>JAYEPQ010000004.1:12673067-13145567 GCA_036321105.1 Dracaena cambodiana | reverse complement strand
TCGATTCTGTGATGCTGGTTCTCTCGACTCCAACATTGTAAACAACTCAATAGTCCTCTGTGATGATACTAACACCGGGGATGGTGTCCTCTTGGCAAGCGGGCTCGGAGCCATCATGAGAGAGACCATTGGTCTTGATCTAGCCTTCTCTTTCCCTCTTCCCACAACTGTTGTGAGTGTAGAGGATATTACACGCATACAAAACTACATCGCATCTACAAGGTAATTAATGAACATTCAAGATCATATTTTGGCTGCTCGCTCGCTCGCTCAATAAATTAATTACTACGAAAATCATTGAATATTATTTCTGATTACCAGTAAGCCGATCGCAACCATCATGCCTGGTGAGACAATGTACGATGTCATGGCTCCGAGCGTAGTCTCCTTCTCATCGAGAGGGCCCAACACGTTAGACGTCGACATTCTCAAGCCCGATCTGACCGCACCCGGTGTGGACATCCTCGCAGCCTGGTCCCCGTTGGCTTCGCCTTCGGTCTCAGATATCGATCCCACAAGAACCAACTACAATGTGATTTCAGGCACGTCCATGTCCTGCCCTCATGTTAGCGGCGCTGCTGCTTACGTCAAATCAGCTCATCCCAACTGGTCCCCTGCTGCCATCAAATCTGCACTCATGACTACAGGTAGCTACAATTAATACTGTACGATCCTCGTATGTTGTCTAATTCGATCCATAATCCAATATCCGCATGCATTGGCAGCCAATGTCATGGACCCACTGAAGAACGAGGATGCGGAGCTCGCCTACGGAGCGGGCCACATCAACCCGCTCCGGGCAGTGGATCCAGGCCTAGTCTTGGACGCATCAGAGCAAGACTACGTCAGTTTCCTCTGCAGTCAAGGATACAACACCACCACTCTAAGGCTCATCACCGGAGACTCCAGCAGCACATGCCCAAATGCATCCAACTCTCTGGATGCCCGTAACCTCAACTACCCGTCGTTCGCCCTTGCGGTCGTGGACGGGCAGCCCATACAGGCAGTGTATCACCGGACGGTGACGAACGTGGGAGCAGCTAACTCCACTTACTACGTCAAAATCTACACAGCGTCTGATTTCACGGTGGACGTGTCTCCTGCAGTGCTCTCCTTCTCGTCGGTTGGGGAGAGCAAGTCGTTTACAGTGACTCTCTCGAGCTCAGGCGAGGCCATCTCGCAGCGAGCGATCATATCGGGGGCTATCGAGTTGGTGGACGGGGCTCATACGGTGAGGATGCCGATTGGTATTTACACTGTGACTAGCCGTCAAGCCCCGCTGCCCATTAATTTTTAGCTCTCTTGCTAAGCTTTCCAACTCCTTCTTGTACCTCCAACCCCAAGAACAGGATCTTCCACTGCAACTGAAGATTACATCTTGTAGCGAAAAATAAATCCAATGTTGTTGCTCCCCTAAATTCTCAATTTTACAAGTTTGTCACTTTGGAGAAATTGTGATCACGAGAGACTAGTGGCTCAATAATTATTTAAACGCAATATCTTGTTTGCTTAAGCTAAATTAAATATTTTTTAATTTTATTTTGAACTCCAAAAAATTATGGCAAAACACAGAATATGAGAATCAATCGATCTCTTTTAAAATCTACATAATAAGCGTAATATTTACGCATATATCTACTTTACTTTTCTCGGTGACAAAAAAAAGATGACTTTACGGTTCATACATTAATTGCATCAAGAAATAGAAAAGAAAAATAAAAGAGAAAAGTAAAGAAAAAAAAGATGGATATTTTTTTTTCCAAATTTTCTCTCAAACCAAACATTAGAAAATATTTTTTTTCTTATTTTCTTTTCTTTTCCTTCGTTTCCCCCAAACCAAACAAAGCATAAATGGTGTAATGAAAAGATTAATTAATTAATTTAAAAACACAATCAATATCCACTCTCCGAACAATTTTAGATATATATATTTTAGTAAAAAATATTAAATTACAAAGCGAGTGTTTAGTAAGGTGGTACAGTGTGTATTTACTGCATTTTAAATTGATTAATTAATTTTTTTTCACTAATGCGGTTTGGAGGTTTTCTACAAAATTTTGAAACCCTAATGAGTTTATCTAACATTAAATAGTTTACGGAGTTTCTGGGAAAAACAAAATAATTCGTTGGGTTTTCATGTATTTAGCCTAAAAAGAAATAATTTACAATTTTAGAGGTTTTAAACCAACCAGATTAAAAAGATTTAAGAACTTTGTTGAACTTCGTTTAATCTCGGCCGTCCAATCAAAATGGATGACTGAGACTAAAGAAAGTTGTTTCGGATCCGAATCCGGATCCGAATGCGACCCGAATGTCCGACAAAAAGCCCTCGTCGAGCTCGCTCGCAGAGAGAGAGAGAGAGAGGATTTTGATCCTTGAACGCAGACAATTTCGATCAAATTACGGAGCTCTTCAGCGAGCAATGGCGTAACTAAAGGTTCTCTCTCTCTCTCTCTCTCTCTCTCTCTCTCTCTCTCTCTCTCTATCTATCTATCTATCTCTCTCTCTGTGGTTTGCTTTTACTAATTGCTTGGTATTCCTGGGATTTCTTTTGGGTTTTATTCTAGATTATTACTTGCAGCCATTTGCATGTATGCTAATCTTTTGATTTTCTTGGGAATTTCTTGAATTTTCAATAGAATTCAACTTTGTTTTGGGGCAGTTTCCTATATTCTGATGCTCTCGAGATAGTTGATTGTAATCTATAGCTACTTTTGGAAATCAAGCGATTAACTATTGGCTGCAGGCCCCTAGAGTTGCTGCTTGAATTATTATAATTAACAAAACAATTATCTTTCTTCTACTCTTTTGTACTTGAGCAATGACAAAAGCATAATGGCCAGAAAGGTAACAAATTTAAAATCTAAGTGATAATCGAAACATACTCCCTTGTATATCGTTTATAAAAATGTTAGTTTTAAGCTACTTGAAGTTATTTATTTGATTACGATATTCCAATGCACTAAAGTATATCATGATATTTTAAACATTGTTTTAAATATCAGTTGCAATGCCATCATTTTGGGGGGGGGGGGGGGGGGGGTTCAATATATATACGATATAAAAGTCCGATATTGGTTCATATCCTCGATATATCGTCCGATATCCTGCTATCCTATATGAAAATTGACTATCCGATATGAATTCGATATCTGATATTTAGAACCTTGATTTTAAAGCTTTAATACTATCATCAATGCTCAAATATTCACAATGTAATGTTAAGACTTTTACTGATATCGTCAATGCTCAAATATCTATGCTACGTATTTAGCATCCAAAAGGAACCTAGTATTAACAGTGATCAATAGGCACCCAAGTTATCAGTTTGTCTTCAAGCCTCTTTCTTGCTGCACAACTCATCGACATCTAGAAACGCGTAAAGGAATTATGTAACAATTTAAGGCTTTTATGCTCTGCATTTATTTCTTGGTTAGGCAATCCGACTGAATATAATATCTACCAAAAAATGAAATAATTTCCTCGGACTGAAGATTCAACAAAGTAACATCCGTCTAATTTGATTTTGCAAACTTGATTTGATGTATTTGTTAGCATGCGACAAATCGTGGGTCATTAAACCCATAACAGGAGCATTCGTTTTGATTTCAACCAAAGTAAAATCCTGTTGGAAACTAATTTTAGGTATTTTAAGGTTTTATGGAGAACTGACTATATGGATAGATGATAACAAAACAACTTCCTTACTTTACTGGATACTGAAAGCTGCGTGTGACAGGAAATTGCTTCTACTTGTAGGCTTCATCAACTTGCCTTTCAGGAATAAAAGCGACCAGGAGCCTAAAATGGTGATCAAGTTGGAGGACGAGGATTACATTACTTTCTTGAACGAGCAAAATGCATTTGCGGATGAAATTAAAGATCCCGTATACAAAGTATTTCTAGAACATTTGAGTAAAGATGGCTGCTCATATGTTTTTAAAATGGAAGATGGGGATAATGGCCTGCCCACAACTATAAAGTATGAAGGAGAAGATAATCTATCTGAAAAGGATGTGAGAGATGCTAAGACAAACCATGGCAATATTTCATTCAAGGGAAGAGACCGTTCCCCAGCCAAGAAGGTGCAGAAGAAAAGCAGGTCTTGCCGAAGGTCTGGTGAAGCTGTTGAGCTTTCTTCTTTTCCCAACGAACAATCCAAACCTGAGGAATCTTATTTGACATTTCTTAACCACTTAAAGTTCGATGACAGTTCCATGATTCTTGAACTTGATTCTGTTTTGGTCATATATGAAGAAGAAAAGGAAACACCAATAGTCTTGGCACCTGAGAACAATGTTAATTCTCTGGTAGTATATAGTAGCACTGGACCATCAAATATCACTGTAAGTCCTTAGCTTACTATGGACATTGCAATTATTAACATAGTTTCATCATTACTCTTGTTTCTGCGCTCAAAACTATCAATACTATTTCTGTCTGTAACTTGTCTCATTTCTTGTTTTTATTTTATGAAATCACTAAATTGCCCCATTGCAATATCAAATTACTAATAGTTTAAGTGTTGTGCAAATGTGAAATATCAGGTGTGTGAAGATGGTAACAGTTCCATGGTGCCTCTTGAGTGTTATGAGTCAACCGACTTCAAGTCGAAGCTCATGGCTGCTCTGAGTAAGCCGTACGACCAGGCTGAGTACGAAGAGCTTTTGAAAAAGGCAACTGAGCGCAAACCACTCAACAAACAGAAGCACCTGCGTAGCATGTCCATATCTTATGCAACAAAGGAAGTGGGACAATCATACTTTGACCACTATCCCGGTACTATGCGACTTGGATACTTAAATCTTTATAGAGCTATCTGTCTTAATAAATGCTTTTAAAAAATGATTTGTTATTGCATTCCTTCATTGTAACAGTTTCAGTGTGGCTTATAATCTAATGTCAAGGTTTAAATTTGAATTGGTATACACATAGGCTGATTAATACTAGAATTGGTAGTATTGGGCATTTCATGTTAGCAATATTGGCAATATTGGACTGATGTAACACGGTATGTCACATATCAGGTTACGCGAAGTCTGATACAGTGTCGTGATGCATTTGTTATTAGCTGAAATTTAAAACCTTGCTACGTAACATATCAGCTGAAGCCTTTAAGTTATTGATTGCTTAAACTTTAGATCTGCTATTGCCTTTTTAGAGATCCTTACACTAAATAAATGGTAACTATTCGAGGCCTTAAATTATGACTATAAATTGCATTTTTCAATATGAAGAAATATGATTATGACCAAATAATGGAAAAGTTTCTATGGTCATAGAATAAATCATAATAGAGCAGGGAATTGAACATCCTAAAGATGCTAGCCAAGTTTTTTTTTTGCCAGTTAAGAGACACTCGGGTTCACTCACATCAGATGGCTTGTACACATAGGCATATGCTTAAGATGCTCCATCGAAAGACTTCTGAAACTATTTCGAGACGTATAGTTAAATTATTTATTTTTTCATCTCAGAAGTTAGACAACCTTTTCTATGGGCCATTTACCGAACTCATACGTTTAGTCCTGTTGTAAATCATGATTGATATATCCTCGCCATCCGTCCTGTTCCTGCATGATCTGTTTACCACTATATTTGGAAACAGCTGCTCCTTTTCCCCCTGTCCTCATAGTTTCTTCTTTTTTTTTCTCTTTTTATTTCATGCTCCCTTATTTTGTTTTGTTTCTGCAAAAATTTTCAGTTTTCCACCGTTGTAATTTAGCATAAACTTATATTATTATATGACACTTTTTAGTGTAATGATAAAAATCATATATATTTAGAAGATATTCTTATCATCCTAGTTACAGACTTTTTACATGTCCTTGAGCACTAGCATTAAGTAGTATTCGACAATGTAAAAGTTATCTTCTAGCCTTTTGTTTTCATTCATCTTCATTTTTACCTTCTAAATTATCATTAATTACATGCTAAAAAGAGAATCCTTCATTTCCAAGAAGATCCAATAGGATGTATTCAGATGTTTGAGCAGATGATGGTTGATTGAATTCATGAATCCATTTAAAGGACAAAGGAACTGCAATTTTTTTTTGCTACAAAAGCATTATGCATGCTAGGAACAACTTCTTAAACTAATTTTCTAGCTTTTTCTTTTACGCATCTGTCTTTACCTCTTGATCCACTAGGATCTAGTCAACCTCGATACTGTAGTCTTGCTTCCTTTCATTCCAGAGTAGAGACAGAAGTTGTTCTTACTACCATCACACTCTCTCTATCTTCACCTCAATTAGCTCTCTCTTAGTCCTAGATGCTCCCTTTTGTGACACCGTTCATACTTTATCTATCCTTTTAAGTGTCATCGATCCCTTCATAACCCAGCTGCTGTCTGATCCTCCGTGGCTCTATCATCTTTCCAACCACCTTGCAAACCTACCTCTCTATTTTGCTAACATCTATTGTTCTTGCTGAATGCCGCTCTACAACAGAATCACTTGCCACCATATTAAATGCTTCTCCACCCTTCTCTTGTGAAGTTTTAGTCAGCTTGCTAATTTTGGCACTACAATCAGATAGGAACATGGAACTTACTCCTGATAGGACACAATCATATTCGAGACTAGTTCTAGAAAAACTACAAACAAGAATTGCACTAGTGTGTTCTACCTAAATAAGCTACACAAGTTGACAGTTTCTTATAGGGCTGGTTTATGCTCCAACTATATAGGAGCCACTCACTTATGTTCGAAAAAATCATTCTTATCAGCAAAGTAAAATTTGATTTTATTAGGGTTTTTCATTCTTGGTAGTATTGGTTTCCCCAAGAAAGTCTCACTATGAAACCATTCCATCAGCATCCACTATACTTAAACTTTGATTTGATGAAACATTTGATGTATTTTATTGGATCTTCAATTCTGTCTTGCATCCACTCCAAACTGCTTGTTAAGGAATTGCTGGTAGTGGCATCAAATGCCACTTAAACGTCGTCTAAGTTGATCTTATCTCCTGTTATATTTTCGTCTCGTGATGTCTGTCCAACTGTAGGCTTTTCCTCACTAGATAACTGGAACTAGATCGATAGAAGAAGATTTGCTTAGGATGCTTTAGATGCATTGGATATCAATCATTAACATCAGGACAACGATTCTCATCCAATGAAAGGTAATCCATAAATAGATTCTGCATCAGGAAGCAAAGGAGTATCAGAAGTATCTGAACATTATTCAAATATGAATTGAACATATGATGTTCTTTGAATATAAACTAAGCATATCAGTCTTCTATCTAGAGCTCTCTCTGATTATTGGGGGGTTGTTCTTGTTTTCCAACAGGGAATAGGATTGTAATCACAGTATGCCAGTAAATTCTAGCATTGATGCTTTATATAGGAGTATCAAGAGAAATGTCAAACTGACCACTTGATCACCTTAAGGTAAATAACAGGAACAGTCGATAATAAAAATTCTTAATACAATCTAAGTAGCAGAATCCTCGTATATCACTAAAAATGCACATCTTGTCTGTGTAGCCATATCATATTGTTGGGAGGTGTGAAAATATTACAACCCATTGCGAATGGAAAGGGAGAAACTTAAGAAATTTGGGCATGGTATGATTATATGTAAAATAAATTACCAAAATTTTCAATTTATAATAATGGTAACTTAAATGAGTTATGGTTAAGGTATCTAGATACTTAGCATTCTGCTTTTGACCTGTCATGAATTGCTGGAACATGGAGGATAGTTAAGTACGCTTTAATTATTTTAAAATTTTCCAATCCCCTCTGCATTAAGTTGGATTCAGTGTATAGTAATATGCCTGAATCAATACCAATATGTAACCGGGAGGGATTTCAATAGTAAATATCATTTTGATATATTTCTCTATAATTTGTATTTATATCAGGACATATACAAGACATGATATTGTTGCTAAAGGAAGCTTAATGATAACTATAAGTAAAGTAATTTGGCATAATATTTATTAAACATTGTTAAAGAGTAATACTTTTATACCACAACTGGGGAGCTGTGCACTGCTTTAAAAAAAATACATAAGAAGTTGTTTTGACTTAAAAGATAAACTAAGTTAATAGAACCCAAATGTCTTGGAAAGATGTGACATGTTTCCCATAATTGGGTTTTGCTAGGCCTAGGTATATGATTAAACTTTTGGATTTTTTTTTTTAACATTGTTACTTGATTAGAATTTATGTTTTAAACATTAAAATCTTATTTTATTTTCTTTATAACTTCTAATGAAACTTGTCCTAACGATTTAGGGCTTTGATGTGTGTTTTATATAAATGCATGAATAAATAAACTCATAGTTATGTCGCCATGTTGTTGTATCCTTTTTTTTAAGATTTACCGAGTCTCCATATCATGTCGTATCCGTGTTCAAGATTCATATTTAGCGGCTAAGTCCTTGCATGAAAAAGAAGTTTTCCATAACTAAGTAACATAGATTCTTAGGAGAAGGAAATTCTGTCATTTCCTCTAAAAAAGAAAATTTAGTTAGAATTCCACCTTACATCAAGGCTTTCCAAGCAACGATGTTATAGAGTCATACTCCCATCACTTATATCCTAGACATGGACACTATTGTCATGCTTCGATACGGGCACATGGTGTTGGATACCGCGCCCCTCTAATATCTAGTCATTAAGATGTGATTGTATGTATATATATATATATATATACACACACACACACACACATACACACACACACATACACACACACATACATATATGTGTGTATGTATATACACATACACACATATATGTATGTGTGTGTGTGTGAGTAAACAGGAGGTAGAGTGTCCCTCTAGCTAAAGTTGGCCGAAGGAACAGCCAAAAGTTCACCTTCCCATATTTTTTCTTCAATCCCATACCTATGATGTTCCTGTTCATCTCTTTGGGTTCATGCATACAAAAAATCATGGGTTGTTGATTTGCATATAGATAAGCAGGTGCAAAATGTTTTGCATTTGAAAAATCATTAATTTTGTATCTGGTTGATCAAAGGTCAAATCTCATTATATTCCCATGATTTTTGGTATGTGTGAATCCAAAAAGATGGAGATTAACATTGTTATGGTCCTATAGAAGGAAAAAAAAAAGTGGGAAAGTAAGCTTTTGGCTGTCCCTTTGGCTAGAGGGACACTCTAGCTCATGTTTACCTTATATATATATATATATATATATATGAAAAAATGGGAAATTCACCGGCGGTGAAGGGAGTTCCTTCACCGCCACTTAGGTAGCTCAATAAAATTATTATACGTGGCGCCACTCAAAGGGTGGGTAAGGAAGTTCTTTTATTTGTTACTTTAAGTGGTACCATGTGTAATAATTTTATTGGGCCACCTAAGCGGTGGTGAAGGAACTCCCTTCACCGCCGGTGAATTTCCCATTCTCTCTCTCTCTCTCTCTCTCTCTCTCTCTCTCTCTCTATATATATATATATATATATATATATATATATATATATATATATGGAAAAATGTATATGAGGAGTCTCTATAAGGTGTTACCTGTGGAGGTGATCCTAAATCTTATTATAGAGGGTTTATATCGAGTATTGGAACCAGTTATGATCCTCCATACCCTAAATAGGTGATGTTTAAAAATGTTAGATATTTTAAAAACTTTTTTATCGTTGATCATGAGGTCTCATTTGTTGTCGTTAAAAAATCATTCATTTTGTACTATCCATTGTATGGTTAAAACATATTGAAAATGCATGATTTTTTTTCTGCATCATCATTTAGAATACGGAGATCACAACAGTTTGGATCATCCACATTGGTCTTCTATGTTGAGATCTAAGGCTGTATCCATAGACAACAACCTATTAAGACACAATACACTTTTCCCATCTCCCTCCCTCCCTCCCTCCCTCTCTCTACACACACACACATGCACATTTATGATAATCTATATGTACCAAGTTGTTATTTGCATGAAAAGCTAAATAATAAAATGATGAACAAAACATTTAGTTTTGGTCAAAATAGTAGCGTAATATACTTCATCTAGTAAATATTTTTTACGTGAACAACATTGAACACATATAGAAGTGTCAAAAACAGAGACATGTCCAACCCGGACAGACATGCCAATGTTTTGATTTAGGGAAGTGTCCTACATATTATAGCTTGTCTATTAAAATGTTCAAGTTTCTAGAAACTTTCTCATTTAAAACTCTCTGCATTTAAATTTTAAATTTCAACAATAACTCTCCCTCTCTCTATCTACACTTAAGTTATGCGAATTATAAACTACCCTCTTCCAATAACCAATATTTAAATTTGAAAATACTAATAATCCATTACCTTTTAAGCATAATCAGTAATACCTTACATTGCCACCATAATAATCAATAACCTCTCCAACTTGCTAAAATATGCATAATTGTACCCAGTTAATATCTAGAAAGAAGGTTTATTTTCATACTAACACCTAAAATCTTCTAATTCCTTATTTATCCCTGAAATATTCATATTTTCCCTCACACCTCAAAGTATAATTCAGAAAAGAAAACCCTTCCATTAGAAAGTTAGGAATAGTTTAGAAATTTATTCTGAATATAATGAGGATATTCCTTATTAACACTTAAAATAGAGGGTCTCATTATACTTCTCACCATAAACGAATTATAAAACTGAAGGAGATTTTTGTCCAACTTAAATTATTTATTTACTTATTTTTGCTAAGATGATGATATGGAAATTTTAACATAGTAAGGAAGATTTTGGGTGTAAACATAGAAAAGCCATAAAAATTTTAATTCAACATATTACATTTGTCAAATTCTTTTAACCCTTACTCTTATGTGCTATAGAACTAGGGTTTAGTCCATTATGCGTCCACCATTGATAGTCAATCATTTAAAATCTATTGGTTTAATACCTTTTTCTTTACTATTTAAGACTACAATATTTCCAAAATAAAATATTAAAAAGATGCAGAGACTCAAAATTCTTTTTAATATTTATAAATGATAGTTAGGGAGAATTTTTTTTTCTCTCCTTTTACTTTATACTGTGGTTATTGGTAACTAACATGATAAGTAGACGGGGCTATAATCAATTTATCCTTTTCAAAACTCATACTTGTTAATTGATTGGGGGAGGATGGACAAGCTATCTATCATGAGGGAGAACGAAGAGGGGAAACTGGAGTAACACGATGAAAGAAATGAATATGAAGCTCTTTTATTGTGAAATAAAGTCCCATGATTTTTTTTTTTTTTAAAAATTAGAGTTATTGTCTACGAATTCTGGTTGATTCTCCTACTGCATTCCTAAGTCAATTCTATCCAGGACGCATTGTGGATCCTAGTCATTGCAGGATAAACTTGCAATAGTGCATGTCTGACATTTTAAGTCAAAATTTCTTACCATTATAAATAAGAAAAAAACTCAAGCCAATAAGCTTCTACAAGAAAGGAAATCCTTCTAATCTAAACTATCTTTTAGCCTATTTAACTATGCAATTGACAAATTATTTTTCATGTTAGCAATTTCATCATTCAAAACCTTTGAAAATTCTTTCTTTTTTGCTTTTACTTTTGTTTTGTACATCCCACTCAAATAATTATTTTAATCAATTCCCCATAATGACTTCGAGAGGAATAAAAATGGAATCTCTCTGGTGGGGGGAGGGCTACTGCAGTCCCACTTTTACAAGCTATAAAAAAAAGGAATAATTCAAACAGTTGTCTCTTAAAAAGTTGCAAATATTAAGGCTTTCTAGCCGATAAATGTCAGTTGTAGTTGCAAGAATAGTTCTTTTAGCTATTATGATTTTTTTTCCCTTAGTCGAACATTGAATAAAGTTTTACCTCTCATTGGTGGTGGAATATATTGATATTTTGTTTTGTCATCGGGTGGATTAATCTGGGAAAAGTACCATTATATAATTCTTATAATTGTTTGTGCTTAAATTTGCTTTTTTAGATTCTTAAACTAAAATTATTTATTTGTTGTGTATAGTTGGAGTTTGATTAGTTTATATATTCGATTTTGTAGTTTGAGAAGATTTATTATTCTTGTAATCCTGAAAGTTCTTTAAGCTAAACGACATCTTTTTGAGCCCGTGCATTTCTTCAGACATCTCGACAAGTTAATTACTAGCTAAGGACCTCATAAAGTAACCAGTGCACTGTACGATTAGATATTTGGATTGTTATTTCAGTCATTTGAATATCCACTGGGTAATTGGATTTGGATAATACCGAATTTCAGTAGTATTCATCCATTGCAAATCTGGTCATTTTCTCAATATTGGTATAGATATTTGATTGATTTCTGATATCAGATTTGACAACTGAATTAGGATTTCAATATCAGAGCATCCCCGCTGTTGCCAACCTTATGTTGTCTTAAAAGGACAGATGGAGACACTGAAACGGGACCAAACTTTGTCAGTCTATTGACAATGATGATGTAGTTATAGATAAATCTTCAAAATAGACAATCAAGTGGTTTGATTTAGGTTTGGTGTTTTTTCATAACTGGAGTAGCTTTCTAGCATCTGACACTCGGAAGGCAATCTGCATATCTGCCAATCCTAGGATGCTTGGACAGTATATGTTCTTGTCATTATCCAGCTGCCAGTAAGTTTTGGCCTGAATTTTGGTTTCATCATACCATTTATTAACCGTTTCTGAGTATGCCATCTTGGCACGTTTTATACCTCTTTAATTCCCAAGTACTTACTATGTTTAGGGTCTCAAATAAATAGTGTGTATATGAAGAAATAAACAAAAGTTGTCTTGCCAAGCATGTAAGATATGATCATGCCAAAGAACTTGCATCCACAATATGCCAATATGTCCATGAACATATTTATCCATACACGTTTCTACCGTGATGTTCCTTGCATGGAACGAAATAGATGCATATCTCTATGTGTAACTACTATTAAAAAGGTGTTGAAGAATTATTGTATATATAATTAATCATAATGTTAATGTAAAAGTGAGATATGTTTGAATGTTGAAGAGTTATTGTATTTTATACTTAATTAAAATGTTTTAAATTGATGTATGTTTTAGAAGTGTTTGATGCATTTCCAAGAAGTGTAGAGAGGTGTTGGCATAATATGTTGTCATCACGAAACACGATTTTCATGATAGGAGTGTCCATGGTACATAGTAAGGTTTTAAATATCGGTTGATACTGATATATACTACATATATGTAACGATTTTGATGTATCTGATACACAATATACTATAACATTGTCGGTCCAATATTACCAATTTTCTGCTCGATATTACTGACTTATCTGTTGGTACCAATATGGATTCCTATATATTAAACCTTCAGACGCCCTTCCTCTTTTGTTGTATGTTAGATATACGAAACCATTAAAGAAAACTAATGATATAAAATTTAGACCGAACTGTCATACTGATAAAAAATACACACTCCCAAATTTAAGAGACTGTCTTCATGCATCTCCGATTGGAAATAAATAAGATTATTAGGTGTCTTTGTCTACTTTCATAGGTCCAGGATATTCATTTGGCTTGCCTTGGTTCTGAATTATTGTTTTAGAAGAATGCCAATACATGACACTTAATATTCAAGTTTGCTTGTGTTTACAATATATATCGAGGGAACTACATGACTTTTGACCAGCGAACATAAACTGTCTTTATAATTTGTAGATCTTGCAGAACAGGTCCAGTCTGCAGACTGTGATAGGAGACTAAACCTCTTACGTGGATTCTTCTTCTGGCTAAAGGTAATCTTATGTTTACTTTCGTTTTGATTTCATGATTTATTGCTGTATTTAAAGGGGAACTACTGATTCAATTGTCATCAGTGTCAAGCAACTGCTTTACTGCTATAAGATGGTATCTTAGCAGCGTTGCATCATGAAATTATGATGCCAAACCTCTTTGGAACTCTATCAATCTAAACTGGGAATCACGCAGAATTTCTCTTCCAATTGATACCTTTTAGGTTCAGCATCTGGACCATTACTTTCTTCTCGCTTTTAATTTTAGAGCATTGGCTAAAACTAAAAAAGTTTCCCGGGCAAAAAAAAAAAAAAAAAAGGTTTCTTTCAACTGATATTAGGGAGATGGAAGAAGCTATATTTCAGAATATCTCACATAGGTGAAAAGTTCAAATAAACTCAGATAATAACGAGTATGATATTAGGGAACTTGCATGTTGGATGGTACTCTTTGTTGCAAGAATTTAAATAACTGTCTTTATGTAAACGGGCGTTAGGATGTCATCTCTCTTTGTAGAGTCAAGGGTCACTGATCCCCATAATCTATTGGCTGCCATACAAATAATTATAGGAGAAGCAAATGATATCCGCTAAAATGATGAGAGCCACTTTATATGCTTCCTAAACCAACAAATATCCTCCGTGACTCTGCAAGCGTGCACACAAATGCAGAGACTGCTTACAGAAGTTTCAGCTGTCCTATACTCTGGTTTTGGTGGAGTTATTGAATATAAATAAGATGGTTACTTTTTGTTACTACACTTTCTAGTCGTTCTTCTTAAGACTTGTTAGTTTATTTGGATTACTCCATGGATAACATGTTGTCATTGCTCGACTGTGGTACAATCTCCTTTTGTAGAACTTGACTCAAGAAGGAGCGTATATGCCATGGGCATCGTCAGGCTATGAGGCGAACGCAACTGATGATTGTCAAGTAGTAACTTTTTTATGATGCCTACTCTGTAATCCTGGTCTGCTGTTAAAAAAGAAGGAATTTGTACTCAACTGACCTTCTTCAGGTCCTAACCTTTCTGATATGAGTAGCTATACTAAAATAGAAGGAAAGAAAATTATTTCATGCTCTTCCTTTTCTATCTCAATTAAGATATCATTTTCTCGTATCGCTTTGTGCATTAGCTGACGTTATTTCGAAGTTGCAGCTTCATGTGAACGTAATGTAAAGGAAATAGATAAAGATACTGTAGATGGTGAATGGAGGAAGAGTGACTTGTGAAATGTTCTAATTGGATGGAGCTGTGATTAGGGATGGTAATGGACGCGCCTACGGATCAATTTTTTGCCTTTTTTATATAAAATTTTGAATTAAACAAAAAAAAATGATATTTTTATTTTTATTAATTTAAAGTTTTGTATAGTACGGGCAAAAAATTGGCCAACCATCCCTAGCTGTGATGTTTCTTTTTAAGTTCTGTGTGCATGTTTTTCAACCATCTAAATGTTTGTTGGTGCAAATATTGTTTCTCAAAAATTTCATAATTTTAATGGTAGTTCTGGAAATATTATTGAGACTTGTTATGTAGCCCTTTTTCCTTCTATTTTTCTTTGCTTGATCTGTTTTGAATCTAAAAACTATCTATATAGAAATTATTTGAACTCTCTAGAGTCTATTTTTAGATTTGGTTATCTAATAGTTTTTTAGGGATTTTGTAATTGTTTTGCCTTTTCTTTTAGGATTCGCCAGCTCTATAGCATTGTATGTAGCCGCCTCCGGGAAAGGTAAATTCTAAACGAGCGCACTACTTGACTTTGTGGGCATCATTTGTTTAGTGAGCACACTCTCTCTCAAATTTGTTTTGAGAGGGTCTTTATTAGTGAGCATCCCCTTCTTTCAGTATTGCTCCGGTTTTTTTTTTTCTTCCAATATTACACCAATGTTTTTCCTCTCAGAACCCAAGTTCTTCCCAATCCCCATCATCTGCATCCCCTTTCCTTCTCCGAAACCATCGCCACCTCGTTCGCTCAGTACTGCACCAACAAGAGAGGAGTCAAATTTAAGAGGGAAACACAAAAATTTGGAAATTTTTAGATTTGGGTGAGTGCTAGAAGAGAGAAAAAGTGATTATGCTGGAAGAAGAAGAGAATGGGGTGAAGGTAACTTTGTTGTAATTCTTTACCTAAGTCAAGTGGTGTGCTCATTTAGAATTTCCCTCGAAAAAAAATTTATGATGTTCTATGGAAATGAAACGGGTGGTCTTTTTAACTGAGAGGTGGTCCGAAAATCAAACCTCACTCACAAAAGTTGTGGATGCTCATAAATTTATGTTTTAGACAGTCAACAATGCACATGCATTCAAAAATGGGAAAAGGTAGCCTGTTTGAGCTTTCAAATAAAATTGTGAGAAGTTAGAATATACAAAGAAGGTGATATATCACAAATGAGATTTAAAATACGGTAAAAAAAAAAAAAACTAAGTTTGGTCTCAAAATCAAGAGACCAGGAGAGAGAGAGTGTGTGCACGTGCAGGGAGAGCGGGTTTAAAGAAGAACAGGAGGTGAAATTAAATCTCTATTTATAACTGGAGATAACTAGTGGAGAGATCCACTGATCAATTTTTGGTTTTTCCTATTCAGAATTTTGAATTAGAAATGAATTTTATTTTTTTAATTCAAAATTTTGAATAAAACGAACCAATAATAATTGGCCCTTCCACCTATCCATTCTCATCCCTACTTATATCGGAAAAGTTATAAATTTATCGGTATTTTCTCCAATACCATACTTCCATTCCTTTTCCTCCTTTTTCTCAAAACTCTAACAATGAGCATGGAACAACACATTAAATCTCATTCCTGTGAAGCTACAGATGTAATCTTTGTCCCTCTCCTCAACCAACCAATCTCTTGCATTCGATTCCAAGAATCAGAGCTCGACATTGCAACAAACAGACAGTTGCAATGTCTCTGTGCTGGCTGGTCCCTCACTCTCATTAACTGAAGCTTTCAGAGCAGTTGGCACTTATTAACAATAGTATCAACAGAGTGAATGATGATTGGAGAGTTAGCTTTGGAAATAAATAATTGGGATCTCTGCATGCAGATATGGCCTTTTATTTCTCTTTGTGGTCCTTAATAGGGATGTTCAGTCGGGCAATCGATCGCAGATCGGAGTTTTTTTATCGGATCCGAGAATAGAAAATTCTGATCATCGTCGAAAGATTTTTCCGACCAAATACTGGCCGATTTCGGTCGGAGTCGGTAGTTGAGTTTATCTTTAAATATTCAGTTGGTCAATTGGTCAGAAATCGGAGTTATTCGATCGAATCCGAGGGTAGATGTCAGGATCTGATTCTGATTGTGGACTGCAATAGCAGAATCAGGGAAAAGAGAAGAAAGCGGAGAAGAAGGTTATTAGCGGGTTTAAGTGTGGTTTGTGGATTCGGATCGCCAACCATTTCCGCAAACCCTGTTTGTACCTAATAAGAGATTAGTTGGTTATAACTGAATTAACAATTATAACTAACTGTGTGCATGCGGAAATGTACATGGAATCAGCTAGAGAAACAGAGAATGAGAGAATTTGAAGTTGGAGATCAATTTTGTAATATGTTCAGATATTTACATATCAATAAGATCTCTCTTTTCTCTTCTCTCACCTCACTTCTTCTTCAATCTCCTTGTCTTCATCATCTTCTTGTTTGGCTTCTTGAGTTCTTAAGTTGCAGGTCTTCATTTCCATTCCGATGACGAGGTCCAGCAGCAACAGCGGAACAGTTTCGGAGAAGGATCCTCATAGTAGAAGAATCAGACTACAGTCGGAAAATTTTTCCAACCAATTTTAATTGGAGTCGGACAAAACCATCAGAATCGTCAGTCAATCGTGTTCACCCCTGTTCCTCGACAATCATACAAATCAATGTCTCATCATGCTTTCAGCTTTTTCTGAAAATGAAAGGTTGGTGAGGAGCATAATAATGTTGTTGACGGGGGAGCTTCTATTTGAGCAAACCACTTTGCTCAGTGAGCCCACTTTTTTCTTACGTTCCGCCATTTAGAAATTAGTCTTCAACAGATTTAACAGGGTCCCAACTAGGGAAAAAAAAGCATGGTCAGAAAAATGATAAGCTTGTAAATTCTTTACAACTTTAAAAGAAGGTGGGCTCAATTAACAAAATGGTGTGCTCAAATAGAATTGCCCTGTTGAAGGAGCTCTTGTAAACTGACATCAGCCTGTTGTGATTTCTGTGAGTTGTTGCTCCTCAGGCTTGGGCTTCCCTTCAGTGGCCAAGTGAGGGGTTTATCACAGAAAATAACACAATGTTAATTGTCTATGGCAAAAAAAAAAAAAACTCCATTTAAAGGGAAATAATGGATTTGAGATAGAATAAATAGATGAAAAACTAGCATCCAAATATATCGCCTACACAAATTCGGAAAATTCTATTTACACACTGCAATTTACTTTGCAATTTACTTTTGACGTCTTGAGTGTTTTTTATACCAAACTTTCATTTTGAAATATCACCAATTTACTTTATGCACCAAAAAAATTTTCCAAGTTTAACCCTCCTCCTTCTCTCTATTTTCTTTTGTCGTCTGATCCCAAATTTTTCGAGTCGGATATTAATTTCCAACCTAAAAATATATTGATCGGGTATTAATACCCAACCAAAGAATCGCTTGGTCGGGTATTAAAATCCGACCAGTAGCCGACGTCTTCCTAAAAAAAATTATAAATAATACACATTAAAAACTAAGAAAAAAAATTAAATTGTAACTTAGATTTGTTCTCCAACACCAATTGCATGTTGGAATTTTCCAATTGAATAAAAAAAAATTCAAACTAAAACTTCAAACCCTAATTTTACTTGTTACAGTAAATTCGAAGAATTTAAAATTTCTCTAGATCTTTTTAGCAACATGAATTTAAAAAATTTAAGACGTTAAGAAATCAAATCAATGGGTTTGTGGGAGATGTATTTTTTTTAAAATTAAATTTTACTAAAAAAATATTTTTAAAGATTCTAGAGAAAAAACAGAGGAGTAAGATGATAAAATGTAGTACTAAATTTTAAAAAGTCTTAATTTGTGGTTTAAAAGGGTAATTTAGTCAAAATAAATAAATGGTAAACTTATAATTATTTACAAGTTTTAAAATCGTGCGTGAAGAGTAAATTTCCGTGTGTAAATAGAATTTCCTCACAAATTCGCAAAAGTTTTCCAGTAAAGTTCACAAAATAACCAAGTTTTAATTAGTTACTATTTCTTAGCATAATTAGAATTTGTGCTTGGAGTCACAGTATTACTTTTATTATTTGTTAATCTACAGCAGCAAAAATAACCAAAATCCAACTACTTGTCAAAGAAAAGAGGGGAAAGGAACATTTGAACGAGACTTTAAAGCAAGGCTATTGTCGAACAATAGTAGTATTTGAACTAGGATACTATTAACTAAAATTTAACAATAAACAATCCAAAGTGAAAATATATTTTGATAGATATGATCTAATTATAATAAACTATCTACTAACAAAATTTTATAAAAATTAAATTTGATTTAATTATGAATTAAGTGCAAATAAAATAAACGCATCAAAACTATCATAAAATCCACTGATTTTCGAAAGCTTGATCCATTATTAAATCATTCCAAATTCTAACAAAATTTTGTTTATACATAGCTAATGGATAATCACAGAGATTTTTCAGTTTAAATTACCCATTCTTAGATCTTGGTTTATAGCATCAAGAGCAGCCCAGCCTAACTCTTTAAACGACAAATAGATCAAAAATTAAAACCAACAACATACCTTCTCAAGGGATAATTAACAAAATCAAAATCACATGCATCTTTTATTGTTGATTCACCTATTTGCTCACTTTGCAATGGTGCAAAAAAAAAAAAAAAAAAAAACTGTATTAGGGGATAAAATACAAAAAGAAAGGAGCAGTTGAGTTGAGTTAGTTAATCAAAGCTCGACGACCGGCTCCATCTCCCTTGCAAGTAGTCCTCGAAGGAGGTGTTGCTGGATACAGGCTCTGGAGTTTGGTCCGTGCTGCTGACAGAGGTCGAATCATCCTCAATATCAAGCAATGCGAGGCTGAGATGGGACCGGATGTTAGCGTCCGGCTCTGCTACTTCATCGTCATCTAAACTATCAATGTCTTCTGAAGTGCTGACTTTTAATTTTGCCCATTTAACAGATTCTCCGTGGCCTTGGAGTAGCTTCAAGACCTGCACGGTTGAATAAATAATTGAAGGTCAAGACTCCGGTTGGAGAAAGAACTAGAACGAGAAGTTCATGCCGATGTTGTAAACTGTCTGGTTCACGTTGAAGCTCCCCCAATCGAAGAGAAGATGCGAGAAAATCGCTTACGATGGTCTGGTCATGTGCAACGTAGACATACAAATCAATGTTTAAAATAGCGATAACGGTAACATAACGTTTTGCTTCTGTTAGGTTATATAGCATATAACGTAACGCAAAACGTAGGTTATGTAATTTTCAATTTATTTAATAAAATAAATATAAAAGTACATAAAATAATTTTTATAAATTGAAAATTAAATTTAAAATATCTAAAAAAGAATATAAAATCATTTTGTAATAAATAATCTATCCTAATTTTATATTCAGTATTACAACAATTTTCACAATTATCTTCATAAATTATATTAAGTCTGCAATTATAATTCCAGTCATCATTTAAACATGAAAGCAATATTCCAATTTTTTATTTCAATTCCAGTTATTATTATTATTGTAATTTATATTTTTTTAATGTTCAATTTATCTTATTTGTAATTGTTGATTTTTATTCAGTTAAAAATTTAATAGAATCAATAAGTAAGATAGGGAGAGGAATTACAATAAATGAATAAGGAAATAATTGCAAATTAACAACTTAGTAATTCCATAAGCAATCAAACAAGCCAATAACTAATTAAATAAGAAAATTTCAGCAGTTTGTTAATAATCAAAATAATAATTAACAACAATATGTAGATTACTAAAAAATAATTGTAAATAACGCAACATAACGTAATTTAACGTAACGTTACATAATATAACGTAAAATAATATAAAAAATATACTGTTACGGTGCATTGAGTTATTTCCAGCTGTTACGTAGCGTTGGGACTCCGTTATATTACGTAACGCAATATAACATGTTTCATAACGCGATATTTTCAACATTGATACAAATGTACTAGCTCGACGAGGAGAGCTTATCAACATAGGAAAAGTTAAAAAGAGAAAAGGGAAGACCGAAAAAACATGGATGAAGTTGATACGAAAAGATATGGATTCTAGAGGTTTAAATTGAACACTTAAAGTAATTATCATAGAAAAGATGGCATAAATCAAATTAACAAAATATGTTAACATCAGAGAGCTTATCAACATAAGAAAAGTTAAAAAGAGAAAAGGGAAGACCGAAAAAACATGAATGAAGTTGATACGAAAAGATATGGATTCTAGAGGTTTAAATTGAACACTTAAAAGTAATTATCATAGAAAAGATGGCATAAATCAAATTAACAAAATATGTTAACATCAGAGAGCAATATAAATAAGATCTTACAAGGGACATTCTGGGCCGAGATCGAGCAGCCCTCCTAATGCACAGAGAAGCAGCGAGAATCATCCTCTCAAACTGATAACTGTCGTACTTGTTTGACAAGCATGGATCCACCAGCTCCCTAGTCTTCCCACCATGTAGAATCGGTTTTGCCTGCCATCGAAGGCTTGCAATTAATTTATTTCATTAGAAAAAAAAGTTCAAAACTCACAAAAATGATAGCATCATCATAGTCAAGATTTCTCGAGAAAATTCTTCATGTACATTACAAGTAAATGCACCAACTACTAGGCACATCTAGATGTGGTTATTACTCAGTAAACGAGTTAACAGGAAGACAAGAGCACAATAAACACGTACAAATTCAAAAGATACGACATTATTATGGAGATTTTGATTAACTTTATCATGTGCAGTGAATATCCAAGAAATATGACCAATGGTTCCCCCAGTGTATCTTATTAGAAAGCAGTATCCAATAGAGGCCAACAAGGGACTCACCCACATTACTAGGCTCTTCTGACCTTGTGGACTCCCAGTACTAATGGGTTTCTTTCCCGAGAGAAGCTCGAGAAGCACGACACCAAAGGCATATACATCGATTTTTTCATTGACCCTTCCATACATAAAGTACTCCGGAGCTAGGTACCTGCAGGATTAAGGTGCAATGAAAACCTCAAGCTAAATTATTCCACCAAGGTTGTAAACCAACTATACAAACCCACCCGAATGTCCCCGCAACATCACCGCTTGTGCTATGTGATTGTGCAGATGATGCCCATGTAGCAAGTCCGAAATCAGACAACTGAAGCATATCATATGAACAAGGAAATCGTAAGCAAAACAGCAAAAGTTTGATCTAATTTGTACTCTAATTTAAATTCGAATTTAAGCATCAAATAAAACCTGAGGCTCAAAATCGTCAGAGAGGAGGATGTTAGATGACTTCACATCCTTGTGAATCACGGGCTGAGTGCTGCTACCATGCAAATAATCTAGTGCTTCGGCTACACCCACTGCTACCTTGTATCTCTCCGCCCAACTGATAACTCTCTTGTCCTCTTTATCACCTGATAAGTGCACAATAATCGTGACACACGATTCAAACAAAGAAGGAAAGTATGAAAAAAAAAGCTCGGTGTCAATCATATACCATGAAGGGCTTCTTCTAAGCTGCCCCTTGACAAGAAGTCGTAAACTAGTATGAGATGATCCTTGTCAAAACAAAACCCGATCAGGGATACAATGTTCTTGTGTCTCAAGGTGGTTATGATCTCTATTTCAGAAACAAACTCTTTGACGGCCCCTTCAGAGGGCTTCAAGATCTTCACCGCGAGTTGCTTACCATCTGCAAGACATCCCTTGTACACATGGCTACTGCCTCCCTTCCCGATCAGCTTCTCTGTGATACACGGATCCACGCACATTCACAATTCAATTCAAGGCACAAATAAGGACAACAATATCATTCAGGTGACAAACCAGGTGAGAAATTGGATGTCGCATCCACGAGTTCCTTGTAGCTGAAAAATTGGGAAACTGACAAGTACTTCTCCAGAAGCGACTCTAGTTCCTTCGGAAGCTGCCATTCTTCGTTATGGACTGCAACCAAGGGAACCGAAGGGCCGATTGATTTGGATTTCATGGGCTTGCAATCTGGTTGTGCAACTGATGAAGTAGAGTACCGGGCTGGGAGTCGCATTGCCCATTGAATCACCAAACCTTTTGGCTTGGGCTTTTCTCGGGTTAAAAAGGACTTCCGGAGAATCGGCCATCCAGTTTTCACCTCCGGCAACTCTTTCTTCTCAGGAGAATTAGAGGAGCTCGAGGGAGCCTCTAACTTCTCGACCACTTCCAAAGAAGAGTCACATATCGAGCATTTTCGTTCTAATGGTGCTTCTACTGATATTGGGCAATCATCAATTTGTTTGCCTTCGGTCTCCAAATCTTGAGATGAAGACTTAGACACAATGGAATCACTCTCCTTGTTCTCTACTAAAAGAAAGAAAATTTACGTTAGCCCTACCGCTAGAGAGCCAAAAAAATCAAAATTTTCAGAGTGCAATCAATCAATCAACCAACCTCTTGCTTCTCTCTGAAACACAATCTTGCCCTTGCTCACTGCAAGCACAGAGCAAGTTCTAGGCAATTTCTTTGCACAATATTTTGCGACAGATATCGGCGAGGGCCTAATTATTACTACAACATTATTACCCAAAATTGACATAAAAGAACATAATTTTGCAGAGAAAGTAGATCAATTTACCCAATGGCATGAGAATTCTGGGCAACCCCCAGTATGAGCTGCGACGCGCCAAATGTGTTCACTTCTCTCACCAAAACTCGCCGCAGAGACGAACCCTTGCACAATTTCAGCTTCAGATCTATCTAAAAGCACAAATTAAAAGAGACTAGGTAAAAAAAACGGGGGGAGGGAATTTGATGAAAGAATCGTCAAAATATCTGAACTTGGTTGAGAAAGTGACCTGCTTTAAGTTGCAGAAGCCTTCATAGACTGCGAGCATCGACTCCAAATCCCTGTCAATCGAAGAGGCAAGAGAATTCCCATCTGGGTCTGAGAGAAAAGAGTCAGAAAAATCAAAAAATACATAAAGGAGAGATTTTGATGGCTGAATTCAGGGAAAAACCAACAAAATTAAGAAAAATTAGAACCTGGACGTGAAATTGAAGAAGGTTTGATGTGAAGAGCAATGACTTGATCCCCTGGTTCCGCAATCTTGACGAGAGCCCAAGTGAGCAGCTCTCTACTCTGTTGATCCATTCTCACTCCCACAACAATCGTCTCCCCATTTCTCTCTCGCTCCTCTCTCATCATCATCATCTTCATCTCTCTCTCTCTCTCTCTCTCTCTCTCTCTCTCCTCTGTCTCAGTTGCAGTTGAGAGAGAGGACTAATAATGGGTCACGAGCAATACAGCCATGGCTCTAGTGTTGGTGATTCTAAAGCCTCAGATTTTTTTTTTTGTTTTTTTTTTGTTTTTCTTCTCTCGTTCCTCTGTTTCTTTGTACAGAGGAATGGGAGACTTTTTAATGGGCTGGCACTGGGCAGCAGTAAAATTTGAGGGCTTTAATTGGTATTATTTTATTTCATTTATTTATTTCTTCAAATTTTTCTTTTCTCATTTAATAAAATTGTAAAATTGGCGTCTCTTCAATTTTATTTTAAAGGGGAGTGGTTGCTGGAGCTTGTTTGTGTGCTTCTGCTGCGTTGACCGTTGAATATACAATCCGCAGCCTGTTCCTTTTACCAAGCCTCCTCAAATTCCAAATATTTTTTATTCATTTCTGGTTATTTTAGGAGTTTTAATAATTCAACTAGTAACATGTAGCTTTTAGGAGTTTTAATAAATAGTCATAACATTGAGGAAGATCAAAATAGGCATTTCGAAAATCAATCTGATTCTATCCAAATAATCAATTTTTCATTTGGTTGCGTAATTTTTGTTTGATCGATAATTTAGAGATAAAAAGAGAGATTAAAAAAAAATACCAATCTAATATCATCATCCTTATGTGAGAGATTGTAAGGCATACTTCTATCATTAACTTCAAACCTTTGGTAAACATTGAGAAATCATCCAATATTTTCTTAAGATATTAATGATTAAATTTGAATCTAAGTAACTTTTGATACTAATTTCGTTATTTCCAACATTTTATTTTACCTTTGCAAAAGCATGTTTGAATTAACATTATTGTAGTTTCACGGATCAACAATGGTAAAATAAATGCAAGGTTTTCACCAAATGTACAGTAATATTTATGAAAATACTCGGAGGAAGGTTCTGAGTTTCACTCTGGATTGGAATTCAATTTGGATAATATTGCAAAAAAATACGTGTATGTGTCGTTAGAAACACGATGAAGAAAATTACTTTTTGCCCCCTCCTTTTTCCTCCCTACGAAAATAATAAAACTATATCAAAATAAGGGATGCAAAAGTTTTCTTGAGAAGAAACACTACTATTATTGTCTTTATGATTGGAGTCACCGAGGCCAACGAGAAAAAGCAAGATTTTGCCCTTAGCATCTATCAATTCTAAATTTAGTGCTCTCCCTTCCTAATTATTGTATTTTTAGCCTCCCAATTGAGATACTTTTGCTCCTTCTTCTAACTAGTATAGTTGCTGCCTCTGGTTGTCTGAATAGAATGTAACGACATAAAAATCTATATAGAAATATAGTATCTATTTGCATACGCTCGAATGATTCCTTCTTATAATAAGAATATCCATAACCTTACTCTGGTCTGGTTTAGTATGGAATGCGCTTACAATCTGATGATCAAGTCGATTCCATGATTATAAGTTCATAACCTCAGTCTATTTTGGACGGAACAGCTCTAGTAAATTCTTTATTCTAGTTAGTAAGAGAGATCATAATAGGCGTAGAGCCTAACAGAGAATATTCTGAGCAATTGTAAGAATTGGATTCATCGATATTCCTGACATAGTAGATACTATCACATATATAATTATATTCCATTCGATGGTACATGGCAATCACAATAAATTATAGAAATATATCAGAGTCGCGAGCACTTTATTGGAACTCTATCCTAATCCTTGGGAGATTGGTTTTGAAATGTTTAAGGTGTTTTGAAATGATGTTTTATGAAGTGTTTATTAAAATATTTATTTGTGAGTTTTTGAATAAATATTTGGAGATATTCTGAAAAACATCTGCATGGGTGTTGTAGAGTTTTTTTTCTTTTTTAGAATAACTCAAATCATGGTGTTTGAGAGTATTTGGAATTTTTTTTATCTAAAAATACCATATTTTTCTTGTCCCAACATTCTCCCGTCCATTTTTTTCCCATTTAAGTTATATTTATCTTTTATATATTTATTAAATCCATAAGAAAATAAACTCTCAGGCTTTGAGTACTACAAACCTATGGTCAGAACATTTCAAAACACATATTACCAAAACGTTCGCAAATGCACGCTTTAAAACACTCCAAAAATTGTGCCTTTTAACATCAAGCACAAAACATAAGGTTTAGTTTGCATATAAAACTGGCCAAATATCAGATTCGTCAGAATTAAAATGAAAAAAGAGGGCGCACACATGCAAATCCCAATTTCGAATGGTTTGGCCAACCAAACATTACTTCCAAACTATACCTAAATGGCGAAAGAAGCTCCCTGTCTGTGAAAAGAGAACCATATATATAAATGGGATTTTTTTTATATCAATTCCTAAATTCTTCTTATTTTTATATTGGTCCCTCAGAACCATTAAATTACTCAAATCCTCTGAGGTTAAGTTTCATTTAAAACTTCAACTTTTGTATGCAACTCTTGTCATATCATTACCTTCAATTTTAACCCAACTATCTCTTCCTCTCTCTAGGGTGGCAATCAGGCCATATCCGATCTGGCTTTGTTTTCGGAGAAAACTTGAGATCTTTTCATTACTATTGAAAAAAATTATAGATTATAAAAATTTCTCTTTTTTTTTATTTCAATAAAAAGAAATTAAAAAGACCGGCTTTGTTTTTGAAGAAAACTTGAGATCTTTTCATTACTGCTGAGAAAAATTACTGATTATAAAAATTTCTCTTTTTTTATTACAATAAAAAGAAATTAAAAAGAAAAAACAGACGAGAGGACTTATACAAATGTCACTCTTTTTTATTCAGAAAATCGTGAGATCGAGACAGTTATGAGAATTGATTCTTTCCTCGTTGGCTATCCGACGTCGATGGTTAGAGGCGATCGAGATTTCTTGAGCTCGTTTTTCTTCTCTTTTTATCTTGGAAGAAGCTCGAACTCTTGAACGCGGGAGAGATCTAGCCAAAGGTCTTCCAAAAAGTCCCTCTCTCTGCTGATCACAAAGTTTCAAAGCTCTCGCGTGTAACTTGAGTTGCCAATTTTTTTTTTTTTTTTTTTTTTTTTTTTTTTTTTTTTGAGTTCTCTTGAGGGATATTTATAGACCCCAGTTGGTTGAGAGAGTTTCCATATAGATAGAAACAGGATTTTCTCATAATCTTGATGAGTTATTTGAATTATCTTTTAATTAGATTTGCTTCAAGATTTCATATATCTAGTCATGTTCTGTTATGGCTAAGATATAGTTCCTCTAGTTCAACACATTCCTCTAATCCAGTCATGGAAGTTATACGGTTGCTCTGCAAACTTAGTTTTCTTATACAAGTCAAACCACACAAGTTCACAGCCTTAATGCGGTTTCGTCCCAACCACAACTCCTGTAGATTTATCAAAGTCTGCAAGTTCTCCATCACCCTCAACCTGCTTGAACCAAGTTCAAGTATCTGTAATGATTGCAAGTGTTCAAGTTCTTCTATCTTGGTCCCCTCATTTTTTTTAGGATTAATTACAGGTAGACCCCTGTAGTATTAGGGATGTGTCACTTAACACCCCTGAAGTTTGAAACTCTCAAAAAACCTCCTGAACTTAGTAATTTTCACTCTCCTTTTTTATTAAAGTGCACTCTTATCCCTCAAATTCCTATTCTACCATTATCTCTCTTTTTAATAAGTGTGCTGGTTAAAAAGAGGGATGAGGGTAGAATAGGAATTTGAGAGACAAGAGTGCACTTTAGTAAAAAAAGAGAATGAAAATAACTAAGTTTAGAAGTTTTTTGAGAGTTTTAAACTTCAGGGGTGTTACACATCCCCAATACTACAGAGAATCTAACTGTAATTAACCCTTTTTTTTAAACATAAAGCTCCTTCGGGGAGTTTTTTTTTCAAAGGAGCACACCAATTTTCCTAATAAAACTTTTTTATTCAGACTCAAAATCCGAACAATTACAATGTGGGCACACCGGAAAAAATAGTTTGCTCCTTTGGAAACTCCCCTCCTCCAGTGTGGTTGAAACCTTGGACACACCACTCAATGAGGAAATCTCATTGAAGGGCACATCAAACACCAGCAGGCTCTTGAAAATGCTAACATCAGGAATTTAGTAAGCTTGTTGTCCCTGAGCACTAGCTCCTCCAATCAAGAAATCCCGCCCCAATTGGAGATCGCTTCTATCCCTTGGTCATCGAGCAGATTCTGCCGCAGCGATAGCTTCTTGAGCTGCGAGAGGAGAGCGATCCTCTGATCCTGCTTCGAAAGCCTGTTGGTTGTCAGATCCAACTTGATCAGGGTCTCGGGGATCTCGACGTCTGCGAGATTGTGGACCTGAAAGCCAGTGAGGTCCAGGCAGCGGCCGGATTGGTCGCCCTCGGCCACCGCCGCGTCCATGTCAGGGTCTCGCTTGCTTTCCTCATCCTCCTCCATGGTCGACTGCATCGGTTCGCAAACCCTACGAGAGAGAAGACGAAGACGATAAGTTCATTTTTTTAATTTGATTTTTTTTTTCTTTTTTGTTTTCTCCTTCCTTACACCCCGCCCCCCGCTTTTTGTTTCGGCTGCCTTCGCGCGGGGCTCATGAATTTTATTAATTTAATTTTATTATTATTATATTTATTTATTTATTTTATCCTCCTACATTCTCGGGCACGGCTCATGCGTGGTATGGACGTGCCGTGTCTGTCTTGTTTTCAGGCTAGGCAGACATTGGCTCAGGCTCGGCTTATTGGGCACGTGTCATGTCCGTGCCAGCATGTTTTTTATTTTTTTTAAAGTTATTAATTTAATTATTAAGTTAATTTAATAAATTAGTTAACTTAATTTAATTAGATCTAATAAGAAAAAGGATAGTAAAATTAAAATTTCATCATATTAAATCTCATTCCATTAACAAAATTACTCTATAAATATCTTTGAAAATTATACAAAGTCTGAAAAGAGGGGAGAGGACTGTGGCCGTCATGCTCAACTTGTTCTTAGTATTTTTTTCCAAGAGATTTATTAGTTCTAAAAACATTGCAAGAAAAAATTATAAATGTAGAAATTAGAATTCGAAAAAAAATACAAATGTGTTCAATTTTCATTCATTCTCTGATGAGTTCTCTTTATTTACTTCGTTAGATAGTTCTTATTCTCTTTGTTCTGCGTCGAGCCAGTCCTTCAAGCAAACAAATATCCCCAATGTGTTTGCTGTCATTGAGCTGCTCCACTCTGTTATCTGGTGAGTTCTCTTTCTTTACTTTGTTAGATAGTTCTTGTTCTCTTTGTTCTACGGCGAGCCAGTCCTTCAAGCAAACAAATATTCCCAATGTGTTTACTGTCATTGAGCTCCTCCACTCTATTAGCACTCTACCACCTGCACTAAAAGCAGACTCGGATACTACTGTCAACACCGGAAGGGTTAGTAGATTCCAGACCATGTTGAAAAGTACAAAATATATTTTTTTCTATGATTTTCACCAGACCAAAATATCAAAATTTTTATAATATTCAAGGGACAAGTCATCTGCATCGTTGGCCATTTTTAAATAATAATGAAGTTCATTAAAAGAATTATTAGATTGCCTAGGTTTTTCTCAGTGAAATACGGATGACGTTATTGGGTTTTGGGTTTCTTTAGCAGTTGGTTCTTTTGCAGTTTGTGATTTATCACAATATATATCTTCATATGTATGTATATAATATTTACACAAGTTTTAATATAATTAACTAAATCTTTAACATTATCTGAATAACACATATTTTTATGAAATAATTCTATTAAAGTTTCCAGTCCATCTAACTTACAACGTGAATCTACAACAGTTGCAAAATATAGTAAATATGAAAATTTTTTAAAATATTTATTAAATTTAGTTTTCATATATTGAACAATATCTTCAAGTATTGAGTTATTCCTACTTTTATTAAAAACCGAGCTAATTTTGGTTAAATAATATAGTACAATGTGTGTAGTTGGGTAGTAAGTACCTGAAAATGCTCTAATTATATCTTCAAATTTGCTTTTAAAATTATAAATGTAATGAAATGGTTTCATTCATTAAAATCTAAATTACAAGATAACAATTTTATTTCATTAAGCATATTTAGTACATCTTTATATTTAATTGTCGTGTTTAATATTTTATATGTAGAATTCTATCTTGTTTTTATATCTAGAGATAAAATTTTAAGTGAGAATTTAAAATTCCTACATATTTGTTTAAATGATTGTTTTCTTGGTTCACTATTTTTTATAAATACTATTGTGTTCCTAAATTTAGTTACTAAATTATTTACTATCCTTAATCCATCTTGCACACACAAATTAAGCATGTAACAAAGACACCTAATATAAAATAATTTGGCATCTAAAATTGATTTAGTAATATTTTTTAAAATTTCTATTGCGGCCGTATTTTCGGAAGTATTATTGAAAGAAATGGAAGAAAATTTTCTTTCTATTCCAAATGCTGCAAAAACACTAAGTAAGAATTGTGATAGATTATGTGCATTGTGTGAAAATTGAAATCTCCTAAACCCAATTATTCTTTTTTGTATCGTCCAATCTTGATCTATATAATGAGTCATTACACATAAATAATAATAACTATTTAAGCCCTCCCAACAATTTGATATTATTGCTACTCTGTAAATTAAAGAAGTTAAAATGATAATTAAAATTTATCTCTCATCTTTATATATTTTTACAATGTCGGATTTATATGTAGAATGTGGACTCATTTATATTCGGGATTATGTGTCTTTCTTATACATTTTTCTAATTTTAGGTCTTTGTGTTCAACATGTATTATATATATTGCTAATTCTTCTCTACTAGTTATAGGATTATATTTAAAGGTTTCTAAAATTCCTCCGTAGGTGGTTAATTGTGTTTGTTATAGTTTATTTGGTGGGTGTATTTTTTCTAAGTGTCTTTTCAGGTGATCTGTTTCACTACTTAAAGGGAAGGAGTAGGGTATTTGACAATGCTTACATTTATCTTTTCTAACACCATTTTCCATGAATTTTTCAAAATGCTTCCATTTGTCTGATTTTGAAGTTCTATTGGAAATGGTTGTTTGGGTTTCAGGTATGGTTGTTTCGGTGAGTTGTTCTTCGAGCATATTAGTTGATTCTATATTTTTATATGATTGTGATACAAATGGTATTTGAGCAGGCTATTCTAATAGATGGCAAAGACTTTGATATTCTTCATTTGATAAAAAAAAAAAGAAAAAAAATACCCACGACTTGAAAGGAAGAAGTGTCGGATGAGTGTGGATCCATTTCGAAAAAACCATGAAAAAACCAAATAAAAAAATTCAAATTATAAATACCTCAACCACTTAAGAGTTAAAACCGCTTGAAAGACGAGAGTAGAGAGATAAGAGATTGAGAGAGGAAGCTGGAAGATCTTCGAATCTTCTTGATCACTTGATATTTGCTTGAGACTTATCCCTTGATTCTTGAAACTTGATCGATTATAGAAAAAGTTATTTTGAATAATTTTGTTTTTGAAAATTTTTGAGAGAGTTGAAAATTGATAAGAGTTTGAATAATTATGATTTGTGAGGAAGAATGAAAATGGAGAAATGAGCTGGTTATTTATAGAAAAAGAAAAGAGCTTTTTTTACAAAAAAAATTACAAAAAACTCCCCAACAGCCATTTTGATCGTTAGGAAGCAAAATTTGCAAATTTAATTAGTAAGAAAACCCCAAGTAGCCATTGGGGGTTTTATGCAAAAAAACCCCCAACGACTATAAACGTGCCAGGCACGGCTTAGCTCGGCCGGGCCGAGCCGTGCCGGCAACCCGGGATACCTCGGCTCAGGCACGGCCCAAGCCGGAGACCCAGGCCGCACCGGGCACGACACGGCCCTGGCGCGGCACGGCACAGCTTCGACGAGCCGTGCCGAGCACGTGCTTGGCACTTGCCGGGCCGAATATGTCCAACGGGTCGCCCAGTCCATTTGCCACCTTTACCTCTCTCTCCAAAGTCCAAATCGTAATGACTCTCTATCTCTCTCACCAATGTAATTTCTCTCTCCCCTTCCTGTAATTTTTCTTTTTCCCCCTTTTCCTTTTTTGCCTCTTGACATGCCTGTGCCCTTTTCTCCTGTAATCGTAATTAATTCGGTGCCAAAAATAAGGGATAATGAAGTGGTAGTTGAGTTGTTTGTTTCAATTAAGAGGGTAGTCGGTCATTTACTATCCCTAGATATACCTTAATCAGGGTTAGTGGAGCTTAATGGATAAAAAACTGATGAAGAGACTAAATATGAGTAAATTAATAATTTTGGAGAATTAAAATAAAAATACAAAGAATTTAGAAATGAATATCTAAATATAGAATATTTATGGGATCGATATAAAAAAACCACTACATAAATAGAGAGAAACAAACTCTTGATTAGGTGAATCATTTTTGGACCATCATAAATTGCCTAAACGTCCATATAAAGACTTACATAAATAATGTGTATTATTGGCACGTAAGTAAGTCTACTCAAATAAGTGGAGATTAATTGTGCACTACTACCCCTATAAATATTCTCTCTCCTAACTCGATGAAACAAACAACTAAGGCCATATTTGGCTCTTGAAAGTAGATAAAGTAAAAAACAAAAATAGAAGTAACTTTCAAAATGAAAATTTAGAAAGAGACATTTCCAATAAAGTTATAATGTTTATCTGCTTACGTTTTAGAAGTAAGAAGTGGGCTTAAATAATAATAATACAACAACTATAACAACAACTAAGCATTTTATTCCAAGTAGAGTAGGTTAATGAACCAAAAGAGAATCATGCTGGATCAATTACATTGATAATCATTCTCTATTCATTCATATCAAATAATATCTCATCATTTAAATCTCTAAAATCCATATCTTTTCGTATCACCTCCATCCATATTTTCTTCAGTTTTTCTTTCGCTCTTTTAGCTTGTCCTACATTGATAAACTCTCCTCGTCGAATTGGTGCATTTGTAGATCTACGTTGCACATGACCAAACTATCGTAAGCGATTTTCTCGCATCTTCTCATCGATAAGGGACTACGTACATATCTTAGCACTAATATCTATTAAATAATAATAATATTTTATTTGTTCGTTAGACTATAATTAAAAAGTAATTATGAAAGATAAATAAAATATTATTATTTTATCGAATTTCTTCAGTTTCAAGAGCTCTTCCAAATTGATCTTAACTCCTTGCTTAAAGGATATGGTGAAAGTATTGGTCTTATTTTATTATCATTTGATTCCAAAATGTGAAGAAGTTCTGTTGCTTTTAACTTGACAAATAAAAAAGAAAAGAAAAGGGCAATTTGTATCTTTAAAATACTAAATTGGGGAATATTATCTATTAAAAGGTCTACGGCTCCTTATCTTTTAGGTGGATGAATGATTAGTTGGTGAAGAATAAAAATGCCAACTTCATTGTTAAATAACTTATTATACATCACCAGTCACTTTTGAATTGGACCTTTTACTTAATATAACTATATGAAAAGAGGCCAAGTGGATGGGGAAAAAGAAAAACTTAAGTATATGACTTGATTTCACTTTGGAAAATTATAATAATAGAATAACTTGTAGAATAAGCAACAGGTAATAATTTATTTTATTATCTTGTTAGTTTTCCAAAGGGAAATTCTATTCAAACACACCATTTTGCTCAAGAAATCTATATTTCTCAGTTGGGAATTAATTCCTCCGAGCTGTTTTCACACCATTCAGAAACTAGTTTCCGAACGGATTTAACATTAGTAGGAGATTAATATCTAACCAGAGCAAAAAAATATAATCACAAAAAACAAATACAAAAATTTGTAATTTTTCACAACTTTAGAAGGTAGGGGGAATTACTAAACGAACACACCACTTGACTTAGTGAACACCAGTGAGTACCACATCTCTTTTAAAAAGATAGGATTTTTCTCAGTGAGCACTCACTTTCTTTGAATTTTAATGCTCTCAAACTCACGTTCCCCATTTTCCCTTTCCCACATTTTCTCAAACCCATCACCATCCCCGCTCACTCTCTGCTCGCTCTATCCTGCTCGTCCATCGTGCAAGTTAGTCAGTTTCCCCTAGATCAACCCCTCACCTAAACCGACCACCCATATGTCGCCAGTTATATGCCTCCCTCACTAAGCACAACCACCACTCTTTCCCTACCATCGTTCGCAACATCCTCATCACAATATATACCAAGTATGGGAAGCTTGCCAGCGTACTCACAGTTCCATAAAATGTCCGAATGAGACCAGGTCTCCTAAACTCCATTATCGTCACACTCTAAGTGCTTAATAAAATGTTTGAATGAGACTAGACTAAAGGGTAACTTTAAAAGTGGCAAACTTGTAATTCTTTACAAGTTAAGATGTAGTGCTCACGAAGGCAAGTTGTGTGCTCATTAAGAATTTCCCAGAGGTGGGGCCTAACGAGCAAAGTAGTGTGCTCATTTAGAATTTCCCGTAGGTGGGGCCTAGTGAGCAAAGTACTGTGCCTACATAGAACTTCCCTTTTCCAAAATAACCTCATGCTTTTTAGCAATGTTTAAAATAGCGATAACGGTAACGTAACGTTTTGCCTCTGTTAGGTTATGTCGCATGTAACGGAACGCATAATTTAAGTTACACAATTTCCTATTTATTTAGTAAAAATAAATATAAACTATATAAAATAATTTTAATAAATTAAAATAATAATATAAAATATCTAAAAAAAAAGAATATAAAACCATTTTATAATCATAATCTATTCTAATTTTAAATTTTACAAAAATTTTCACATTTATCTTCATAAAATATATTAAATCTGCAACCGTAATTCCAGTCATCATTTAAACAAGAAAAAAATATTCCAATTTTTCATTTTAGTTCCAGTTATTATCATTTTTTTAATTTATATTTTGTAATATTTAATTTATCTTATTTGTAATTGTTAATTTCAGTTCAGTTAAAAATTCAATATAATCAACAAGATATTTTAGCAATCGGAGAGGAATTACAAGCGAATAAGAAAATAATCGCAAATTAACAATTTAGCACTTCCACAAGCAATCAAACAAATCAACAACTAATCAAGTAATAAAATTACAGCAATTCGCTAATAATCAAAATAATAATCAACAATAATATAGTTACGGTGCATAACGTAACATAACGTAACATAACGTAATTTAACGTAACGTTACGTAATATAACGTAAAATAACATAAAAAAAAAGTATTGTTACGGTGCATTGTGTTATTTCTAGTTGTTACGTAGCGCCGAGGTTCCGTTATGTTACGTAACGCAATATAACGAGTTTCATAACGTGTTATTTTTAACATTGCTTTTTAGGTTATTTTGAAACCATACTCGTCTTTCAACTCAATTTATAACTAGCACTAATAAGAAACAACAAAATTGAAGAGACACTAAAGGATTGTTCTCATCGAGAGCATCAATTTTTTTTTTTTTTTCCAAGTGGAAAGTTCTATGTTCGACCATAGAGTCATGCTAAAACATCATGATATAAAATGACAATTATCTATCATAAGATGTTAGTACAAGGCAAATGGACATTCTACACAATTTCAAGCTTAATCCTAGTCAGTATTGTGCGTGTAAAGATTGTTTTATTTACAAGATGAGTAAGCCTCTTCCTAATCTAGATATAAATATTATTACCCTACTAGTAGTTTGTGTCTTTGCAACGTCTCGTCGACTAGCTTTGCCGAGTCAATTTAAGCACCATTACGGAAATAGCTTTAGAAAATAGAAACCACATAGAATTATCACCGTAATTTTCAACTGAGACAGCTCTCAGGTCTATATCCTCGATGGAAGAGTGAGTAAATGAATTACAATTCTCTCAAAACTCTCTTTTCTCTTTTATTTCTCGAAATTACAAACTGTTGTAGAAAATGTGAATCAAATTTGGAATTTTAGAGTAGAAAAACTGTCTCCCTTTCCTTAGAAGAGGGATGTACTTAGTTATTGGCAATCGGTTATGAACATTGTAACACCAACTAACTAATAGTAATTTATAATAATTCTTATGAATTCATAAAGTAATAGTAACTAATATTTTTGAGAAAGAAATCTATAGTTAATTATAAATTATTTTAACTATTAACATTTTATTAGAGATTTAGTATATTCTTATGAATATGTTACTGATATTCCACTATTCAAATTTCGGAAGAAGCATTACAAACATGAGTAATAATTGAATTTAGATTCCCTATCTCCACGTCTGGAAATAGGTCTTTTATACACTCTTAAATTGTCCGTTATATATATATGGGGTATTTGCAGATTTGTCCATTAAATCTTTATAAATTATAATTTAGTCCTACAAATCTTGATATTTAGAATTTAGTCCCTTAAATCTTATAAGTTACTATAATTTAGTCCCCTCCATAATTTCCGTTAGCCCAGTTTATTTTTTAATCTGATTTTTTCATTTTACCCCTCCTTAATTCTTTCATCTCTCTTCCTTCTCTCTTCTCCTTCCCTCTTCCTCCTTTCTTTTCTTTTTCTTCATTCTTCCTCCTCTCCTCTCCTTCTCTCTTCCTCATCTCTTCTCTTTTACTTCATTGGGTTCATTGACTTCCCCCCTTCTTCTTCTCTTCTACTCTCTATTTTTTTCCCTTTTTCTTCATAGAGATATTTAAGTCATTTTATTATTTAAAAAAATAAAAATTAAATTCTGCTGTTTATTTGGACGGAAAAACTAACGGAGGGACTAAATTGTAGTAACTTAGAGAATTTGGGGGACTAAATCCTAAATATGAAGATTTGAGGGACTAAATCATAATTTATAAAGATGTAAGTGACAAAGATGTAAATACACCTATATATATATATATATATATATATATATATATATATATATATATATATATATATATATATATATATATATATATATATATATATATATATATATATGTTGTTTAGTGGGCTTTTGCCTTGGATCTGGACATATTTTAACAATAAGAGATTAAAGTTATCGTTGTTTTCTACTCTTAGAATTCAAAGATCATATATTTTGATTAGCATTGTTCTTTAATCTTGTGTTTCAGGTTAGCTTGAAACCCAAAGTGAAACTAACTCAACTCTCATGCAAAATGTTCATAGATACTGCAAATAAGAATTTTTCATTGTTTGATTATAACTATAGTTGTAAAATTTTACAACTTCAGTCATTACTAGTTGCGCACTTGCAGTGACTGTAATTATGGAAAGTAGTGCATATATCTCTTTAACTCTTTCTCTTATTAACACTGATTAGTTTGTTAAAAGATATGATAATTTGAAAATTTTTGCGATTCCAGTACTCACCATTTGTAATTTGAAATCTAAATATAGTAATACAAGTTGTAACAATTTAGATTATTACAAGTTCATTTGTAATAATATAAGTTATAACTTGCAAGTATTCAACTAGATGCCTATTTTTCTGTCATATTTTTTGTTTAGGCTAAAGTAGAAGAAAATCCCATGAAATATTTTGCTTTTCCCAAAAAATCACCATGAACTTTTTTATGTTGTGTAAACCCTCATAGGGTTTCAAATTTTATGGAAATCTCTAAATGACATTACCAGAAAAATTAATGGATTGATTTAAAATGTAATAAGCACACTCTCTGACATTTCTAAATACTCACTTCTTAATTTAGTATATTTTAAAAATATATATCAGAGATTACTAAATAGATTTGATGTATTTTTAAATCGATCAGCATTCCATGAAATTTAAAACTCCTTGGAGATTCACGTAACCAAAAAAAAATTTATGGACGGTTTTTGGAAAAAAAAAAATTGATACTTCGTTGGTGTTTCTTCTAATTTAGCATTTTGTTAAAATATTATATATAAGAGCAAGTGAAAGTTGAGTAATGATGCAGGGAGTAGCAGTCACCTCCTGCTCCGTGACGCTTGTTGTTGAGCTGCTGCTTTGCACAACTTTCTTTTCAGCATAGTTAGAGGGAGGCCAACATGTGTGCAAATTATGCAGTTAATAAAGTTATTGTATTAGAGACTAAGATTGCTTGACAGAAAAATTTTCCAATCGACTTGTGAATTTTGAAATGAAATATGTATTTGGCGCCTCTTAGAATGATCATAGCTCTTGAGGGTCTTATTTAGAAAAAAAAAGAGGGGATATTTATAGATTTGTCCCTTAATCTTTATAAATTATAATTTAGTTCTCCACATCTTCATATTTAGAATTTAGTCCCCAAATCCTCTAAGTTATTACAATTTAGTCCCTTCCATAACTTCCGTTAGCCCAGTTTATTTTTTGACCTAATTTTTCCATTTTACCTCTCATTAATTCCTTCTTCCCTCTTCCTCATCTCTTCTCTTTCCCTCTCCTCCTCTCTTCTCATTCTCTCTTCCTCATCTCTTCTCCTTTTCTTTTTTCTCCTCTCTTCTCCTTTTCTTCATTGGGTTTATTGACTTCCTCTCTTCTTCTTCTCTTCTATCTCTCTATTCTTTCCCTCTTCTTTGACGGAAAAACTAATTGAGAGACTAAATTATAGTAACATAGAGGATTTGGAGGACTAAATCCTAAACATCAAGATTTGAGGAACTAAATCATAGTTTATAAGATTTAAGAGGCAAACCTGTAAATATCCAAAAAAAAAATTAGTGATAATGTAGCTGAAAGCACGTGTAGACGTGGGCTATCAAGATTCCGATGTTTTCGGTGGCTTGGGCAGAGTTCGTACGGGAGAAGCTGGCACCTAAACTGACACCACGTGTACTCTTGTTTATATAATTTCATAACTCTATTATTTTCTTGTCTCCTCTTGTTGATTTTTTTTTAATAAAAATATAATAAAACTAGATATTATTGAGCATTTAGCATCTCGAGCTAGAATTATTAAGCATGCTCCTCATTAAAATTGGCCTGTGGTAGCTGGAGCAGCACGTATCGTACTGTACCTACCCAACAAATCACAATATCCAAGTTGGATGAACTATTAGTTTATTTTCTTTAATATAGAACTTTTTAAATAAATTTTCAGATAGGAAAAAGCACATTTAGAGACTGTTTGGTAGGGATTGCATATGTGCAAGGGAAATTCTATTTGAGTACACTACTTTGCTAAGTGAGCCTACCCTTCTAATTTGGACATTAGTCTGTCCAAAGGTTTTCACACCGTTAAGGAATTAGTTTCCGAACGGATTTAATATCGTTGAGGGAGTAGAAACAAAAAGTAATGTCAGATTTGTAATTTTTTACAACTTTAATGGTGGGCTCACTGAGCAAAGAGGTGTGCTCAACTTGAAAATCCTGTGTAAAGTGGGTGGTTTGTAATTAATTACCTTTTTGCATGCAAATGAATTTTTTTATTGTTTGGCTGCAGTTATAGTTACAAGATTTTGTAACTGCAATTGTAACCGAATACCACGTGCAGTAATTGATGTTACGGTAAAAAAGTATGTTTGACGACTTACCACTCCTTTGTAAATAGTAATTATATTGTTAACAATGTGGTGCTTCTCATAACTCTTAAAAGTAAGAAATTAGAATTTGAAAATTTTTGTAACTCTAGTTATACCACTTGCAACTTACAATTAAAATATAGTAATACAAATTATAACAATTTCTATTACTACAGTTTCACGTACAATTGTTCGTCGCAAAATTCTTATTTCCTTCCATTAAATAACTTAATTACAATGAAAGAGAATAAAAGAAAAATAAATGAGAGGATTTATATATTATCGCTCTTTTTTACAATATTTTGATAGATCTATCAAGTAGCTCTTTTTGACGATCTGACGTGGAAATCTTCTACTCGATGAAAATGACGGCCGGCCCTAGCTTCTTCTCTACTGGTCCAATGAATTCAAGGCTCTCATGCGTAACTTGAATTCTGAACGATCCAAAAAGCTCGAATTCTGGAACGCGCGTGGACACGTTAAATTGACCGGATTAACCAGATTATACGCACTCAAGACCTCGTCAATTCCGCACTCAAGAGTACGGACCTTGGGTCTCCCCAAAAAAAGATTTCTACGATGCCTCATAAAGCCTATTTATAGGCATGAGGTGGTTAGATTACATGCTTTTAAAAAGATTTTGAAATCTCTGGTTCATCGTATCTGGACCTGATTTGATATTCAAGATTTGTCAGAATCTCTGATTTGATGTATTTAGTTATTATTTAGATATCAAAAATCAAGATCAAGCATGATTAGATAAGATTGGATATCCAAATCTAAACCAAATCCGATCTCCAACCGATTAGAGATTCTTTGATGCGATCCAACGACTAGCCTCGCATATGGGTTTTTTTTTTTTTTACTTTTTACCCGTCAACAACAATAGTACAAATTACAACTTGTAAGTTACCAAACATCCCCTTAGTGTAAATTTTGAGAGAAATAATCACTCTTATTGATATCGACTATTAACATATTCTGCTAATATGAATACTTACACAACTAAGATAAGTAACATATGTACATTAGAAGAAATTCTGGTGCTAGTCTAATAAAGAACGAATCCTAATAATAATCTTTACGCTGCTATGTCTGATGCTCACACAGTGCTTTTGAGATCAAGACGCGCAAAAAGCTGCATATAGAAGTTACAAGTAGTTCGGTGTGCTATTCGTTCAGCACCGATTAAAGGGTTCCGAGTTCTTCTTCTTATAATGAGATCATGTGGGCACATACAAATTATTCGTAGATTCTATCAACTCGTACTGCTTGTTTCTTTGTTGTAGGACTATAGTTTATGTTTCTATTCTTAGAAGTATGGATATCTACCTCTCTGTATTGTGTTGTATTGTATTATGAGCAGCTAGCAATAACATAATCTATGCTCTCTCTTTCTCTGGTTCATTTTTTATTTATAATTAGGATAATAGCATGAGCTACAATTATGATCAATAGAGTAGCCCCTAATTCTATAGGAGCCTTTCTAAAAGTAGGAGGCGTTAGGATCCATTCTAATCGATTCCCACTGGACCAGGCTAAAAGAGAAGAAAACCAATTAACTAGGATTTAAGCCCATAAGAATGCATCTTGACTCGAAAACAACTCAACTTTAGATCTGAAATTAGCAACTAATACCTCCATAATAAATGGATAAAGTTCTGGACAAACTAGACTTTGACCCTAATTAATAATACCTTGGCTTAAAATATTATTAGGGTATTTACTGGTTTGTCCCTCAAATCTTTATATATTATGATTTAGTCCCCCAAATCTTCATATTTAGGATTTAGTCCCCTAAATCTCCTAAGTTACTACAATTTAGTCCCCTTTCCAAATACCCCAAAATTTTGACCTTATATTACCATTTTACCCCTCCTTATTCATTCTTTTTCTTCCTTCTCTCTTCTCCTCCCCTCTTCCTCCTCTCTTCTCCTTTTTTTCATTATTCCTCCTATCTTTTCCTCCTCTCTTCCTCCTCTCTTCTCCTAATGAAAAAAAGAGGAGGAAGAGAAGAGGAGAAGAGAGGAGAAATAATGAAGAAAATAAGAAGATATGAGGAAGAGGGGAGGAGAAGAAAGGAGGAAGAGAAAGAATGAATAGGGAGGGGTAAAATGATAATATCAGGTTAAAAATTTGGGGGATTTGGGGAAGGGACTAAATTGTAGTAACTTAGGAGATTTGAGGGACTAAATACTAAATATGAAGATTTGGGGGACTAAATCATAATATATAAAGATTTGAGGGACAAACCAGTAAATATCCCAATATTATAATGTTGTCCTTTAACTTATCAAAATGCCAGCGATTCTTAAATAAAAAATAAATATATTAATTATATCGTGAGTACATAGTGGATGGATAGCTTGCGAGGTTCATTGTTTTTGTTAGTGTTTCTTTATTAGTTCACTTTCAAGGATTTTTTAAAGAATTTTTTATATTATTTGATTTTGGGGAGATTCATTTGCAAGGATTATGTTGACATGGGTGTGTTGACATGAAAATTTGTACAGCCTAAGCCAACGGGGAAGACCCATCAGGCAAAGTCCTAATGGGCAAAAAGCCCACCGATTAAGGATAACTAAATCTTAATTAGAGTCAAATAATATAATCTTCTATATGAATATACATGGAAGGTGAGGATTTTGGGATCTGCGACAACTCCACCTTCTCCTGTAAATACCCCCTTCCCTTCCCAAGGAAAGGAAACAATTCCTCAGCTATCGAGAGGATCCATAACTTGCAGAGTGAGAGAGTTGTTTTGAGTGATTGTAATTTCTTCTCCATCAATAAAGCTATTTACTGAATGCTCGTTCATTCCGAGGACATAGGTCTGAACTATCTCTCTCGATCGAATCTTGTTGCATCCTATTGTATACTCTCTATTAATTCCTTTTTCCCATTTAATATTTTCGCTGTGCCGAATCTAATACGAACAATCTAGTTAGAGGGGATTTTGCACAAATGCTTGGCACCATCGACAGTAACTGAATCAACCATTCCAAGCCAACCATGTTGAATATATAGTCCAAGAAACAATCGAGCCACTAGTCCCTCTCCTAGAGGAAGAAGGGGTGACTACAAGCGCATTGCATGAAGCAGAAGACTTGAATGCCCTTGCAACCTCGACAAGTTCTGCAAACTCACCCAGCGAATTAATACTACTCTTGCCAATGTCTTGGTAGAGGTCCCGACAATACAAGCCGAGATAGAAGGAGAATAGCTCCTCTAGGTACAGAGGCACCATGCAAATCTCTTGGATCCCAAGGCAACCAAGACAACTTGCCACAACCTAAAGAGACTGAATCACGTCTCAAGCTAACCAAACAACCTCATGGCAATAGGGATTGTGAGTCGTCCTTAGCCCTTTGCAAGAGGGTCTACAAAGACTCAAACTCTAAGTTTGAAAATCACGAGCCACTTTTCAGAGTCGTACTTTAGAGGGAGTCTAAGTTCAAACTCGCAAACTGGACTAAAAGTGTGATATGATGACACATATTGCTAACTACTGTGCCACGATGCAACTCTGCATCACTAGCTACGTCGTTTGTAGAGCATTCTCCATGACTTTGGAGAAAAGAGCAAGAGCTTGGTATAATGGGCTCTCCTCTGTGTACGTCCACTCCTTCCGACAACTGTATTGCAAGTTTGTTCAATATTTTGCTATGAACAAGGTCACAATGAAAAGAGTTGCCTTCCTCCCCAGAGAGGAACAAACACTTAGTGAAATGCTGCATGAATTTTAAAGAGATTCGATAAGGAGAAACTCTTGACAGAAGATTATTCCTCCGACATAATTCTCACTATCCAAATTAGCAAAGTAAGATATGTGGGCCTTCGAACTTCCATCAGAAAGCGGAAGCCCATGTTGCTATCTGACCTCCTCAAACAATTTGGTAAATAGCACATCACGCTAGAGGAGTCCGATCTGGCTTTTAAAAATTGAGACTTCTAAAGGGCGAAAGAGGCAACTAACAAGAAGTTCAGAGAGCATAAATAGAGTTCTCCAAAATGCCATGATGATGCTCGTCAAAAGAATACTCAACCCGACAAATATATGTCTTGAACGCGTCTTGAGACCTGATTTTGAGCTAGATTCAGAAGGAGGGATTCCTCTCGTCACCACCGCCAATCAGGATGCCTATGGATAAAAAGGGGTCTCGATAATTTTGCGAATAGAAAACATTTAACAAAATTTCTATCAAACAAGCACGTCCTTGGTATGAGAATAGAAAACATTTGACATTCATTCAATCAGATTCATATCTTGTATATGTTAACAGAAAAACGAAGACTCGGATTAGGTTATGTGGCATGAATTACTAATGAGTCTTGGTTCAAGTGGTTTGTGAGAGTTCTAAATTCGAATTTCAATGGAGACTCATTTTGGGTAATGCTGTAAAAAATATGTATGTGTGAAATTGGCTGAAAAAAAAAATAAGACTGACATTCGCCAATATGGTTGGTTGGATAAGCTTTCCATTCTTAGATAAGATGAACTATATATTGCAAGGTCCACGCGATTAGGGGTAGTAAATGGATCGGGCGACCCAACACATGCCCGGCACGTGCCCCTGGTTAGAGCTGTTATAGGACCGTTGGGGGGGTTTTGCAATTTTTTTTTAGCAGAAAGCCCCCCAACGACTTTGAAACTAGCCATTAGGAGGTTTTTTTGCAAAAACAAAAAAAAAATTTACCCCCAATGGTCAAAATGGCGTTGAGGGGTTGTTCGTAATTTTTTTTGCAAAAAAAATTCTTCTCCCTCCTATAAATATCCTCTCCTTTCTCTAATATTATTTTTCCTCATAATTCTCAAACTCTCCTCAATTTTCAACTCTTTAATATTTCCAAGCACAAAATTCATACATAAATCTTTATTCATATTCCATCAAAATTCAAGACTCGAGAGCAAGCATCAAGAAGATATCTCCCGAGAAATCTTTTCTCTCGTTTCGGCTTCAACATTCTTAAAAAAAAAAAAAAAAAATTTCAGTTTTAACTCTCAAACTCTCTCTTCGGCTTGTAGTGTTAAGGTATTTATATTTATAGTTTATTTTTTAAGTAAATTTGAAGATGAAACTAGAGTACTTCCAGCACTTATTATCCAACTACACATATTGCACTTTATTATTTAACTAAAATTAGTTATGTTTATAATGAAAATAGGAATAACCCATTTTTTGAAGATATTGTAAAGCCCATGGAAATTAAATTTAGTAAATATTTTAGAAATTTTCTATACTTACTATATTTTGCAACCGTTATATATCCACAATATAAATTAGATGGAATGGAAATTTTAATAGACATATTTCATACAAATATGGGTTATACAAATAATGTTCAAGAGTTAATTAATGACACTAAAATATGTTTAAATTAATTAATGACACTAAAATATGTTTAAATTAATTAATGACACTAAAATATGTTTGGATATTATATACTATACATACGAAGATATATATGGTGATAAATCATTAAACACAAACCAACCCACTATTCAAAAAAGCAGAAAATCAATAATGTCATTCATATTCTACTGCAAAAATCTAGGCAAACTAATATTTCTTTCAACGAACTTCATTACTATTTAGAAACGGCCAATGTAGATAATTATTCACTTGACTATTATGAAGATTTTGATATTTTGGTCAGGTGGAAATCACAGGAGAAAATATATCATGTGCTTTCCAATATGACCCGTGATCTACTAACGGCTTCAGTATCCACAATAGTATCAGAGTTTGTTTTTAGTGTATGTACGTGAGTGCTAATAGAGTGGAGGAGCTCAATGACAACAAACATATTGGAAATATGTATTTGCTTAAAGGACTAGCTGGACGCTGAACAAAGAGATTAAGAAATATCGAACGAATTGGAGAAAAAGAACCCACCCGAGGGAGATTGAAAATTGAAGGTTTCTACACTATTAAGTTTTTAATTTTTTTTTTCCTCTTCACAATTATAATTTTTTCAATTAGAATTCTACAATTGTAATTTTTTTTCATATAATTTTCTTAAAACTCATAATTCTTTTGGAAAGAATACTAAAAATAAGGTGAGGGTGGCAGTTAAGCTCCTCTCCTCTCTCTTCGGGTTTTATATGATTTCTAAAGAAATTTATAGAATTAATTTATTAATGTAATGAGATTCAATATAATAAAATTTCATTTTTATAATCTTTTTTATTTGTTAGAATTAACTAAACTTAATAAACTAAGTTAACTAGCTAACTAAATTAACATATTAACCAAAATTCTGATTTATCAAAAAAAAAAAAAAAAAAAAAAAATCGGATGCGCAACACGTGCTTGGCGGGTATTGCCGACATGCAATGTCCGAGCCTATGTCCGGACGGTCGTGCCGTGCCTAAGGCACGGCATGCCTGCGCCCGAGTTGGGCCGTGCCAGAGCCGTGCCGGGCACAATCCAATTGCCACCCTACATGTGATCTTACTCCTTCGAATTTGGCTAATCGGGTTCCGCATAGTTCATAAAGACTTTAGAGAAACATTAGTTCCTGAAGAATATTCTATAAAGTGGTCTGGAAGAGGAAGAGCTCATTTTCTGAATGGATTGGGTTTGTAAAAAGTGCTAAAGGTAGAAATTGCTCTATTTTCTAGGTGGCATGGAAAGCCGAGGGCATACGCTAAGTGTTTTTTTGGGCTGAATCCTGTTGAACATAATGAAAGAGTATTATTTTTGAAGGGGAAATGAGCCGATTAGTTGATAGTAAGGGTGTGTTTTGCAAGTTGAAAGTAGTGGAAGTAAGGAAGAAATTGAGAAGTAACTTCTAAAATTGAAGCAGAAGAAGAATTCTCTTCTTGTATTTATTTACGAATGTATTGGAAGAAGAAAGTGTATTTGAAAGTGAATACTATTATTTAATTAATTAAATAAACATAGTTTATATTATTTTATTTATTTATTAAAGATAAAAATATAACTTTTGAAAGACAATGATGGTATGCAAATAAAAAAATATTTTTTTATCTTCTTCTTTTACTTCCTAGTCACTTTCAACTCCAAAGTATAAACAAGAAAGTTTTGAAAGTGAAGTGCCACGTAGGCGCCACCTCATCAATTAAGAAGTAATTTCTAACTTTCTTCTTGACTAGACAAACACTTGAAGTAGTAGAAATAGTTTTAGTTCCACTGCTTTCATTTTACTTCTCTGCAAACAAACAAACCTTAAATAGAAAATGGATGAGATGGCCTTCATGGCATGACTACCCTGAGTGACAGGTGGGTCCTTCCACTCTTGTGATCTCACATGTAAGTATGCGCTTCAAAAGAAATTTATAAGCACAACTATATAATTTCTCAAAAAGAAATTCTATTTGAGCACACCACTTTGTCGAGAATTAGTTCCCAATGGTTTATATACCGTACGAGGAGTAGTGCTAAATAGATTTAATATAGTCTGGAAATTAATTTTCGATCAGAAAAAAAATATGATAAAAAAATAATGATAAATTTGTAATTTTTGATGACTTGAGAAGTAGGCTCACGAGGAAATTGGTGTGCTCAAATAGAATCTCCCTTTCTCAAATGATCAAAAATCCTTTCGTAAATCACAAAAAAAAAAAAAAAAAAAAAAAAAACATCCTTTCGGGAGTTTCCATGGAGAGCACACCATTTTTTTCCGATGAGCCCACTTTCCAACTGAAAAACAAAAAAAACACTATCTAGGAAAAGTGTGCTGCTTTGGAAACCCCCATCATTTCCCGCCTAAAACCCCCCATAGGCCTTACGGCGACTGCGAGCACGCAGAGCGTCCGTAGAGATGGAGGAATTCCATTGGGAAGACGCGATTGATATTGACGACGCCGACCTCCTCAACCCCATTCTACCCTCCGACAATCCAACTAATTGCAACCCTACCCCCCTCTCCCACTCCTTCCCTTCTCTCAAACCCTGCTCCCAATCCCAATCACAATCCCAGAACCCTAACCCTAACCCTAAAACTCCCATTCATTCCTCTCCTCCCAAGAGACCCGCCGCTCGCCCGCCGATCCCGGGCCCCGCCGGAGCTGTTCAGGCGGCGATGCACCGGAGATCTTCCGCCGCCGCGATCGCCGCCGCTCAGAGCCCTATTTTCAATTCGCAAGGGAAGCAGGCGGATCGGCGATTGATTCTTGAAGAGGAAGGGGAGGAAGAAGATGGAGACTTTAAGCTCAATCCTTGGCTATGTGCTGCTGAATTTCTAGGTAAATGCTTGCTTCTTGAATTTATTTTATTATTTGTCTATTTTTGGTTTTGTTTTCTTGGATTAATTGCATTTCGTGCTGGATGAATTAGGTCGGGATTTCGATTCGAGATGGGCAATTGATTCAATCAAGGATCGGAGGAGGAGCGATGGTGCTGTTGATCGGATACCTCAGGTGAAGTTACTCATTAAAGTTTTAAGTGACTGAAAATTACAGAAATTTTAGGAATTTTTTGAGAATGGTGGTGTTTGATATTTTGTTAAAAGTGGTATAGTGCAGAGTTTTGATAGAGTAATTTCTGGGATTATTCGAAATGGTTAATGCTAACATTAGTTCAACAAATTGAGCTGAAATTACTTTTTTCTTTAAAAATTTAAAACATGCTGAAATTACTCTTTTGGTGTAAGGGAAATTCGAAATACACCCCCAATTTCTAAGTGCCTTCTTACTAAGTACACTTCTGTGAAATTCACAATTTCTTAGTACCCTCTTACCAAGTACGCCCGTGTGAAATTCAAAGTTACAAATTTTTTTTTTCTCTAAGTATACCATTTTATATTCCTAAATATCAGTGTAATTTTTCCCCCAATTTCTTTATGCCCCTTTCTCCCAACCATTTCTTCCATCTTCTAAAAAATTCTAATATACTAAACACCTTTAAAAATTTTATTCTACTTATAAACAAAAATTAAAACATTGAGATGTGGAAATTTTTTTAATAAATCATTACAAAGTTATTGTTCATTGTTTTGACAAAAATTCAATTTTTTATAAAAAAAATTAATCTTCTTTTGTTATACTTTCGAGCATGAGATCCTTCTACAAAACTTTTGAATTTCGTTTCAATTGATGGAAAACAAGACTTTGTTATTTATTGTATAGAATTTTAGAGAGGTTTAGAGAGGCTTATTGCTTAAGTTTTGGGGGAATTGTTAGGGTTTTGAGAGAGATTTAGAGAGAGAGGGAAATAGGACGAGACTAGAAACGTTCCAAATATTTAATGAGAACTTGTAATAAGAGTGAATTTTTTGAAGGGCGTACTTAGTATTAGAAATTGGAGGGGTGCATTTAGAGGTTCCCTTTGATAAAATGTAGCCAATTCTTTTACCTGTGTTTTTTTGCTAGTTTTGACAATTTTCTAAGGCATACTCTTGAATAGCAAATTGTGTGGAAGTTTTCATTTATTCAATTCTGGCCAGGAAGCATCACTGAGATTTTAGTCAAAGGCCTGAAATTTCAAATTATGTGAAAAATACCATTTTATGCTTGTCTTTTTTTTTTATTCTCTCGAGAAAATAGGATGGAGCTAAGGCTCAAGCTATATACTATATTATGTAATAGCAGATAAGTTGTACTACATAATTCCTAGGGTATACTGTGCTGTACCCTCAAAGCCATTCAATTCTTGTCTTCATCCATTGGATGAGGATTTGACCATATTTTTTTTCTTGCTCAGAGATAACCTTTTGTTGACCTAGTTACCTTCCAAAATTCATTAGAGCAGTAATAGTCAAGTTAATTCATACTCTTTTTGATGCTCAATTTTAAATTTGATTTTCATGCTCTAATTTTTGAAAGTTTGACTTAAATGTTAGTACAAGGATTTTTTTTCTACATTAATGAAATGTGACAATAAAAATATGGATGACATTTCAGCCATCCAAGTCAATAACTATTTATATTTCTATAGTTTTCAGCACGGTTTGTTTTTAGCCATGGGACCAAAATTTTGGCTATTATGACGAAGACTAGAAAGTAAAAACTCGGACATAGTTTGTTTTGATTGGCTCATTGATTTGATTACTCAGGTAGTTGGTGTGGTCAAGTCATGTGTACCAAATGGGCTAGGAGATCTGTTCACAACTCTAAAGGTTTGTGCTTGTCTTAATGGAACTTGTTTGTTACTATTACTTGGACTTTAATTGTACACGATTCTTCATTTCAGGATCCAACAGGAATGATTGGAGCTTCTATACATCGGAATGTCCTCATGGAGAATAACCTTGGTGTTGATCTGTCAGTTGGATGTGTTATCATACTGAAGCAGGTCTTAAATCAATATACAATCTGAATGTTATTTTTCACTCATAACTTTGGATGAAATAAAGTTATAAATCCTTTTGAGATTATGACAACAAATGCATTACTGAATATATGCTAGATTGCAATTCTTTCAGGTGGCTGTTTTCTTTCCCAGTCGTTCTGCATGTTATCTCAATATCACGACAAACAATATGGTGAAGGTATGTGATTTAACTGTGATAATGACAGCCATCCTTGCTGTAGTTCAATTCTTTATGACATTTTCATGTAACCTTTCCGTATGCACTAGTTGACTGTATAAATGTAGTCTGTCATCTCTTGCAAAGTTTTAGTGGAACCTACGTGAATGCTTAAATGTTTAATTATCAGTGCTGCAAATACATTGAAACAGTATTGCTGAGATTTAAATTCTGCTCTTATTAGCAACTGTCTATAAATAATGGTTTTATGCTTCATCAATATTGTCTGTCTGTACTATAGTTCTGCGAAGAGTCCAATCTGCTTGACTAATATAATCGCATAGCTGTATGAGCCTATTCCAGCAATCATATATAGTTGTTTTCTTACAATGTTGATGGACATGAGCTATATCATTTGGCAGATGAGTGTTAATTCTTGTGCTAAGGTGAGGGAATTCTTCTATTCTTTAACTTCTTTTTGTAGTGAAATGTTTTTGAGTAGAACATTCAGTAAGAGGAGATGGGACTGTAGAGTTTGTGACCAAGGGGTCTATAAGGAAGATACAAGTATTAATCAACTGAGGCTTAGTCATAACTATTGCAATCGGTCCTCGTTCTCGCTATTTTGAGTCCTCCATATAAAACCATGTTAATCAACCTTATTCTTGTTTTGGTCTTAGGTCTTACAAACTCCTCTGTCATTCCCCACCCTCCCAGAGCAAAACAGGTCCTGTAAGGTAAGGATTTCTATAATAGACACCGCTAAACAGTATGGAAAGGAGAATACAACAAATTTTTGAAAAACTAAGAGCACATCATGAGTACAGCATAAGTTCTGCGCAAATTCTATATGCAGGGTGTGGTTATGACATGATACAGATACGTGGACAAAACAGATCCTAAATGTTTAAGATATTTAGGATATCTACACGTCGTGGATGTTTGTGTTATTCCAAGTTATCTAAGTTAATAGTCATATAGGTGCTCAAGTTCTTTTCTTAAAGACTCGGCAAATTCTACAAATCAATGCATCTGCAGATCATATATAACTGCAAACCCATCATTTATATATTTGATTTTTTTTATTTTTATGTTTTTGTCCTCAGAACATTTGTAATCTGGGCTTGTTATGAACTAGATATGTTATAATATTTTGGATACTTTAAAAGGTGTATCCAACATATACCCATTAGGTATTTGATACTCAAGTATTGGATATGTATCCATATAATTCCACTTATTTGAAGTATTGGTGCCCAGCCGCATGATATATTTGAGTTACCTCTTCTCCTTAATCATGACCACTGATACGAGAATCTCTGCCTAATGGGATCTAATAACCTTATGTTCAAATTTCTATTCCATTTTAACTAGTTCCATGGCCCTTCTCACCATATTCTATTATTACTATTCACTCCTTAATTTTGTAACTTATTCCTAGATTAATATCAAATCCATGTTGACCAGTGTTTTTCTGCTAAGCACATCTTGGTTTTCCTGAGCAACCATTGATATAAGAAAGGAAACACTAAATCATTATTAGGTACCCATTCTTGTGCAATCACTGTTGTTAAGACTTTTAAACATTATTAGGTACATTACCTTGTGCAGTTAAGTAGATATTTTGTGAGATTAGTTGGTTTATGAATGAGTTGGAATCTCTGTTTTAAATACCGGTCGATATACCGGTATATCGGCCGGTATATCGCTAAAATTGAAGAAACGAGACGATATGCAGTTTTTTTTTTACCGTTTATCGTTTTGGACCGGTATGGGCCGATATATCGGCCACGTGGCGATATATCGGCCGGTATCGAGATGAGAAATACCGGCCGGTATTAGGTAATATCGGTTAATGGGTTTTGGTTACGGGTTAAACCCATTAACCTGTTAAAATCCGACCCGTTAAGAAATAAAACGGGCCGGGAGGGGGAGAGAAAGGGTATTTTTTTCGTTTTCTCTCTATCTCTTTCTCTCCCGACGAAAGAGCGATCGATCCTTCCCCGCGAGTCGCGACCAAACTCTAACCCTAATTGAGCAAACCAGTCCTAAATCTCTCTCCGATTTTTCTTCTCCCACTCTCTAGCTCTCTCTCTCGTTCTCTCCCAGCAATCGTCGGCCGATCGAGCCGAACCCTAACCCTAATTTCCCAACAAATCCATAAATCTCTCTCATTTTCTCTCTCTCTTTCTTTTCCGCTCTCTGATTGCTCTTCTCCCACTCTGGGAGTCTTCAAAGGGTCCTCGCCGTTCTCCGCCGACTCTGCCATCTCCAGTTCGTCAGATAGTGGGGCAGTGGCCGCCGGTCAGGTAAGTCAAGTTTGATTTTTTCATGTTAATTTGATTTAGAGTTATAAATTTCTTCAATTTCTTTTATAATTGTGCTATTTAGGTTTAATTGATTGCGATTTATGTCAGAAATTTTTTTGGGTGTAATTTGAGGCTAATACTTAAGTTGGGAGGGCTGAATTAGTGATTGTAGTCTACAGTGAATTTGTCAAGTCACTGTTTCACACTGAATCAGTGATTCGGTTCACTGATTCACACTGAATCAGTGAATCGAATCACTGATTCAGTATGAATCAGTGGTTCGAATTCACTAATTTTGTGTGTTTGTGTGTATGAGCTTCATGATAGATAAAATTTGTAAATTTGTATTAGTATATACTATTTAGTAAAGGAAGAAATAGATTATGTAAGATAAATTTGAATTTACTATTTAGTAAAAATTTGAATTTACTATTTAGTTTTTACTATTTGTATGTTAGATAAATTTGTAAATTTGTAAATTTGTATTAGTATTTACTATTTAGTAAAGGAAGAAATAGATTATGTTAGATAAACTTGAATTTACTATTTAGTATTTACTATTTGTATGTTAGATAAATTTGTAAATTTGTAAATTTGTATTAGTATTTACTATTTAGTAAAGGAAGAAATAGATTATGTTAAATAAACTGGACAAAGCAATTCGAGTAATTAGCTAATATAAACGGTATCTGCAAATTCGTAAGTTGAATGTAAATAAGCCAATGTAAGTACTATAAACTTATTTTATGTGTTTTATTATGTTCTATATAACCAATTATATGATTATTCTTTAACTGGTATGACACCGATATGACACTCCGGTATTTAGGGTCATATCGCGATATCCCGCCCGGTATCCGGTAACCGGTATATAATTTGCTGACCAGTACGAGACCGATATCCGATATTTAGAACACTGGTTGGAAGGACCAAGGGTGTGCATTAGCACTTATCTCATGTCTGTTCGCAGCAGAAATTCTTTACTTTCCTTCCATTGAAATAACTTGATTTATAACGAAAGTGAACAAGAAAAAGAAGAAAGAACAAACGAGAGGATTTATATTTATCGCTCTCTTTTTACAATGAATTGTGGAATTTATGTGACGATGGGATCTATCGAAGTAGTTCCTTTGGACGATCTGACGTCGATGGTCTTCTTGCTTTTGATGAAGAAGATGGCGACCGATTTTGGATGATCTTCTCTGGTCTTGATTCATTCAAGGCTCTCACGCGTAACTCGAACTTCACAAAAACCTCCAAAAGATCTCTTAAAAATTGATGATCATCTATGGATTGATCTTATTATTAATTGATTATCCCTAAAGTCTCCTCAAAGAGAGTATTTATAGAGTTTAGTAGTTATGAGAGTTTCCATAGGAATATGAATAAAGATTTCTATAGGAATAAGAAAAGAATGTTTTTGTATTTATCAAGGATTCTAATCAAATATTTAATATTGATTTAAATCTCTTGATTTGGAGTTCTGATCGGACTCAATTTGGATATTGGATAAGTTCAAATCTCAATCACAATCAATTTGGAATTCTGATTGGACTCAATTTGGATATTGGATAAGTCCAAATCTTAATCACAATCAATTTCGAATTCTAATAAATCTGCTCACGCGGAGTTAACGCGGAGCTAAATTCATCAGAACGCGGAGCTATGGATTAGCTCCGCGTTTTGCTCAAATGCGAGGCTAAAATAGCCAAACGCGGAATTACGGAGTTAGCTCCGCGTTCTGTTGTGGAAAATCCATTTTTACTTAGAAATTTTCACTGCCAACAGAACCCCCTCCAAAGTTTTCAAAATAACTTTAAACTTAGTAAATTTTGAAATACTTTGGATCTTCAATTTGGTGATCAGATTAAGATCAAGAAAATCGGCAGAGGTGCCTAATTGCACATGCTTGAAACTTTGATAGAGGCGGTTCAAGACTCTCATGCGTAATTTGAACTGCATACGCCAAGATGATCGGGTCATGATCATCAGATTTCGGCAGAGGCGTCTAACTGCACATGTTTAGTCCAAGTGCTCTCACGCGTAACTTGAACGGAGATGGGAATAATCCAAATCATACTGTCAGAAGTAAGAGCTTAACATGACAGGTCTACGGGTTCGGCGTCGATCTGATGTCGGTGAAGAAGAAAAACATCGTCGACCCGTCGAGTCCCACGGGGAAGCCTCTTCATTCTCGCAACAACGAAGCAAAGGGCTCATTCGAAAAAGAAGCTCAAACTCAACCGCCGAGTGGGTCTGCCAGCTCAACCATCCCGTCGACGAAGAATGGGCAAAAGCAGCAGGCAAATGAAGGAGATACGTCGAGTTCACAAGCCATAATTCTCCGATATGCTCGAAAGAACAAAAAAAGAGTCAACAATGACGCGACGCATAGGGATAAACTGACGGGATAGGGGGAAGGGAAAGGTCCAGACCAAAATCTCTGTTTTGAGAGGTAGGGAAAGGGATGCTCGGAAGAAGGACTGAAAATCCGGACTGCCTATACGACTACTGTCTGATCGCCCAAACTCCGTCTCGTCTTTTTGATGGGAACGTCGAAAGTGATTCCCTTTCGTGTGTCGCCTTTCTCGAACTCGTCGTATCAACGAATTTGATTAGCCTTTACCAACTACCATTTGAGTTGGGCTAGCCATGCTATTTCCCTCAGCATGGTGAGTTTTCGAGGAATTGATTTCCTCTCCAATTATCCTTTAATCAGTATTGGGTAGTTAATTTCATAATTTTAACCCCAGTATGATAGGGTTGGCGAGGAACTTGATTTCCTCTTCCCGCCGCTTTAACAGCATTGGGCAATTTTTTTTATAGCACTCAATTAGCCATTCCAATGGCTATTGAGAATAGCAGAAGCATGATATTTATCATCGTCAATATTTTTGGCACCCCCAGCCAAGTCCGGTTGTTAGCCAATGAAAATGACTTTATCACAGCTGTGGTTCGGAGCGTACCCAAGGGGCTAGCTTGCAAGTGCGGGCTGCCCGTGCTTGGTGTCGATATTGGCTTTCCTACAGGTACAAGGATCGCTCTGTCAGGGAACTCATTGGTTTCTACCACCAAAGTTGCCATATTTACAGAAATTTTCTTCTGTTCCTCTTTAAGTGTGAGAACTCCGGTTTCTATCAATGCCTGAATTCGGTTCTTAAGAGGATAGCAATTCTTAGTTGGGTGTCCGACGTTCCGATGGTACAGGCAATAGTTAGGGTCGTTGGTTTTACCAACGTCTTCCGGTTTTCCATTTTTCGGAAGTTTTAGCAAGCCCTTTCTGAGGAGGAGATGGAATATAGTACCAGTCTGCTCAGTTTTGAATGTATAAATTATATCTTGTCGGGATTTATTTTGACCTGCACCTCTCGGATTCTGAGGTCTTGGTTTCAGATCTGCAACTGACAACATCACAACCTTCCCTTTATTTTTAGGATTCTGTGGATATGGCCTGTTGTTTATAGAGTTTCTCGTGTTACGAGATTCCTCAATCCGGCGAATTATATCTTCCGTCTGCTCTCCCTACTTCAGTAGATCTTTCCAAGTTTTGAACTCTACAACTCCCATTCTTATCAGCACACCAGTCCTGAGATTATACTTGCAGATTTTCACCAGAGTTTCCTGGACCATTCCGTATTTGCAGTGCACGGACTTCTCTCGGAATCTTTCTATAAAATCCTTTACCGTTTCTTGCTCACCTTGCTTTGTTGCAAGGAGGGAATGAACCGATATTTCGGTATCATCCTCGAAAAAACGTGCGATGAATTATTTCTCAACGTCAAACCAGGTATTGATAGTACCTGGGGCAGCTGCATAAACCATGTAAAGGCAGGCCCTCGCAGGGTGCTTGCAAATACTTTGGTCATTACGAGATCATTTCCCATTAGATGACCTGCCTGCGATAAAAAGTAATATAGGTGCTGGCTTGGGGACCCCTTTCCGTCATATGACTCCAACTTGAGCGGTTTATACTTTTCGGGATACGGTGCCAAATCCCATTCAGGTGGGTATGGTCTTGAAACCCCCGATTCTTTTAATTCTTTCTTGTGCATTAGGGCATCCAGTTGGCTTTGCAATTTCTCGATCTTTTCTCCATGAGAATCATGGAAAGAGTATTTGTCATCATTCTCATGTGTCGAATAAGTCTTTTCTTCTTTAGTTTCTTCATTTGTCTTAGGTGGCGGTTCCGAAGAAGTTTTAGCCTTATCGTCGGCTATCTTCTGGGTATTTTCGATTACTTTTAGAAGCATTAGTTTGAGATCATCAATGGCCTTTTGCTGACCTCGAATCATCTGTTCTTGGGCCTCAAACTTTTGGTCAATATCGTCAGATTTGCTCATCATATATGATGCTGACTTCAATTTAGACGATGCCGAAGAACGAGGAGAGGCTATGGCCGAATTATCGCTATCGTCATCATAAGAACCTTTCACGAGTTTCTTATAATTTCGGGCCGGGATGACGCCTTACTTAAGTCGGATGAAGTGATGAGGTTATTCATCACTTGATTTTGAGTTATCATTTCTCTCTATGACCTTCTTACCCTTACCGACCATGTTGGAAGTTACAACTCTTTATTCTTCTCGGGGAGTAGCCTTTGTTTTCTTAGCAGGGTTCTTGTCCGATTTAGTTAATCGGTCGAACACCGATACCCTGTTCTTGTTGCAGCAACAACTATTTATTACAGCGGATACCGCTGTCATAAGCTGCTGACAATGACAGACAGGTTCAGATTGAACTTGTTCTATACCTCTCTTCTTGGTTAGATACTCCCTGAGATCAGTGACTTTAATCATGGAGCTGTGGGACCCATTCAACTGTTTAGAGGGTCCAGGAGCCTGTTGAAGTTTCTTAGAATCACTGGAGTTCAGTTCTGGTCCATTGATGCGACGATTAGCTTTGATTTTGTATTCGGGTTGATCTATGTGGAGCTGAGAAATAGCTTCGCGTTTTGAAGCGCGGAGCTGAAAGTTAGCTTCGCGTTTTGTGTCGTGGGCCTGAAGAATAGCTCTGCGTTTTACTACGCTAGCCTCGCATTTTACGCTGGCTTGACGTTTCTTCAGAAGTTTATCTTCTGGAATTTTAGCCCCGCGTGGAAGAAAATTCCTGCACGCTGGCTTACTCTTGTGATTAACACAAATCACAACTTCGCGTCTAGCGTGATTTTTACGATTAACGACAATCTGCCAATTATCTTCGCGATTTATGCGGAGGTGAGGCATCTTGCGTTTCTTGCAAGTACTACTGGCTTCGCGTTTCTCGCTAAGCTCAGTATTAGCCTCGCGTGGAGAATTACACGCTGGCTGTAAGGAATTTTTATCCTCGCGTTTCTCGCGAGTGTAAGAAATCTTGCGTTTATCGCAAGTGCTACTGGCTTCGCGTTTATCGCTGAGCCCAGTAGAAGCCTCATATGGAGAATCACATGCTGGCTTTAATGAATCTTTATCATCGCGTTCCTTGCGAGTGTAAGAAATCTTGCGTTTATCGCAAGTGCTACTGGCTTCGCGTTTATCGCTAAGCCCAGTAGTAGCCTCGCATGGAAAATCACATGCTGGCTTTAAGGAGATTTTATACTCGCGTTTATCGCGACTGTCAGAGATATTGCGATTAACGCAAATCTTATTGGCTTCGCGTTTCTCCCTAAGCTCAGTAATAGTCTCGCGTGGAGAATCACACGCTCTCTTATCCTTGTGATTTACGCAAATTATAACTTCGCGTTTAGCGCGATTAACGCAAATTTGCCAATCATCTTCGCGATTTACGCGGAGCTGAGGGATCTTGCGTTTATCGCAAGTACTACTCGCTTCGCATTTATCGCTTAGCTCAGTATTAGCCTCGCGTGGAGAATCACATGCTGGCTGTAAGGAATTTTTATCCTCGCGTTTATCGCGAGTGTCAAAAATCTTGCGTTTCTCGCAAGTCGTACTAGCTTCGCGTTTATCGCTAAGTCCAGTAATAGTCTCGCGTGGAGAATCACACGCTGGCTTTAAGGAATTTTTATTCTCACGTTTATCGCGAGTGTCAAAAGTCTTGCGTTTCTCGCAAGTACTACCGACTTCGCGTTTATCGCTAAGTCCAGTAGTAGCCTCGCGTGGAGAATCACACGCTGGCTTTAAGGAAATTTTATCCTCACGTTTATCGCGAATGTTAGAAATTTTGTGATTAACGCAAATCTTACTGGCTTTGCGTTTCTCGCTAAGCTCAGTAATAGCCTCGCGTGGAGAATCACACGCTGGTTTTTCCTTGCGATTAACGCAAGTTGTAACTTCGCGTTTAACGCGATAATGACTGGTCTTGCGATTAATGCGAGCCAGTTTGCGAGGGATCATAGCCTCGCGTTCGATGCGGGCTTTGAGGGCTTTTCGCCTCGCTCTCCGATTTCTATTTCGGAGTTGGGTTCTGGTCAATCCAGTTCCCATGCCTTCTTCGGCAATAGAGAGGCCATCCTCTGCTAGGATTTCCTGTCCAAACACCGGCTCTATGGCCGCGGTCTCCAAGGATCCCCGTTCATCGGTGGATACCTTTTTACCCGTTGCTCGGGTATTGGAGTGCACGCGACGATAGTGTCGTGTTTCGTTCAAGTTACCTGATTCAGAGGAGAGATACTCCTCATACTTCTGCTGGTCGATTTCCACGACGAGCATATCTACGTCGGATCCGATCCTATCGACGTCAAATTGCGCCACGATCTCTTCTCTGGTGAAAGAGACTTCTCCCACTGTGGTCGCCAGTTTGTTCGCAGCAGAAATTCTTTGTTTTCCTTCCATTTGTTTTCCTTCCATTGAAATAACTTGATTTACAACGAAAGTGAACAAGAAAAAGAAAAAAGAACAAACGAGAGAATTTATATTTATCGCTCTCTTTTTACAATGAATTGTGAGATCTATGTGGCGATGGGATCTATCGAACTAGTTCCTTTGGATGATCTGACGTCGATGTTTTTCTTGCTTTTGATGAAGAAGATGCCGACCGACTTTGGATGATCTTCTCTGGTCTTGATTCGTTCAAGGCTCTCACGCGTAACTCGAATTCCACAAAAACCTCCAAAAGATCTCTTAAAGAATATCTATGGATTGATCTATTATTAATTGATTATCCCTAAAGTCTTCTCAAAGAGGGTATTTATAGACTTTAGTGGTTATGAGAGTTTTTATAGAAATAGGAATAAAGATTTCCATAGGAATAGGAAAAGAAGGTTTTTGTATTTATCAAGAATTCTAATCAAATATTTAATATTGATTTAAATCTCTTGATTTGGAGTTCTGATCGGACTCAATTTGTATATTGGATAAGTTCAAATTTCAATCACAATCAATTTGGAATTCTGATTGGACTCAATTTGGATATTGGATAAGTCCAAATTTTAATCACAATCAATTTCGAATTCTAATAAATCTGCTCACGCGGAGTTAACGCGGAGCTAAATTCATCAGAACGCGGAGCTATGGATTAGCTCCGCATTTTGCTCAAACGCAAGGCTAAAATAGCCAAACGTGGAACAACGGAGTTAGCTCCGCGTTCTATTGTGGAAAATCCCTTTTTACTTAGCCAAACGTGGAACTACGGAGTTAGCTCCGCGTTCTGTTGTGGAAAATCCCTTTTTACTTAGAAATTTTCACTGCCAATAATGTCGGGATGTATGTTAATGAGATCATATTTGAGAAGGTCCGTGGAGTAGGCTCAATAGGGCTATTTATTCTGTGTCCTGCTATTCTGCTTGCTGACTGCAAGTTCTCATCAATTAATTCCATGCTTGTTTTATATTTACTCACTTAAACAATCATGGTAATTAATTGAGTAAATATATTGACATGCATTACCTCTAGAGCAACATGTGATTGCTCGTTAATCCTTCAAACTTAGAGCTGCATTTCTAGAATGCGGGGTTTGTGATTTTTATAATTCAGTATCATTTTGATATTTGTCTGTCAAGTGTTCTATTTTTATTTATTTTATTTTATTTTATTAATGAACTTAATTTGTGACACCTTTCTCTGTGAACAGCTCATCAGTAAGGACTGTGGGCCCCCAGATAAACAAAGGATGCCTTCATCTGAAGCCAGACATGGTGCAGCCTTTGGTACCGGCTTTATTTTATTTTCATTTTATGAGTCCATGGTTAGCTACTTCCGTTTGTTCCCAATATATTTTTGCTTTTCACACCAGGCAAACAAATGGAAGCAAGACAAGGTCCAGTTGAGAAACTGACTTCACTGAGGCAGAGTGAAGAGACTATTGCTCTCAATGAAGTGAGAAAAGAAATAAACAATGGGAGGGTATTGAATTGCAGAAAGGCTGGTCTTGCTGAGAGCTTGCCACATAACTTTACTTCTCAGGATTCCAATGTGGCTCTCAAGTCTGATCTTAGAACAAATTCAATAGATAGTGCTGCAAAACTCAATAGAGTAATTGCTACCACAAATATGGTTGACAACCCTTATCCTAAAACTAACTCTGCCTCAAATATGGTTGGCAAGCCTGACCCGAGAGGAAATACTGCTGGAACTGTGGCTTCCAAGTCCAATCTCAGAACCGTCAGCACAATAAATGCCCCTGTAAGTATGGATACGGTGCCTGATGTCAGATCCAGGGAACCTACAAAGATGATTCCAAGTATTTCTGTCGGACAGTGGACGGACGAACAACTCTTAGAGTTATTTACCGATTATCAGGATGATGCTGAATTAGTTCATCAAAATATCTAATACTAATGCATGATGAGGTGATTCAGTTTCTCTCCGTGTTCATGCTCAAAGCCAAAGTTGAAGTATGCTTCATCTTTTGTGTTCTTATACTCTTCTGCTTTTGCAATGTTCTTTCCTTTATTTCTTTTTTTATCAGCTGCATTGCCAATCCGTGCATTATGTTCATATTTCCCGAGTATTAGTATGCCAATATCCTTGATACACTTCTCACGGGTCCATTTTGTATCCATGCATTTGGTGACACTTTAGCCCTTTGTTGCTGGTATAAACGGTTAGATGAAACAATTAAGCAACTGGTGGTTCTTGTATATAGAAAGGCATGGGAAGCATAGGAAAAGGTTCTCTCTCTCTTTCTTTCTTTCTTTCTTTTTTTATCAATAAACAAAGACACGATTTGATTCTGGCTTTTGACTAGTGTTTTTAAGCTTTCGCATTAGGTGAATGCCAATTTCCATAAAGGTCACATACTTCTTTATGTGGCAGTTTGCTCTGATTTAGAATGCTATCTTCTTTTAAACGGTATTAGGCAGAAAGCAATATATATATATATATATATATATATATATATATATATATATATATATATATATATATATATATATATATGAGAAAGTGTATTTAAGGTGCCTCCATAGAAACCCTTAATCTTAATATAAAGAGTGTATGTGAACTATTCAAAATGTTAATTGTGATCTTTATATTAAAAAATGGTGGCATATAAAAAAAATCATGTATTTTAAATACATTTTAATCGTATATTGGATATCAATAAAATGAACGGTCTTTTAACAATAGAACAAATAAAACATCTTGATCGATGATAAAGAAGTGTCCAAATTGCATAATTTTTTTATATACAACTATTTAGAGCATGAAAAATTATAATTAATGATTCTGATCGTTCACATGCATTCTCTATGTTGAGATTTAGGGTGCATTCATAGATTACTCTCCTATAGAGACGCTTTAGGTATGCTATTCCTCTCTCTCTCTCTCTCTCTCTCTCTCTCTCTCTCTCTCTCTCTCTATATATATATATATATATATATATATATATATATATACACACACACACACACATGAAATGGTGTACTTAAGGTGTCACCACATAAAGTTGTTTATGAATGTGCTCATAAATCTCAATACAGAGGGTGTACGTGGATAATCCAAACCGTTACTTATAATCTCCATTCTCTAATAGGTGCTGTATAAAAAACGCATTTGATTTTCATATTTCATTATTATTGATCAAGAGGTTTCATTTGTTCTATTGTTTTTGAACGTTCATTTTGTACATATCTAATATATAGTAAAAATCTATCAAAAATGCATGATTTTTTGTATACTACCATTTTAGAATGTGAAGATTGCAATTAACAGTTTGGATTATCTATATAGATCCTCCATATTGAAATTGTGGGTAGTGGTACCATAAATCCCTTAAAATATCATTGACACTGCAGTACATAAGATAGCAAGTTCTTCTCTGATACATGCAACTTATATTAGTAAGCTGGGATAACATTATTCTATATAATACATCATACCATTGAAATTGTTAAGTGCATATTTCAGGATAGCTACTTGACTCCCAATTCTAGTGCTATAGAATAGCCTCTAGAATTCTCATCTCCCACCATTTTACGAGTCTTTCTTCAGGATCGTGATATTCCCCCACCTGTTTTCTATGTAGTCACTTGGCTCGGTCTGAGCATACACCCCACACTTGAAATAAAATGATCCATGCCCATTTCCATCTATCTCGAACTTCTTGACACCATTAATGAACACCGTTAGCTTATTTGCGTCCACATCATGTGTCACGTTTACCCGTATCCAGCAATCATAGATGTCAGACTCCACTGCAGCTCTCTTGTAGAACTTCAACTGCCCATCATAGACGTTTAGCATCAGTGCTGTAGCTGGGCCTGAATGTCGACGGATCTGCATAACTGATGTGCCAGTGGTCCCATTAGGCACAAAGAGGTAGCCTTCAAACTGCCACACTCCCTGCGAGTAGTCATATTCCTGCATCATGTTAACATTGATGAGATGCAAGATATCAATTTTCTGCAGATATATCTTATGCAAATAGATAGGGTCTTAGGTCATTACTTTAATACGGAGCTCACTTCGTGGTTTGGTTCTGCTGTCTGGATGGTGGGGCTTGTCCGTGGAGTACACCCAGAACTGGTGGACCCCATTGACATGGCTGTAGCGATCATGGAGCTGCAAATTATAGGGCCATTGCAGTTCAAAGTTCTTGTCTGTTAACAGAACTGCTGTGCTGTGGGATCACACTGGCAAGAGATCCGAGCATCATTCGTAGGGCTCACGAGAGTCAGGAATGCAAGTAGAACCCAGGCTGAGGCAGCCATTTTTTTTTTTTTTTCCCCTCAGAAATTGGTGATAGCTTGAGAGACAGAATTGGTGCAGAAATTACGATGATTCGAGGGAGTATATATAGTATAGATGATAAACAAATGGTGTTGCCATGAAGTTGATGCAACAGTAAAGTTTAGCAGTTTTTATGGGAGACCATGCAGTTGTTTGTTGTGTCCAGTACAAGAAGCATTTTGGATGGATCCTTTGTTGCAGTTTACTTCTACTTAAGTTTATTGTTCGTAGTAGTTAGTAAGTTTGTCTTTTTGATATTTCCAATTGCAGACCTCATGGAGATGCTGGGTTAGTTATCCAGACAGTATGTGATATGTAGAGGACATCCTTATATATATACACTCATGTAGTTTTTTCAATGTGTAGTTGTTTCATCGTTATTGTTTTTATTTACTGTAGGAGATGTACATCAAGTTCTACGCATTCCTCCCACTGCCCTTTGGCAGAATTGCTCTTTCACATCATTAATATAACTGTCGCGGTAGCGCTTGTGATTTCAGCATATTATAGAAACTGATTTATAGTAGCGTAGAACAAACTCCCTGATGTCGATAATGTCAACTATAACAACCAAAGGTCATAGCTTTCTTTTGCTAGCTCGTACATTAGAAAACGAAAGTAAAAGAGCCGAAAACTCAACTCACCCCATTAAGGACTGAGTTTGTCAAGCATGTCCATGTAATAGAGTCCCGACTAAAAGTGGTAGTTTAGTTCCTGCTTAGCTCAGACTTTCTATGATGCTAATTGAAGGTCTTGGATAAACATGCACATTGTATTTGTTATATTTGTATTTGCACTGAAATATATCCGAACCTCAAGTGTTCTTACTTACTCCTTGTGAAATATACTTGCTATTGTGGTTATCCAATTGTTTGGTCGTAGAATTTCTTTTAATACCAGACTGCATAGCTCTCATAGTACCTTCACAGAATAATCTTGTGTATGCTTTGTGTCTTTAATCTAAACCATTTTGAATTATAATTGCCCAATTATGGTACATATATGACATTGCAAAAATTGTTACTGCAAGAATCTAACTGTATATTTTAGAGACAACAATTCTGCGAAAATGATCGAGAAAATTGTACACTATAGCAATTATTCAGTATATTGTTACTACTTATACTTTATCAGTGCTTATTCACTAGAAAGCATGCCTAACTTCTTAAAAAAAGGGCTAACCGATTTGGGACTGTAGCTACAATTGCTATAGTGTAGGATATTAAGTCATTTTGTGTACATGAACAATGTTATGTTTTTTTTTTTTTTTCGAGGTTGTAATGGTGAGCAATTGCCCCCCGCGTTCTATTAATGAGAGATAACAGAACACCTGTTTTACATCAAATGTCAAAACAAAATAGCAAAATAAAAGAAGCTCGACACCCATAGGTATCAATAGTTTGGCCTTAGATCATCAAATACAAATAAAAAAGGCAGAGTACAAAACAAAACAACATCTAAAAGTTTCCACTAGCAGTGGACTGTCGACGACCAAAAATTCGCTCCCTCAATCACTGTCCGCGGGACCCTGTCGCCACAACTGGAAGGTCTTCCTGCAGCTCCTCATCTGTTTCCTGGTCTTCTGAGAGAGGCATAGACGCTCTCTCTCCGATAATAGACCTGTCCAAGAAATCATGTCATGGTATGAACAATGTTATGTTGCTATTATCGTTACATAGCAGTATCTCCCAGAAGTCTACTTTTTGTTCAAATCAAAAGGACGAAACTGCAAATCATAAAGTGAACATGTAAGCTAGTTTGTGTCATATAATGACATGTAACAGGCATAACCTTTTACTTTGGTTAACATAATCTATTTTCTCGAGAAGACCTGATAATATAATGTTTAAAGAAAGGGATATAAACAAAAGCAAAGATGGAAGACCGACAAAATATAAAATGACATCCCTTCCCTAGTTGCCAGGCATTGCCCAACTTCTTAGAGTTAATTTGTTATATTATGTCTACGATAACTCTGCGGGAGAACTTCTCTCTTTGCATTACATTTATGATCGTGTAATCAAAAAATATTTATCTAAGTACACTGTGAGCACATTTTAATATACGAGGACTGATAAAAATTATAAGCATCACAGGTTCTTCTTAGCCGACATAATAGACAATTATATTGTAGTAAATTCTATAAGAGTCAGACTTTTGTCTCTATTAAATAACAGAGTCATTCACTAACATAAAACATAAAACTCTATAAAGGTGTGAACTTAGCAATTGCATCACCTACATGGTAACTCCATCTGTTCTTCATGGATCATATATATCAATGGATCATATATATGTTCTTCATGGATCATATATATCAATGGATCATATATATCAATGTTGAAAATAACGCGTTATGGAACCCGTTATGTTGCGTTATGAAACCTAACAGAAATTCAGTGCTACGTAACAACTGAAAATAACTCAGTGCACCGTAACAATATGTTTTTTATTTTATTTTACGTTATATTACGTAACGTTACGTTAAATTACATTATGTTATATTATTTGTAATTATTTTCTTTGTAATTCTATATTGTTATTGATTATTATTTTAATTATTAGTAAATTGTTAAAATTTTCATACTTGATTAGTTGTTGACTTGTTCAATTGCTTGTATAATTGCTTACTTACTAATTTGCGATTATTTTCTTATTCGCTTGTTGTAATACCTCTTCGGTTACTGAAATATCCTACTTATTAATTCTATTGAATTTTTAACTGAACTTGAATCAACAATTACAAATAAAATAAATTGAACATTACAAAATATAAATTACGAAAATGATAATAACTGAATTGAAATAAAAAATTGGAATCTCGTTTTCTTGTTTAGATGATAACTGGAATTACTGCCGCAGACTTAATATAATTTATAAAAAATGTGAAAATTATTGTAAAACTTAATATAAATTAAAATAGATTATATCCTACAAAATGGTTGTATATTTTTTTTAAAAAATTTAAATTTATTTTTTAATTTATAAATATTATTTTATATAGTTTTATATTTATTTTTATTAAATAAATAGAAAATTGCATAACTTACATTATACGTTACGCTATATGCAACCTAATGCAAAATTACGTTACCGTTATCGCTATTTTAAACATTAATATATATTCTCACTCACACTATCCTAATTGCTGCACCAAGTTAATTAGTCCCTCAACCTATCACTAGCTTTCAGGATATGTCCACCTCAGCCTGTGGTTTGTTTGCATTCTTGGCTTTCTTGAGCATTATGAATGATTCTCATCTCTTTTGCCACGGTGATCCCACTGATTGGTGGTTCACAGCGGTTTTGTAAACAAGTAGGAATTTTGAATGGCAGTGGCCTTGTAAGTTGCCCATCCATGACTGCTGAAGTGGTAACAATGGGGTGGGGAAGTTTTGTGTAGGGATGAAAATAACTAGGCAGGTCCAGTGGTCATTTTTTTGCCCGTCTTATTCAAAATTTTAAATTAGGAAAATAAAATTTTTATTTTAATTCAAAATTTTGAATAGAGTAGGTCAGTCCTTAGGCACGCCCATTCTCATCCCTAGTTATGTGTGTACTCCACAAACAAGCATCTCTATCCAGACAGTGGAACTAAACTGTAGAGCGAGCTCCAACAATGGCCCAAGACCGTGTTTACATAAGTGCTTGGTATGCATCATTTTTTTTTTTTTTTTTTGGAAGGAAAATTAATTTCACTTAATTATAAAGTCACTTAAATGAAATTCATTCCTATAAACATGATGCGGGGGAGGGCTATGATGCTGATTACTTGTCTGGAGCAAGGCAGTTTGAAGGCTAGCCAAAAGGGGCAGTGTTGGTGCTGAAAATCTATGAGGAGCAGTTGAAATTCTACACGAGAGCTGTAGTGGAATCCGACATATATGATCGATCGCTGGATGAGGGGAGTTTCTAGAGGGGCACCCGGCACACTATTTTTCCTAATGAGCCCATTTAAAAATTTGCTTTTATTAACAACTTTGCCATTTAAATTTTAGAACAAAAATGCATTCATTTTCAATCTCTCTATTATCTCTCTCTTATCTTCTCTACCGCTAAACGTCCAAATCTCCTCTCTCATCTCCTCTCTATTCTCTCTCTCCTCATCTCCTCCACCGCTAAACGTCAAAATCTTCAACCTACGAAGAAAAAAGAAATTGGAATATTATTATTATTATTATTATTATTATTATTATTATATATATATGAGTAAACGGAAAATTCATCAACAGTTAATGGAGTTCCTTCACTCCTTCACCGCCGTTTTGGTGGCTTAATATAATTATTATACGTGGTGTATATATATATATATATATATATATATATATATATATATATATATATATATATAGAGAGAGAGAGAGAGTATAGGAAATTGAAATTCACCGGTAGTGGAGTTCCTTCACTGTCGCTTAGGTGGCATAATAAAATTATTATATGTGGCGTAACTTAAAGTAACATATAAAAAAAACAAGTAACATATAAAAAAAACTCATTTAACTTCAACGTTTTATAATTTTATTGGACCATCTAAGCGGCGGTGAAGGAACAGTGAATTTTCAATTTACTAATATATATATATATATATATATATATATATATATATATATATATATATATATATATATATATATATATATATATATATATATATAGTTTTAGATAATACAAGAGGCTCATGGCAGCAATACGAAACTGAGCCCATATGGACTGTGTTAATATCTCCTGAGGCAATTCAACTGCAAAACCCATAATCTAATATTTACCAATATGCCACTAATAAGGTATGGCTCAATAGTGAAAGAATGGTGGGGTGGTGAATTATGGAAAGTTCAAAGATCCAGTCCTGGCTATGGCCTCTTTTGTTCTATACAATTAAGAGAGGATGATGACAACTGAGTTTTGGTGTCCGCAAGAAGAAATATGGGGCATAACATCTGACCAGAATTTGGCAAAGTTATCAGCTTCGTAGAGTTTTTTTGCACGAGTACTCTCATAATATTACACTTCTCCATGGGCTCAATCTCAACATGGGGGAAGGAGATAATATTTTGAGGAGGCTATACTCTAGCAATCGGATTCCGTATCGAACTAGGACATTGGCTACGGCAATTTGCTGGAATATTTGGTTGGAAAGAAATAATTGAATTTTTAATTCTACTGCTCGTTTATTTCATACTTGTACCAAACTTACCTTACATGATATTTCTCTTTGGATAGATATTCTTTCAAATAAAGAGCGAGTACAGATTTCGGAAGGTTCGTCAGATGATGATTCGGGCTCCCAACATGATTAGCAGCCCCCACTTTAGAACAGGAGATTAGCAGCCCCCACTTTAGAACAGGAGGATTGTCTTAGAGCACTTGGAGAAAGAATTAAGACTTATTTTGTTTTATTTTACTGCACTTTTTTAGTTTTCAATTTATGTAAGGATTAGTATAATTTGAGAACTAATCTCATGAGTGGTCATGCTCTTTAATTTTGCCGTTATTATGTTATCTACTTGCTACTGGAACGCGGAGGGTTTCCACCTGCCATTTTGCTTCAAAAAAATATTACACTTCTCAATCTTGGCTCAATTCAATTGCAAGGTATGCTGCTGAAGGAACTCGGCAACCTTCATGAGCTTGTAGGCTTGAAGCTTCAACTGAACCATGTCAAGGGAGCCATTCCTCACAAAGATCATAACCTGACAAAGCCGGACACAATGACTCTCAGCACCAATTCAGCTTCCGTATCTGTTGGACCTCTGGCTAGGTAACAACAAATTACCGGGCAACCTTGCTATCTCTCTTGACCTCAGTAACAATCAACTGCTGGAAGAACACCTTCTGATCTCTGCCTCATCAAAAACTGGATGCTGTTGGCTCATGGAACAGGGCAGTGAGTGGACACTATTGCTGCTCGCAAATTATAAACTCTGGAGCTCTTCCAGGCATGAGAGCGTGGGTCGTTATTGACATTACAGGAATTTAGATCTCACGAAACAGAGAATGATGATGGAGAGTGATGGCAGCACCTCACATAGAGTCCGAATAGTGACGATGGCAGCTCTGTTGATCAAACACGCATCATCATGATTGTGGCACTCTAGCTGAATACTGTTTCATTCTGGTTGCTTGTGTAAGTAGTGGTTCTTCAAATGGTAACTGGAATGTAAACACGTGTACATGATATCAGCATCCAGTTGCTGAAAACAGCTTCAGATTTACTGTGTAACAGTATTTATCATTAAAGAAAAAAAAAAAAATTGATTACATATTCCTCCATATCAAACTAGCTTCAGTCATGCCCACCAATTCACTTGAAGTGATACTTGATGCCAACCGATAAATTTTACTACAGAATATCACTTGTAAATGGTCATACAGACCTTAGAAACAGTCTCTCTAACTAAACGAAGTAACGTTTACATTTGCCCTGAATACTTAAAGATGCTCTTGTTTCACGGTGACCAAAGCTTAAATGAAGGCAGCGTAAGGAGAAATTAAATGAATTTCTTAATTAAAAAAAATTAAAAATACACAACTATGTAACTAGTGTGTGTTCCTTATACATTTCTCTACAATGTCCATGTATAAGGGAGAGGAGCTTAGTGTTGTGGTAAAAATCCAAAATACCACTGCATTTTCTTGTATCACGAGAAAAGAATTGAAAGCTCTTTACAAACCATGTGACGAGTGATGGCGTGACCTCTGCATGTGTTAGCAGAGGGAGATCACAACACATCACGGCAACCTGAACGATTACTGAGTTCTCAGAGGAATTCCTTCCAAGTTATAGCCATCCTCATCTGCATGCTTTGGGAGCCGCACTGAGCCAGATGATGGATGACCTGAGGAATGGAGAAAATATTACGTATGATTATTGAATCAGTATGAAATCAAATATAGTGATGTTGAAGAATTGGAAGGCATACCATCAACCATGTCCTTTGTTTTGTGAAGGAGAAAGGTGCCAGAAAGAATTGTTACAAAGCCACACATCTCTGTTAGAATCTGTGTTGGATTTTGCCGATCCCAGTCCTGTAAGCCAACAAAACAAGGAAAGAATGCAACAGTTAAATTTTTGGACAAAAACACTGCCAATAACTCTGCTTAATCTTTTGCTTGCGCAGCACACTGAGGTCACTGATAAAAAGCATACAACTGAGAAAAGGAAGCTAGATACAGATGCCTTAAATTTATGATGCCAAGCATTATATAATGCTAGAACGTTGAATAGAATATTTGCTTCTAGAATCTATTACTGAAAAAAATGCAAGTTTGCCAGTTGTCCCTGTATAAGAATATAAATACAAAGAATTTTTCAAGTAAGCAGACAATTTAAGAGAAAAATTCAAGCTATTGAAATCTCACATGAAACCACAACAGATGAAGAAACTGGGAAGCGTGCCCCCACCCCCCCTGCAAGGTGTTCTTTTCATTTGCAAAGACATCCAACTATTTCTATCCAGCTAATCTTGAAAACAAACCTACAGGCAAGTGCCTACAGATGCACCGATTGATTGTGACTTGGTAGTGAAGACAAAAACATTATTTTTCAACAAAATTCATATTTTAAGTTTAATATTCACCAAAATTTATTTCTCAGCAAAAATTCATGGTTAGCTAAAAGAATAAAATTCACGCTTTAAGTTGAAATCCCTAAAAATTAAAATTTGGCTATGCGACTTAAACAGTCATGAAAAGAAGGAAAGACACATTCACTAACGAGAAACTGAAATAGTTTCAAACATTAGATGGAGAAGAGAACTAGAATTCATGTTTTAAGTTTAACACTGACCAAAAGTTATTTCTCAACCAAATTCATGGTTAGCAAAATGAATTAAAATTCACGTTTTAAGTTGAACTCCCTAAAAGTTAAAATATGCCAACTCATATGTGACTTGAAAAGCCATGAACGAAAGGAAAAACTCTCACTAACCAAAAACTGAAATCATTCCGAACATTAGATGGAGAAGAGAAAAGTATAAGGTTATTTAGAGTCAAAAGACGAGAAGAAACAAGGTGAAACTAGAAGTCTTTCTCTGCTTGTATTCTTTTCTCCTCTGCAGCTTTATCAGGCAGATGGTCAAGAACCAATGTTCCACAGTTTAGGTGTGTGCTCCTTCGTCTCAAGCAGAAGTGACGCAGGACGGAAGCCAAATTAGGGTTTATTCCTAGAAATTTAGGGAAGAACAAAAAAAAATATATAATTTTTATTGAAATGTAGAACAAAAATAAAAAGATAAGGATTGATTTGGAAATCTACCCAGGTGATCTCTCACCCACTCTTAACGAATCCACGATGAGAGATTTAAAAAACCACCTAGGTGAATCAATGCCCACTCTCAGTGAATCGACGAAGAGAGATTTTAATATGCAAATCCACACACATAGTTTTCACAATTTTTTTCATTTCATTCATTCCATCTCTCAATTGCTGATGTCAAGGCTTATTTATAGGAAATTTCTAACAATAATGATAAGAACAAAATCCTATCAAAATCAAATAAAATCCTATCTGATTTTCAAAATCAAACAAAATCATATCAGATCTTATTAAAATCCTAACAATAAAAATAAGAATTCTATCAAATCCTATCTGAGGGTTTCCATCAAGAAGCCATTTTTTCTTTTAACTTCCCCTTGAATAGTTTTTCTTACCTGATAAAAAAAGACCGTTGTCATCCCTATCTCAATCCCACTTCATGGTTATCGCCCGATGCAAGTGAGGTTTGAGCCCCTGCCATCTTGCAAAGGCATTTTAGCAATGCACTAAAGTGGCAGGTGCTTTCAGTAGTTAGCATACTGGTACTAGTTCTCTAAAATTTATAGGAATGCTTAGGATTTATTTAATGAGAGTTTGACTACTAATTTCATTGACTTCCTTTATTTGTCTCTTAAATTTATTTTATTATATTGGATATTACACTCCTATTTGTTAACTTCCTACAACACTAGAGTTAACTTTTGCAGATTCTGTGCATCTATAATGTAGCACGTATGTATTACTTCTGTTAATGTAGAAGCCTGGTTCTACCACATGTCCGCTATACTGTGCTTGACAGAAACACTTAAAAGGCTCATTTATTTCTAAACGTTACTTCATATGCGCACTGTACTACAAACTCACATTGCAACTTTGCAAGACAGACTGTAGTCAGGAAGGTTTGGTCCACGGTGATAAGAGGACTATAGACTGGTCATGATTGATGACAAGAGGTCATGCTTGATGACAAGAAAAGAAACAGAGCTTAATCATGGTTTGAGCCAATCGTTTCTTCAAAAAAAACGTAGCTTAGACGAAACAGAAGACTCAAGCTACTTTCCATGTATAACTTGTAAGAGGCCATACCAACAGATCAAACAGAGAAAAGATATTCATGTAGCAGATCCAAAGATCTGCCTAAAGGCTTTATTCTATTTGTCACCATTGTTGTTTTCATTTTTGTTAGTAATGATTCCAAGCCAACATTTCCTATGAGTAATGTGTAGTTTCTGGCTTTCTGCTTAAGGTTAAGGTACCTTATGCTATCCTCCGTAATAGGTATATGCCTTTTAGCGTCGTTCGGCCGACAAGACAAGCAAATGTTACTAGAGAAAATTAACAAGAAGTAGGCTTAAAAGGATATTCGTTCTAATCAAACACGTGAAGTGCAACAGAGGTAGGAATGGACTTTTGCTACCTCTAATAGCTTGAAGTTATTTCAAATTCTAGAGTTGAACTGACATAATTGGAGTTACCTAAGCTCCAATTTTGCCAAATAGTTCTTAGCGAAGTTAGCTGCCTCCAAAATAGTGAGATTGGATAACTTAACTTTGTTCCCAACTGGGACCCTAAATATTGCTAAAATTCATATTCAGCAAAACCATGGGCATGGTAGGGGCATGCCATACAACAACAACAACAACAACTAAGCCTTTTTTCCCGAGTACTTGGGGTAGGCTTCATGAACCAAAAAAGAATCACGCTGGATCGACCACGTTGATAGTCCTTCTCCATTCATTTCTATCAAGTAATATCTCCTTATTTAGACCTCTAGAATCCATATCTTTTCGTATAACCTCCATTCATGTTTTCTTTAGTCTTCCCTTCGTTTTTTTAACTTGTCCTACATTGATGAACCCCCCTCATCGAACTGGTGCATTTTTAAGTCTACGTTGCACATGACCAAACCATCGTAAGCGATTTTCTCGCATCTTCTCATCGATAGGAGCTACACCTATTTTAGCACGAATATCTTCATTTCTCACTTTATCTCTCCTAGTATTGCCGCATATCCAGCGAAGCATGCGCATCTCTGTTACACTTATCTTCTGTAAATGACATTTCTTTAAAGTCTAACATTCTGTGCCATATAATAAAACTGGCCTAATAACAATCCTATAAAATCTTCCCTTCAGTCTTAGCAGAATGTTACGGTCGCATAAAACTCTCGTTGCACTCCTCCATTTCAACCAGCCAGTATCAATCTCTCTATCATTATCAATCTCTCTATCATTCTAAATAATAGAACCCAAGTATCTAAATAGACTACTCATTTGTATCTCTTGCCCGTCCAGTGTTACAACATTATAATCTACGGTCCATCGTTTACTAAATTTACGCTCAATATACTCAAGTTTTAGACCTACTCAATATAAAACCTCTAGATTCTAATGTGTGCCTCCATAACCCTATCTTGACATTCACCCCTGCTCTTGTCTCATCAACTAAGACAATATCATTAGCAAATAACATACACCAAGATATCTCATCCTGAATAGTTTTAACAAGTTTATCCAACACTATAGCAAATAAGAACGGGATCAATACAGATTCTTGATGCAATCCAATTGTGATAGAAAAATTACTTCTTAGACCACCATATATTCTGACATTGGCCACTACTCCATACATGTCCTTAATTATATCAATATATTTGATGGGGACTCTTTACATCATCAATGTCCACCACAGTACCTCTCGTGATATCTTATCATAGGCTTTCTCTAGGTCAATAAATACCATATGCAAATCTTTATATCTCTCTCGGAATCGCTCTATAAGTTGACGAAGTAAATGAAAGTAAATGAATAATTTTTGTCGTTGATCGTCCCGATATAAATCCAAACTAGTTTTCCGATATTTTAACAGTTTGCCTCAATTTATGTTCAATAATCCTTTTCCAAAACTTCATAGTATGACACATGAGTTTTATTTCATGATATTTAAAACAACTCTAAATATCATCCTTATTTTTATACAGAGGTACTAGCGTACTCTTCCTCTATTCATTTGGCATTTTCTTACTTTATCAAATCTTGTTAAAAAAATCTGTCAGCCACCTCACACCAATCCCTCCTAAATATCTCCATATCTCTATAGGAATCTCATATGGACCAACAGCTTTTCTTGATTTCGTTCTCTTCAAATCCTCTTTTACTTCAAATTCTTTAATTCTGCACATAAAACTACGATTCATATCTCACAATGAATAGTAAAATCTCCCAAATCTTGAGTAAAACTACCATTATATAATATATCAAAATAATCTTTCCATCTTATTTAATCTCTTCATTTCGAACTAGAATCTTATGATCCTCATTTTTAATACACTTTACAATACATAAGTCTCTAGACTCTCTCTCTCTCTCTCTCTTATTCGAGCAATTCTATATATATCATTTTCTGCCTCTTTATTATCCAACTTCCCATACACTTATTTATATAATTTAGTTTTTGCATACCGAACAACTTTCATAGCCTCCTTCTTGGCTAGTTTATACATCTCAAAGCTTATTCCATTATTATTATTATTATTATTCAAATCTCTATAAAAGTCCCACTTGATCTTAATAGCATTTTTAGTTTGCCATACAAATCAGAGAAAATTTACAAACATGAAAATTTGCAAACATGAAAATCGGAGAAAATTTTGAAGGGGCTTGCCATACAAATCACAAAAAATTTACAAACATGAAAATTTATACACAGACGATCAACACTGCATTTCCAAACATGAAAATTTATACACGTACGATCAACGCTGCTTTTCCAGACAATGAAGTGGAAAATGATACATTACTACAGGGAATTAGTTTCAAGTCTCAGGCACAGATAACAAAAAGCTATGTAGCATAAGTTCCCAAAGGAGTAAAAAGAATGCCAATAAAAATATGTAGAATGAGGTCTTCATGTTCAATAACTAAAGTAAATTTGGGTGTGTGTGTGTGCGCGCGCGCGCGCTGTCGAGGGGTGGAACACTAGCACACCAATGTTCAAATGCTGAGTTCTGACACAACTTCATTATCTATGCGTTAAGACATCATGATGGCTTAAGTTTGAATTTAAGCAAATCACAGCACTGGACAAGGTCTTACATATGAAATAAGCTTTAGTAGTCAGGAATTCAACCAACGCTATGATATTTTCATCAGATAATCCATCTGTACTTATAACAGTGCAAGTTCAAGTCTTGAGTGCAATTGTATTAAAAAAGGTTCAGTGTATTAGCATAGGATTGCAATTTAGATATTTTTATATCAGTTTTTTCACTGATGCTGCTTGCAGATTTGTTCCACCATCTAATGAATCTTTTATTGCGGTAGAACTACAAAGCATTCTTTTGCAGAAGTGAATAACTACAAGGGTTGTAAGTTAACTGAGGGCCTGAGGCACTAGTTCTTCCAACTCTACCAGTGAACAACATCCAACCGTTTTCAATTGTTTGTGATTGAGCTAAACACATATGCTCCAACAGTTTCTAGAAATAAAAGCAATGAAGTCAAGAAAGTATAAAAAGAACAATAACCTTGAACATGATAACGCTAGCCACAATGGTTAATGTTGTAAACATCACAAAATATATGGGTGAAACGACAGCAGTGTTGAATGTATCAAGAGCCTGCAAAAAAGAATGTGAGTTATAATCATCTCACTACTTAACAAGAACTTGAAAAGGATGGCACTCATGTAACAGAAATTTGATATCTGAAGATATCAACTGCATCTTACATTGATCAAATTTTAAGTAATTTTTACTAAAAAGATCTAGAAATTTTCCCTGTTCACAGTCTGGTCCCAAGAACAGACACTGGCTCAGCTCATACTTTTCAAGTGCTAATCAAGTAAACTTACTACAAATTTACACTTACATCTACTATGCAGGATTCAACTTAAACAATGATTACAAAGGCAAACCCACGGCAAACAATCATAAATCAAAATAAATCATGTAAGGGGATAACTGTTTAATTCCTTTACAGCAACAAATTACAGCAAAAGAAGTGTTCGACCAGAAACTTTAAAACCAAGTCTACAATAAGATGGCTGACTTGTGGATACAAAAATGTGTGTGTGGCTCTCACAAAGGACACAAGGATGTATAATCGTGTATGTGTGCAAGGCGTTCTTGAAAAGGACACAAACGCTTGTGTGTAGGTGTGTGCATGCACCTCTCACAGAGCATGACACAAGGACATTGTGTGTGGATGCATGCATGCACGTGCATGTGTGGTTGTGTATGGGTGTGTGCATGAGTGTATCTGCATAACACAACAAGAATAATAAGCAAAAGCTAAGAGTATAACTTTGATTAGAAAATAATTGGTCAATTATTTAAACAAATTCAGGTCAAATTAATTGCTTGTTCAGGGGTGTCAGTAGCCAGCAATGAGCGGAGGTCGTGTCTTGTTGTGTGTGATCCAGATTGAAACTCAGTAAAAGAGCAGCAAGAAGTACGGATTTCTAAGTGAGCTTTCAAATATTACCTATTTGATAAACTTACTACAATATTTACCAATTTAAACCTCACAAACCCAATTAGAGAAATAGCTCCTGCTCATGTCTTAAGACCAAAAAAAGGTAGTTTTCATGCCGGATGCAGGGTGCAACTGGGTGTGTCCAACATGATGCTTGTGGAATCTCCATGGAGTCAGTGTCAAAAACATGTTGGAACCAGGTACAGGAGCCAAAAAGAAGTATTCATGCTTTTATAGCTGGCATGGGATCCATTGACCAATCCAAAAATGGTAGCTATGATTGTGGATTTGGTTATGAAGCATTGGATGAAAGTCCATGGAACTCCAATGCATCTTCTATTTATTGTTTTCCCTTGAAACAATCATGACAATTATTTGGAATGATTAAGATGGCTGTCAGATCTGAAGGCTTAAGACATTGAACAATAAACATAATTTGAGACATAATTTTACGTACTCAAAATTTCAAAGTTAATTTTGCATTTTAACAATTGAAACAGGGAGCTCTGGCTTAATGGGATCATCAAGTCAAGAATAAGACATATCCACAATTATGTTAAACTCCTCAGTTATTCATTTGCATACATTAGTTCATATTCAAGTTACCAAACTTCCAGAACTCTCTCCAGATCTCTCAGCATAACATCAGATTGTTTATGCATATACACAAAATTTCCTTTGTTTCCTCAGAACACTACTAACAAACTTCATTTAGTTACAAATTCATATTAGCCTAAGCAGCTTAAAAAGGGATCATTAACCTGCCCGACGAACCTGCTTCTTCCTACATGTTTATCATTTCGACAATATCGTGGAGGAACTCAAAGTCCTGAATTATTTTACTATATTTCAACAACAGATCAGACTTCATATTCTACCATCAAGGAATCACTAATCAGAGGTTGCCAACATGCTGGCAGGAGATAAACAATTGCATGACAGCTTGTCTCTGTACTCACTTGGACTCAAACTACCCTAATTATATATATATATATATATATATATATATATATATATATATATATATATATATATATATATTGCTAAGCTATCTTGATAATAACGTCTGACTGTAACTTAATTTTTAAATGCTACTTTACTTTCTCTAATTAACTAACATCAGTTCAAAAGAAATTTTGCAACAATGATCCACAGAGCTGTGCACAACATTTATTGGCAAAACAATAACCTTTTGAAGGAAAGTACAGAAATAAGTACCTTGTTTAAATAGTTCATTTGAGTTAACACGCATGTAATTACGACTATGGTGAAAGCCCATGTTTGTGGATATATCAACTGATTCATCCCTGAAAAAGTCAATTTCAGCGCTATTCCAAGAGCTTTCACACCCATGACCTGTGTAGGGATTAATAATGTTTATATGAAACAGAAAGCTCCAAGAAAACATAACAGGAAAATGTATGTACTTTATTGTACCCAAATACATACCGATAAAGAGCCAACAAGAGAACAAACACCAATGTAAACCATGATATGCGTCTGCCCGTACTGGGGGATGAAATAGACTATAAGTATAAACACTGCTGCAATTACTATAGCTGCATAGAACAAAAAGGCTGCAGGAAACATAAGAGTATTAGAAGTCACAACCTAGAACATATACTAAACAAAACCAAATACAACTTGCTGCATATCAAAATGTACAGTTTACAATGGTATACTTTTTTATAAAAATGTATACCTGGTTCAGTGGCCAAATCCCAGACTTCAGCCACAGATTCGATATCACGCTCCTGGGGAGCATGGAGGACAATTGTGGTTGATCCCACAACACATAAAACACAACCAAGAATACCAAAAATGTGTAGCCTTTCCCGTAGAATGATATGTGCTAGTACAGCACTGCAAGACAAATTTCAAGTGTCAAACAAAGAGCATTAAATATTTTACTTATTACAATATCATTGGATCCTGAGGCCATGCCTGATGATTATGCTAAGCGCGCCAAGAGGAGTAACAAGAATAGCCGGAGCAAATGCATAAGCTGCAAAGTTAGCAACTTCCCCAACAATCACTGTTACACAAGCATGAACTTTAAGTATTCCTTCATCTTATGCATATATTGAAAGGCTGATCAAAAGATCATTTCAGAAGTAAGCTTAAATGTTATAATAGATAAATAAAGCATACAACAAAAACACCAACCAAGCCTATAGTTTTTTAAAGCTTAAATAGTATACAATTGTATAATAGATAAATAAAGCATACAATTAAAAAAAAACTAAACAACTAAGCCTTAAATAGGATAATAACTAATAGAATAACACTATGAAAAAGGGTATACTTTATATTAATGATCAAGAAATGCCCAAGAGCAAATTCTCGATATTCATTCATCAGGATGGTACTCACAAATCAAACAAAATGGTTAAAATAGGAAAAAAATGTCTAAGCACTGTAACTGTAGAGTACCACATGGTGAAAACAGAATTCTATCCATGCTTTATGCATCAAAATATTAGAAACTAAAAAGGGGATACATGCTAAAAAGTTGCAAGATGATCCATGCTTTATGAATCAAAATATTGGAAACTAAGAAGCAACATCCCCCCCCCCCCCCCCCCCCAAACAAAAAAAAAAAAAGAAAAAAAAAAAAAAGAAACAAATAGTGAAGCAAACAAACAATGAGCATAGTAAAAAAATGAGAGCATCGAGATAGATCATAGATGGGCAGGGACATAATAAATGATGGAATAAAAGATGTGTATGATTAATGACAATTCTATAGAGCTAAGGTACGAAACTAGTATATTGATAAGAAGTTGAAGTAGATTTAGCTGAGAACAACAAAGAATTCATGAGAAGATTTGTACATGTTCAAGGTAAATGATTAATGCATCAACTAAGTATAACAGGATCATAGTTGAGACAGTAGCTAAGAAAAAAAGTAAACCAAAAAAATATGATGGGAAGCAAATTATGTGGGGTGAACATGGCTAGCTAGGTCTCTACATGTACATGTATGTTTTTGTATCCTCCCATGGCACCTTATACCCATTTTATCCAGATAAAGTCAGAGACTAAGAGGAAAAGAATTTAAGTAGCAGACCCAAAGTCCTGGGATAATAGCTCGTTGGTGGTTGTTGTTGCCGCACTGTATAATGGACTGTCTAAATTATCATTTAGCTGCAAGAATACAATTCATTTAAAATGTGGACCACAATGCATCTACTTGGACTTAATGGTCTATGAGAAAACACAACAGTAAAACTGGCATTTCTATATTGGCCATCACAAAAAAGAACTAAAAAAAAAACATAAAATACTGCCAAATAATCTTCATATTTTGCCAGCCAATATAATGTCAACAGACACCAGTTATGTAAAGCCATCATTATTTCAGGCGGTTATCAAAACCATACTTAGCATTCATAAAAGAACTAGTGTTTTTTATACATAAATCACAACATTATCATGTACAATTCTTCTGCAAAACTTGTCAACACGACATCTATGCAAGAGTTTCATTAATACATGGCCTAAACTTATTGGAGCATTAAACATTATTAGAGAAGGATATGGTATCCATTAGTTCTATAGGTCAGAAAATAATTAGTTTGGTCCCCAGTAACATCTGTCCTGCCTGTACAGGGCTTAGTAGCGGAGCTTTGAAGTTTGAATCCAACCTACCAGTTCTTTATTTGTCTAGAAATATATAAAATGTATCAAGAATTTTTGACTCAGCTCCAAACAAATATGATCATGCAGTACAAAAACAACTAAGCCTTTTATCACAAGTACTTGGGGTAGGCTACATGATCATGCAGTATTTTACCCCCCCACCCCTCCCCCCCCCCCAAAAAAAAAAAAAAAAAAAAAAAAAAAGACCTGCATTGATAGTAATGATTAAGGACTTACTTGTTATCATGCCTGCCCACCAGAGTGGCTCAACCAAGTAAGAATAGCCACCCACTCCTGTTACAAAATCAAAAAAATTTAAAAAAAAATATTAGCATTTCTAACTATGCATCATGAAGTATCAGAGAAAAATTCTACTCACAAAATAAATCGTAAGGAGGAACTTCAAACACAAAAAGATGCATGAACCAAGGTGATTTTAGGCCATGCAGTAAACCAAGATATTTTTGTGAGTGCACTATTCACTTAATGACCAAGGCACTTACCATCATTGTTATGATAAAATGTATGCAATCACAAGTACTACACTTCACAAGTAAACCTGAAGACTGGCTTATCAGTTACCATGTCTAAATATTAATCATTACGAATTCATAAATTATCTATATTAAAAAAAAAAAGAGTAAACCTTATTGCCATTCATTTCAATTTCCAATAAATTATAAATTTTCAATATATTTAAGTAACAAGCTCAATGCCAATTTTATATTATTGATTTATGCAACATAGGCAAAAGGAACCTTCAATGAATTGAAAAGGAAAAGACACTACATATCCGTACCTTATCAACATGTATTTGGTATTTTAGGCACTGCTATATTGATTATATAACAAAATTATACAAAGAAAAAGAAAACGATAACTGAATGTGAAAATTCTGCTAGGATATTGATTGCGTCTATCAGAAAAGATCCTGTTCTGGAATCAACGTAAGAAATGAGATAAATTGATCCCCGGCTTGAAGCTCCATCAGGCAATGTTCATCCAATCAATTGTTCTCTATAAGAAACGATAAACTTCGAGGACCCCTTCTGAACTCGCATCAACTTTTGGATACTCAATAAACAACATAGTTAAATTTAGTTGTTACAAGTTTGTTCAAGTTCTCAGAGAGTTGCATTAGGCTTTTAATTAAATCCCAAGGCAAAGAAAATTAGGAGAATTTTATGAGAAATTTAATTATCTAAAAGAAAGGAAAAGTAAGAGAAAAGGAAAATTTTACTTGAGGAAAAATTCTTAAGAGATGGAAGGAAAAGTACTTGGGAAAGGGAAGTGTTCTTGACTAGAGAAGAAACCGTGTAGTAGCATTACCAATCTGACTCTTCATAGACATGCAATTTTCCTCTCTCTCTTAATTTGGGCAGTTACCTCTGACTGCAGTTATGTTTTTTCTCCATCAAGCATACAATTAAAATATTATAGTTTAAGAGACTCCTTTCCATTTATCAACCCCTCCCTGTTTCTTCACTCAATTCTTTATAGGATCTTGCATGTAGAGCAGCAAACAGTACTTTCTTTATTATCAAACCCAATAACTACCCTCAGATCTGACTCAATGATAGAGACATTACCCTTTATATTTAGACATGTATTGCCATGTTTTTGAAACTTAATAGCTCTTTATATCTAATTATTCCAGTACTTAGCATTCCAAGAAAATAATATGGGGGAAAAGATAAGATCCTACAAAGGAAAGAATAATATTATGATGATATAATCCTAGTTAGCAAATGCTAGAACTTGAAGGTGTCCAATGTTGGGAGCATGAACTGCGTTGATTTAATTTGTGCCTATCAATCAACAATCAGTAAGAAGTTAAAGTTACTCCTATTGATAATACAATTAGAGAGAAATGATCGAGATAGTTTGGACAAGTACATCAGAGGCCTATAATCAACAATCAAATCAGTAAGAAGTTAAAGTTACTCCTATTGATAATACAATTAGAGAGAAACGATCGAGATATTTTGGACAAGTACATCAGAGGCCTATAAGTGCACCATTTTGGAGAAATGATAGAACCTCACTTTATAGAGTTAGGAGGAACATAAGTATGCCTAAACAAATATGGATTGAAGCAATCAAAAGGACATGAGTGGTTAGCCACGGACAACGCCCCTAATCGAGCTGAATGGAAGAAAATGATTTATGCAAAATTTGGTAAAGACGATGAGTATTTAATCAACAATTAGCCAAGGGTGAGTATTCTGAGTACATTTTTTTGACGAACTGAATCAACAAATGACTACACACCATGCTCGTTTACTGTTATCTGGAAACTTCCAAACCAGCAATAGTGCAAAATACTCAAAAGTCTGATAAACTGTAACAAGATATTGTTTACTCTGCTCTTTGTCAGACAATAATCATAACAGGCTACTAAATCCCATCAAGAAAACCATGAACCCTTAATGACTTAATTCTCATCATAAAGTAGTCAACTGCAGTGGCATTTCACAAGATTCCTTATAATAAGAACTACTAAATATTAAAAATAAGAATTAGCATCTATCTGACAGCACATGACCTAAAAAGCATCATTTTTTGGCATCTAAATTCCAATTCAGCTAATAGTTTTAGATAAAAAAAACTTAGCCTCGCTTGCTGAGAGGAAGTCATTTAGTTATTAGCAAACCATGCCTACACGAATTATTTCATCCTAATACGCTGTCAAATTCAAAACTGAATCTTTATTTATCAGAGATATCTCTTCTTCCCAATCTCATCAACAATGCCTAATGATCAACTCACGATAACTGCAAGGGTGAATGAATGAACTCTATGTATTGAATGAACTCTATGCTCCACAACCCAGGGGAAATTTTTGGCAATTTTCATGCGCTTGTGTAGATATTAGCAAAGCACATCTAATCAAGTAACTTCATCTACTGAGATACCATAAAAGCCAATAGTAAAACCTTTACGTACTTGAGAACACACTATAGCCTTCAATTTTCTAAATACTACAAAAGAAACTCACAAAAGTTGACAGGGACTCTTTTTATCATGGACCAATTTTCATCATGATGTTTACACTGCGAAAAATATTGCTCATCGGATCGAAATGGTATGCTTCAAGGCAGGATGGCATGTAAATAAGTATTTCTTGGGAGTATCTAAATGTAAAATACACATGAATGAAACTTAGAAAATTCTAACAACTAAATACTGAAACAATGCTTTATTGGCCAGAATGATAAAAGATAATATTTAGAAGTTTTTGTCTTTTGAATAAATAATAAAAGAGGATGAGAAATGAGTGCACTATAGGAGAGTTTGACATAGATTAAACTAATGATAAGAACCATAATATGAGGAGAAATTGTTTGAGTTTGTGCATTTATGTGCATGGCCTACTAATGTGTGCGCTTGTAAAGAAGAGTATATACTCATTTATGGATAGAGAGTCAATGGCCAAGAGTTGACTTAAATGTTAAGCCAGTTAACAATGAGAATTGATAGCTTAACAGTGAATATGGCCTTTAACTGATAAAATTGATTCTTGTAATCAACCCCAAAGATTTGTGTCTTTTCTGGTTACAGATTAAATTATTTTCCTCCTGTCATGGCTACATATTGGAAAATGTATAGGAAATTTTTGATGGAACTTATTACTTCTTCCATATTCAGCACCGTATAATCATATACTTATGTATTCATGTTATTTTTCAACTCATTGGAGTGTCTAATCTATGTTTTACTTTATCATTTATTTAATTTGGATAAATATATTTCTCATTTGCAATGTCAACTTCCCCCATTGTTCTTCCAATAGTAAATTAATTTCATATATGAAACTTTAGAAGTCCCATTTCTCCTAGAGTCCATATGGTTTCATTTATGGTCCAAAGTTTGCATGCATGTCAATCTGCATAACTTCATGTAGGATTCTCATTATAGAAGAGTGCTGAATCAACTATACAAGCAGTTAAAGACCGCATATTAATATCAGCCATGTTTTATTGGTCGGTTGTCAGTGGATTAAGAAACTACATCCTTAAAAGAAACCGTGCGGAATAATCACAATGTGGAGTTGATGACCAATAACACCAAAGGGAGGAAAAACTACAGGGGAAGCATGTGCAATTAGATCCTGTGCAAGCAAAAGTCAGCATGGGTGATACTAGAACTGCTAGATAAAGTCATTGTTGATGCCGTTATCCTTTTACTTAACTAAAAGTACAAGCTAAGCCAATCAAAGTTAAGTTTTTCTGCTCAGATCTCAAATTCAAATAGCACGATAATGCATCTTCTTTCTTACAAATCTACAAAAATTGAGCATCTAAAGCAAGAACAAAAATTCTTTAAAAAGCAAAAAAGAAAAAAAAGAAAAAGAAAAAAAGAAATTAAGATAAATTACCAGCCCTAACTCCGGAAGCACCGGCCTTTTTGAGGCCTTTCTTCTTAACGATGAAGCTAGCACCAATAAAGAAACTCGAAGACAGCGCCAGGACCAAACCCTTGATGTTATCAGCGGACATCCCTTTGTAGGCGTCCACCCAACTACTGTGACCCGATGCCGCCGCATCGGGCGCCATTACTCAAAACCCTAGCGATACTCTGACGGTGAATACAGCGGCTAGGCAGCTTAGTTCTACTAGCGTTATAGAGAGATCTCCGGCGTCGGTTCCATCCGCTAGATGTCGCCGCCGATTGGTTCGAGATCTCGGCAGAGCGCACGAGATCGGAGGCGGCGGATGGTCTGGACCTCGGTTGAGATCTGACGGCAGTGAGTGAGTGAAAGAGTGAGAAAAGAGAGAGAGAGAGAGTTGGGACTTGCAAGATTTGGGATTTAGAGAGAGAGAGAGAGAGAGAGAAGGGTCGCTAGATGGAGTGTTTAGTTAAAAGAAATTTTAACTGAACAGGTGATCTCTTTTTCATCGGATAGGATAGTTTGTTTCTAAAAGAAGGTGATTTATTAGGGACTTTAAAAAAAGAATTAGAAAGGGAATTTAATAATTTTGGGTGCCGCTGACGTGTCGCCATTAGCTATGGGTGGAAACTAAACTGAGCAGCCAAGTTCGAACCAAATTCGAGATTTTTTTTCTTTTGGGGTGATCAAATCGATCAATAAAATACGAGAAGATAATGCAGAAATAAGAAAAATTGCTGGTAAGCAATAAGAGTAAACTAATTGGTTACAAAGATATGTTTGTTTGCATAGAAATAGACTGAAACTAGTAAAAGTAATACTACTTTCATTATTTTACTTGTTTGTTTGGCCAAAAAAAATGTTGGAAGCTATTTTCACTGGAATAATGTGAATTTTACGTGGCATCCCAACTTCTTATTTTCTCTTCATTTTTTATTGGATGTTGAAGTTCAAGAAACAAGAAATATATTATTTTTTTATTAGTTTATCATTATTACTTTTCAATTCTACTCGATTAACAAATATATTAGTATTATTTTTTATTTAATTTAATAATAAAATAATATTTTTTATGTTCCACTTCTTATTTTCAAAAGTGAGCATATAAGCACTTGAACTATATTGAACAATTCTCTTCATAAGTTTTCATTTTAGAAGCTACTTCTATTTTTCTACTCTGCTTCACTCACTTCTAAGAGCCAAACAAGACCTTAGTTGAAGAAGAAAAGAGAAACTAGTCGGAGTAGAGTACAATTATCTCGATAATGGTAGGTTTATGTAATTATTGTCCCGCTACTTTTATGATTTTTACAAGAAATCCTATCGTATAATTGAGCTGTGACCTGAAACTGGGGCACAAGCACTCCACTCAGGAAAGGAAAAGCTTGGTGTATTTTAAAATTGTCAAAATCATATAATAAACAATGTTGTCTTGTGCAGAATTATGTGAGAGTTGAGCCATTCGGACAGTTCACCAGGGGTGTAAGGGGATGAAGCACTCTTACTGGAGGTGTCCGTCCAAAAAAATATCATGTTTCTTTTTTATAACTCCTATTTAAAAGAATATCATGTTGGCCCAAAAAAATATCATGTTTCTATTTTACAATATATGTGTAAATTTATGACATTACAATATTAATTACAATATTAACGTAGATGTTTATTTCATACGATATATGAGTATAATAATTTAGTCTAAAAGTTTATTTATTTATTTATTTTAGAATAGTGAGACAAACAAATCTTTCTTTTATCACTGCTACAAATTTCAACCCAGTTTGCTATTGTTTTTGGATTTCAAAATAAATCTAAAAAATATTTTATTCAATCTAAGAAAACGAGATATCATTTTCAGATGATCATTAAGTCATCCATCTCTATACTCACAATTTTTATAAATAAAAATTAAAAATTATGAGCCTGGAGTTGTAACATCTGGAATTAAAAAAAAAAAATGAAAAAAAAAGAAGAAGTAGAGTTGAATTTATTTTTTTCACAGTGGGGGAATATTCCTTTCTTTACTTTTAGTAGTTTAAATATACTTATCACTTCACTTACATAGTTTAATAGACAATTAATTGCAGAAACTATCTGTTAGAATTCATTTGCCAAAAATTTAAGAGCAGAAACTATCTGTTAGAATTCATTTGCCAAAAATTTAAGAGAATCCATTTGCCAAGTTGTATTTCCTTATTCAAATTCATGAATAGAGTGAAAATAAATTGACTTAAAAGAGAATACTTGAACGGGTATGGACGTTCGAACGGATGCGACTATTTGAAAAGGTATGGGTATTAGAATGGATGCTAATAGTTAAATTCTGTAATAATTCAAATATTAGCAGATGTAACTATTTGAAATATTACAATAGTTCATGCACCACTTAGCCAATGGGTATGAGTTTGGAATTCAAACATGAGCAGGTGTAAAATGCTTGAAAAGTCACAATGGCTCAAACACTACTTGGTCAATATACATGTGTTTGAAATTTGGCAAGAAGAGATGCAATCTTTTGAATAATTGTGACTATTCAGACCATTTGAATTTCAAACCATACATCATTTGGCCACAAAAAGGTTACGGCCCTCAAAGAGTCTATAAATAGGTCATGCTTTTGTATTTCATTAAGAAAAAAAGAAATTTATCTTTTTATAATAGAATCTCATTACACATTTATTCTATTCATATACAATAGAGAGTATAGTTTTATTTTGATTCGTTGAGGCAATTGGACTGCTGCTTCCTTCAAATTGTAGTGCAATCGTTGTATGCTAAGAGACTGACGCCTATTGAGTTCCAAAAACCTATATAGTGGAGGGCGAATCGGTTTTAAGGACATAACATTCAACGCTAGACTCGTTTACCCATTCCAACAGTTTCCAGTAATGTCTTTAAAACTTTTTCTTTTATATAATTTATTTATTTATTTGCTTTCTTCTATGTCTAAAACTTTTTCTTTTACATAATTTATTTATTTATTTGCTTTCTTCTAAGTCTATTATCTATTTAATTTTATTTTACATGTTCGGATTTTCAATATATAGTTTTATTTAGTTCAAACCGATATAACAGTATTTAATCTATTCATTATAACCAATACTATCAATATCCTGTTGAGAGTGTATCAGGTAGTCAACTCCTTATCAATGAGAAAATTTCTTAATAAGGTATTTAAAATACATTCCTTATATAATAATATTAATGAAAGCGTCTACACTAAATCTCTCCGTACAATAGAACTTCATCTTGTGTGCATGGTCTTCCATTGAATACATATTGTGACTTTCTTACCTTGATGTGTGCATATATACCCTTAGGGCTGAGCATAAACCAGAAAAAACCGAACCGAACCGTAAAACCGAACCGAACCGGTTCGGTTTATTCGATTTTCTGTTCGGTTTAAAAACCGAAATTAAAAATCGGTTTCGGGTCGGGTTTCGGTGGCTTTAGCTCCAACCGAAACCGACCGAACAAACCGAACTTTTGGAATTGTAACTTCTTTTTTTTTTTTTTTTTTTAATGTGTTTTTCTTTTAAATTTTCAATGAAAAACATGTGATTGTTATTTTAATAGGTAGAAAAAGAAAAAAATAGAAAGAAAATTATTATTTTTCCTATAAAATACAAGTGTTTATCACATAATTAGTTTCAAACGCTAAAAACCGAAAACCAAACCGAACCGAACCGAAAATTCGATTCGGTTTTCGGTTTCCACTCTTATTCTGTCGGTTCGGTTTCGGTTTTAAATGTTCGATTCGGTTTTTGATTGGGTTTTTTTTTCAAAAAACTGAACCGGACCGAATAACTTAACATCTTACATGTTAATTAATTAATCTAGAATTTAAGAAGAGTATACATCAACATATAACATGCCTTACCTCTCCATAAAGCATACCTTCTAGTAATATCTCATACAACATCTTGTTTTCTTGATAGGTCGAAAGAGTGTCGGTTTAAATTTGATTAATTTGAGCAATTATCGAACGAGTAATTGTACAAGGAACAAGCATTACCCCTTTAAACCCACTGTTATGGTCGAATATCTCATTTGCACTTGGAAATGGAGAGTCTGTCTCCTTTTGGGAGGATAGATGGACAACAAACATCCCGTTAAAATATCTATTACCACATAGCTATTACCACATAGCTATGAAGCGATCACTCATAAAGAGGCAACAGTAGCAAAGTGTTGGATGTGCAATTCATGGTATATCATATCAGATAGAAATTGCTCTATTGTAGCAAATTTCAAGCTCCTAACACTTAAAAACCTCCTGCACAATTGTATTTCTGAAAGGGACAAACAGGATCAACCAATTTGGAGGTGGAGAAGAAGGGAAAAATTCTCGGTAGCATCTACGTACAACCATTTTATCGATTGAGGGTGCAAATTGCCGAATGTAAAACGGATATGGAATAAGAGATACCCCATGGAGGTTAGGATTTTTATGTAGCTGATGCAGAAAGATGGAATCCTTACTTGGTATAATTTTCAACGTAGGGATTGACACGGTCCAAATATATGCGTATTCTGTCGAGCAGCAGGAGAGGGTGTATCACATCTATTCATAAACTAGGTGTTCTCCAAAGGAGTATGGACTGAGTGCAGAAGACGCTTCGAGTTGGACTTCGATTTAAGGGAGGAGCGTAGTGTCTGGAAGAGAGCCCGTATACAGAACTCCGCATCCTATATAAAAGTTATTTTCATTGCATCGATTTGCTGGAATATCTGGCGTGAGAGAAACAATCGAATCTTCAACAATACCACGCACACGCTCCATTCTTATCTCGGATTTATTTATTTCGATGTCATCTCTTTGGCAAGTTATCTTTCAGAAGAAGGCACCAGAACACAGACAGAAAGTGCACAATAGAATACGCCTCTAACGCAGCATGCAGTCTTAGATGTGGAGGAGGATGACAACATTCTCTTCGGAAGAGAGAGATAGTTTTGTTATGAAGAAAAGGCTTCCTACGCATTTCATGACTTTATTTTTACTTCATGGAGAACCTATATTCTAAAAACTCATTTACGTACTGAGTTTTATCGCTGATACAATGTGGCCTGAATTTTGTATTATGTTATATGTTCTGTTAAAATTTCCCACCGTTTATTTTCAAAAGGAACAAGCATTACAGTTTACTTGAAGCAGCGAGATACTTGGAATGGCGGCCTCGAGCTATGAGCTTCCCGTTCTTCTTCCCTCTCAGCTCCACCATGGCCACCCCAACTCACTTTCCCATGTGCAAAACCTTAGCTTCAATCACAATCTCATCCTACATTACATGTAGAGTAGAGTACTTATCAACTCGCTATTATTAGCTGCACCAACTTAAGAATATCATTACACCACGATAAAAAATAATAGCAACCCCATAAACAAAGGCATACTATTTTTGAGCGAGTGAATATTTAAGGGACGATGGGAGTTATCCACCTTATTATTATTAGCCGAGACAAAGAGAAGAGATGGAAATTGATGGAAGAAGGGTAAAAAGTATATATTCGTTTACTTCGCCAATCTCTTTAACTCGTTGACCCGTTCACTCCTCTCTTGTACCTCTAACATATGTATCAAACAAAAGGGAATTATTCTATAAAATCTAACTATCTTTAATTTTTTTTAAAGCTCTATTTATCGGTATTTATCATGTTAACTCTCATGGATAGAGGATGGATGACATGAGAACTTACCATACTTATCAAACAATTACTACCAAATTTATTAAACAAAATGATTTTTAAAAATGAAAGTATCAATTAATTAGTCCCTATAGGGTTGTTCTAGAAAATGGTATTAAAAAAAAAAAAAAAAGAATTTGAAATATTCATTCAATCAAATACTCTCTCGTTGATAGAGAGAAAATTATGAGATCTCCTAAATTTAACAAATCAGGAATTATCTCCTATCCAGAATGTTATGAGCTATTAGGATTTCTGTTACTATCTCAACACATATGAAACGAAAGAAAGATGAGAAAATGGCCACTCACATGAACATAAGCTGCATCCAAGTATGATATAGAGATATCTGTCGACACTCCAGACGTCGGCGACCCTGTACTGAAGAACACCGCTGATCCTATCAAATCCACCAGAGACGCCACTGCTCCGCTGTGCATAAAATTCCCAGTATCCTGCCATCAATTTTTTGCACACTGAGACTCATGCTTACGAAGAAATAACAATAACGCAGATATAATGGTACTTACGTTGGTGAGGCGAGGAGTAACTTTCATTGAGCAAAGCACTCGGCCATGCTCTATGCGATCAACAATGATTCCTTTCATAATGAAAACGTCAAAGAATTTGCAAGGTGATGCCTCCTCATGTTCCTCTATTGCCAGCCTCTCCTTGCTAGTATCATCTCCTCCTTCAAGCCATTTCTTCACTGCGTTTAGAACCATTGGAGCTAAGAACCTAATGAGAAGAGAGCAGGACCAACAAGTCAGTAGAAACAAGTGAAACAGAAAATAATGTTAGGTTGGCCAATTAATAAGTGCATAAATAGAAAACAAGCAGCTGTCCCCTGCAACATTGAACAGTATCCTGAAAATTATTTCATGTTCGTTGAGTTGGTTTTTGTTAGTCATGCAACAGCTCTACCGATGTATATATCCTGGCTTGTTGATGCAAGAGTTGAAGATTCGTATCTCTTCATCTACACTTGCAATAAGAGTTTTGAATTCACATATAAACACACATTATTGCGAGCTTGAAACAAACCCCCAGTATATGGTGCATTGTGTAGAGAGACTTAACAGTTATGCCCATACTTGTTATGATCCTTTATAGTGGCAGCTGGATAAATCAATATCGAAGAAATATCATGAAGAAATGTGGGCAATAGTTCTTTCATTAACTACTGTATATTTTCGGTTCTTCCTTTGAACAACCATATGAACCTTTAAGATGGAAGAAAAGGATGTAAATTTGCACCGTAAGTACGAGAATACCACATGTCTACCGAAAGAATGGCATACATTACCCAACCCTAAACAGCGAATGGACCCTGCATGCGAACCTCCAAGGCCTAGTTTGGGTACAAGGCTTCACTAAGAGAACTGAAGTTCTACATAGTTTTAACATAAAATTCTATTCTAAAAATATACTCTGTAAAACTCCAAAATCAAAACTCCGCTGCGACCAAACATTTTCATAGTTTCTGATCTCTTCATTTTGGAACTGGACTTAAGTGAAAGTCTGGTTTTAAAAAACAAAAACTAGACTTTATATGCATAGTTTTGTAAAACTTTAGAGAACCCAAACCAGGCCTAATTGTTTGCAAGACAGTAGTTACCTTCCCTAATTACTTACTAGCGAGAACGATGTTCATTGTTGCACTAGAAATATATTTTTCTTTCTTGAAGAAATACCTATAGAACAATTAGAATGACTACTAGAAAGGGGACCCCTTACCTCTATTCTCCCACAAAAACCACATTCTCCAACTAATTTTTCTTCGATCAATCTTCAAGTTCCTGCAAAAGGATTTATATCCAAGTTTTTTGTACCAACAACTGGATACGGCTTTAAAATTTTGGAGGCAAAGTTTAAATGGCGGTATAGGCTATGCAAAGGAGTTGCCTCAACTCCAATTTTTCGAGGTTATATATCTATGTATCCCATTCGAAAATGTTCCACACAATCTAGCTATGAGACAGCTTTCCACTTGATTTCAGATCCCATTCACTAACTCTCTCTTGTAAAACCTCTTTATACCATTGATACCATCTGTTCCATTACCCACTTCAATGAATAATTCTTTTCTCTTCAATAATCAAAATGAAAAAACATCGTAATTCTTTTCTCTACATATCCAGTGCCAAATATATATCATGGGCCATCTCCACAAAAAATCCAAATCGTCCATCTCGATTTATACATACTTATTAGTTTATAAATAAAAAATTTAAGTTATTCGAACATAGTTTACCCATGCATGAGATGGTTTCTTTTTTCAAATAATGATCGCTAATGATATACATTGCAAATATCATATATATATATATATATATATATATATATATATATATATATATATATATATATATATATATATATATATATATATATATATATATATATACATACTATGATATGCCTGATGTGGCCGATCATTCTAGTACCATAATATATATAGGCAAAATCAAAGTTTAAAGATCAGCCAATATATATCGAAGATTTTTCATGGATCAAAGACAAGATGTGTCATATAATATCAGTATGATATTGTTCATACTTCTGATATTATTGATATGCTACATTCTATGTTGCTGATTTCATTAACATAAATGATAGGTTGAAACCGACACCAATTCTTATATTTTTTAAGCTAGGTCAAAATGGTCAGAGTTTACAAGCTTTTAAGTGAGAACTTAGAAATTGGAATGCTCTTCAACTTCTGCAAGGAACAAATTAAATTATAGAAACAATAGCTATCAAAACAATTGAAATGAATTGGGGACCATGGATATTAAAACATTACCTCAAGTTGTGGAATTTAAGTTTATTATTGTGTTAGTTTATAAATCTGTCATGTTTAGACAACCAAATAATAAATTAATTGACCTGCGAATTCTACCAGTCCAACTATCCGAATCAAGAACATTATTTATTCTATCTCTCAATCATGATATAGACAAAAAAAAAATAACCGGTGCTTTACAAAATTATCTTTACTTGAGACCTATCTCCAACAGCTCAAAATTTACAATCATCAATACAATTAACTTGACTTAAATCCAACCACTAAAGCTCAAAAAAATAAAAATAAAAAAATCCAATTCCACACATTCAGTACAGACCAGTAAGGCTGTGTTTGGTTTGGTTTGAGAGATTCAGTGGAATTTCCTCCTAAATACTGATTTAAGATAAATTTTAATGGTTCGGTACAAAGTGATAAGGCAAGAGTTGGTTTTATTGACAGAAATAATATTGGTGCAATTGTTGGGACATGTAGTATTCTTATAAGCTCCATGTTAGGGCCAAAAACTGAGATACAAGATATATGGGAGGTTATTTGTTGGACAGCAAATAGACTCCCTAATTAGCATAGAAAAGTGATGCTCAAAACATATTTACTTTATTTGAAAGGTATGATAACTATGCATGTCATCCCCTACTATTTCGCTATGTCTGTATGTTAGGAAATTGTTATGCCAATCTTTTTGTTCAACGGGGAACATGTGTACTAATTATGTAGCGATAATGTGAGAAAGTGGTTTTCTTCAATGGCTTCTAGAACTTGTACTAAAAGATATTTCTGATTTTACATATGAAAGAATGTAGTTGTTGAGAACTTATCTTAACAAAGAAAAAAAAAGAAAAAGAAAAAAAAATAAGAAAGAAAATATTTTCTATTATTTGGTTTGAGAGAAAATTTAAAAGAAAAGAAAAATTTTTCAAACTAAACCAATTTTCTTTTTTTTTTATTTTCTCTTCTCTTTCCTTTCCTCCTTTTTTATTTCTTCTATTTTCTTTCAAACCAAACGCAGCCTAAAAAAAAAAAAAAAAAGCTTGCAAACTTTGTAGAAGCTAAATAACCTTCAATATACTAAAATCATGCACAAAATATGTTCAAACAAATCAACAATATACATATGAAATAAAATAAAATAAAAAACTTAGTAGCAAAATTGAGAATGACCCATATGCATACTCCAACAAAAATGATCAATAAATTATGAAATAAAATAATTAAACACTCACAAGGGGCAAAAGCTGCGCTTAAATACGCAACATCAATCTCCGAAGGCGAGACCTTGGTCTGAGCGACGGCGGTGTAAGAGAGCAGCGGCCGAGGTCGATGTGGAGGCCGTCGTAGAATTTTGAGGGGGATAGATTCTAGGGTTTGGGTTGAGGCGATCTCTTCAGCTGCCGCCTCCAGTGATTCTTCACTTTTTTCAAATCCACGTTCTCTGCGTTTATTATCATTTTATGCTGACATTGGGAAGGGAGAGCCGTGTTGTGTCATATAAGGATAGTTTGGTGCAGGGAACTTTTAGACGGGCGCAGCCTTTTTCCGCAGTGAGCACACTTAAAATTTTTCTTTTATTTATCATTTTGCCATAAAAATTTTTGATCAAAATTATCCCTCCTTCATCTTCTCCTTCATCCTCCCAGCCATACAGAACTGTTAATCCGGATGGATGGACCTGATCCGGACTACTAGCCCGGATCAAGGGGCCAGAGGATTTTCTGGCCCCTTGATCCGGGCTAGCTAGTCCGGATCAAGCCCATCCATCCGGACTAAAAGTCTTGGATAGCTGGACCTAATCCTGACTAGTTAGGTCGGATCAAGGGATCAAAAAATTTACTCTCATCAACACTCATTTTCAACACTCATTTTTAAATTTTTTCCTAAATCAAAATGCTAAAATTAACGCAAAAACTTAGAATTTTATTTTTATATTTTTATCAAAAAAAAACTACTAATTTCTCTCCTCTTTTCAACCCGTCCTTGTGACGGAGCGGAAGGAAGGCCCGAATGGAATCCACCAAGAAGGTAGGAAGAGGGACCGAGGGAGTAGGAAATAGAGCCGAGGGTTGGGAGGGAAGGGATGGGGAGGGGGAAGATGGGAGAGGAGGGGTGGAGGAGGAACTAAAGGAAAGGAGAGGGGGAGGGGGGATGGAGAGGATTAGGGCAGGAGAGCGGGGGAAGGTGGAGCTAGGAGCGAAGGTTGAAAAGGAGAGGGGAGAGGGAGGCTGGGGAAGGAGGCGGGGCAAGAGCGAGAGACGAGGGAGAGAGTGGGGTGGGAGGAGAGAGGGAGAAGAGATAAGAGAATAGTTTGGGAATATTAGTGTATTCATTAGGAAAAATGCTCTCTTTTTAAAAGAGATGGTGTGCTCACTAGGAAAAGTGGGCTCACTAGAAAAAAAGTTGTGCCCATTTAGAAATTCCCTTTGGTGCATGGCAGGCGCCAGGCGGTTGTAATGGTTTATATTTACACCCGGACCGTGCCCTCGTCAGCACATCTAGCCCCCATTGGCACCGGTACCGAGACTGGAAATGTGTCGGATTGTGGTGTCGCAATCTTAATAAATATCTGAATATTTGAATTAGATTCAAATGCAAGATTTAAATATATGTGATTATCCAAATCAATAGGTTCAAGTTTGTAAACTTTTGATTTAGTTTTCCATAGATGAAGTGTGAATCACAGTCCTTTGCACAACGGAAAAAAAAAAAAAAAATTCTATTGCGAGAGAATAAGGATTATAGTTCCATAACCCAAACACCGTACAAATTCTTAAGAACGACCTTGATCTCTTTGGAAGTTTTGTGTAGAAATATACAATTCTTCTTATTTGTCCTCTGTCTTTTCACTGTTGTTTCATTGTTGTCTTATCCTCTATTTATAATCCTCTATTTATAAACTTAAAACAATGTGAATTTTTAATAACCGCGAAATCTGCTCCTACTTTGCAGAACGAGTTATTGGGTTTAGTTTCGATCCAACCCGTTATGAATGACGCAAAAACCAACACAAAAAAGAATATGTACGAGAATATATATATATATATATATATATATATATATATAGATACTAAAAATAATAATAATAATAAAATAAATAAAATAAAAATAAATATATACTAAATATATATATAAAATAATAATTAAGAAAATAAATAATAATAATAATAAATAAATATAATAATAATAATAATAATAATAATAAATAATAATAATTTAAAAAAAAAAAATGAAAGGCGGGTGCCCACCCGCGGGAGGAATCACCCGCGGGATTCTCTCCCGCTGGTGCCCACCCGCGGGAGGGCTCCCGCGGGTGAGCACCCGTGGGAGCGATCTCCGGGTCGACACCCGCGGGAGCGCTCCCGCATGTGCCAACCCGCAGATTGTTTTCCGTTCTTTTTCATTTATTTATTTCCTATTTTATTTCGCTAATATTCCGTGATCCGGTTTTTCAGGAATAATCGAGCCGGATTTGGAGCTTCTTCGGTCTATAAAACACAGGAATTTAACCGGAGAGAGGACTTTTGGATTGGGAGACTTTGGAACGATTACGGGCGAGCTCGTGAGATCAAGGAAAAGAGCAGAGCCATCTTCTCCCAGTCGGACGATCAACGGAGGCATTAACGAGGCTCCATCGCCACCCGAACCTACACATAAAAAAGGGAATAAATTAATATTCCCGTTCTTGTAATTTCTCAGTTGTAAATCTCAATATTTTCATTGTAATCCAATAATTTTAACAATGGAATCAAAGATGTAATTTTTGAGCAAACAAGAACTGCGACCACAGTGGGAGCCCCTCTGTTTACGACAGAGAATCTGGTGGCGCAGTCTGACCGGGTGCCAATTGGCTCAATGGTTGAGACGCTGGTCATAGAAGTTGACCAGCAAAAATATGAGGAATTTCTTTCTTCCTCTGATTCGGAGCCTAGGCGTCATCGCCGGGCGACGATGAAAAAAGGTAAGGCATCATCGCCCACCGGAAATCAAAAGGCGTCATCGCCTATTAAAACTTACGAGGCGTCATCGCCCGTTGGAATTGACAAGACGTCATCGTCTGTCAAGAACACGGCGTTATCGCCCGTTCCAAAGTCGAGCCAAAAGTCAAACCAGTCCCTGACCCGCTCCCAAAATAGAAATCTAAGGCGTAAAGCCCAACGGGCCCGCCTCAACGGTACTTCTGGAAAATTACAGTCGGAAAATCCAACCCAAGAAACAATCCTGACACATGCCAAGAATGAAAATCCGCAGGCGGAACTGCGGGTTGCACCGCACGGGGGCAACCCCGCGGTTGCAACCGCGGGTGCAAACCCGCGGTTCCAACCGCGGGTTGCCCCTGCGGGAACCGCGGGTTGCACCCCGCGGGGGCAACCCCGCGGTTGCAACCGCGGGTGCAACCGCGGGTTGCACCCCGCGGGTGCAACCCCGGGTTTGCAACCGCGGGTGCAAACCAGCGATTTCAAACACGGGCCGCACACCGCGGGTTTCAACCCTCAGGTTGCACTCCGCAGGAAAAATCAGGGGTTGGTTATGGTGTCTATTCGGGCACACGCGCAGTGAGCACACAACGCACACCTAACTTTTCGGTTACTCTCTCAGGGGTACCATCCCATTCCTCTGCAGACAAATATAAAGATGTGCTCATGCGCTCACCAACTTTCTCTTCGGATGAACATATTCCGAAGAATAAGTCAGATGCGTGCGGGGCCCGTGCAACTGCGCAGGCCAGCACACACTCTAGAAGACTCTATAAAAGAGACCGTGTTGATACGGGAAAAGCTCTCAGCCCTGAGATACTACAAACCAACCAGTATTATGAACAGAACTTGCAACGCAAGAGGCGTCAGAGTGTAAATGTAAATGGGAACAGGTCTCAAGATTTGAGAGAATATCTCACTCAAAAGAGGAGCACCTCCCAATCCACTCATCACTGTCATTGTGAACGATTGATCTCAGCCGTTCTGTCAAACTGCAAATGTAAGTTAGGACCATCCGTTTTTGAGCGGATCACCGAGCCCAAAAGAATACGGATGGCGAAAAAGGTGTACTCTGGAACCGATATACCTGTTGCCTCATCACATATGGTTAATAAAGGCAAAAAGGTGGTCGGAAACAACTCTTCAGATAAGGAAATCACTCCAAGATCAAAAAGGGTTCCTATCGAACCAGAGGGCGTGCGCCTAGAGGAAGTCTCTGAAAGACTTGAGAGACAAGAAAAACGTCTCGAACAACAAGAAGAGACCATAGAAGAAATGAAGCAACTTTTAATTGAGTTGCTGGCTCGAACTAGGAGAAACCAATCCTCGTCGTCCATTTCTGGTCGGCAGAAAGGAAAACGACCCGTCCAAATAAATGAAGACAGCGAGGATGAGGATGAAGAAATGCCTCCTCATTCAAGAGAAGAAGAGAAAGTGAAGGTTACCATCAACCCTCACGCAGAGAAAATAGAGAAGATGGAGAACCAACTACAAGCTCTTCTCCATCGCAAAAAGCTGCAAGAGGTAGGGGTAGTACGTCCTTATCCCATAGAATGGGAGACCGTGCCTTATCCTGCAAAATATAAACCGTTGAATCTTCAGTCATTCGACGGTAAAGGTTCGCCGCAACAGCACATCTTCTACTTCCTCTTGCAGACAGGACATCTCATGGGGAATGATCCGACTATGACTAAAATATTTGCGAGCACTTTACGGGGGCCCGCATTTACCTGGTTCATGCAGCTACCCCAGGGAACAATTAAATCATGGGCTGATGTAGAACGTGAGTTCATAGCTCGATTCTTTGAAGATGATACAGAAGTCTCTATACTATCTTTGCTAGCAACGAAGCAAGAAGAAGGCGAAACGGTCAAAACTTATGTCGAGCGGTTCCGAGAGCTTTCTGTTAGATGCCCACATGGCATGACGCAGGACACACTTGTGGAAACCTGCAGACATAACTTGTTGACCGATATCCTAGACAAGATGGGCTCGGTCGAATCCAAATCATGGAAAGATCTGCTTAAGCAGGGTGAACAGGCCGAAGAAATACTTCGACGCCTCGAAATGCAGCAGTCTGCAACCGAAAGCAGTATAATGGCGGTAGAAAGCAACACAGCAAAGTCACCTAGGCTTCAAGCAAGGTCGCCCAGGCTTCAAAAGCAATATTCGTTCAAAGATGAACATACTGCTACTATGTTCAATCTGCTCAGCAAACGCAAAATGCTTAAGTTGCCGGACAACAAGAGGCCTGAAGAAATTGGGAAGACTAACGATCCGAATTACTGCTTGTACCATCGGATTGTAGGTCACCCCACAAAAAATTGTTTTATTTTAAAAGACAAAATTCAAGCGTTGATTGACGCTGGAGCAGTTCAGCTCAAAGCTGAACAAAAAAGGAGTTAGAGCTAACTCCGACACATCTAATGTGTGTGGTCTAAAGATACCACTTGGACTCACAACAATTCCCAAAACGAGCTCAGGGCGATTAATTTAAACCCCCATAAAAAAAATCATCAAAATCAAAAAAAAAATCAAAAATCAAAAATCAAAAAAAAAATGAATCACCCAACGTCGTCAAGGTAACGGGAAGAGAACCAGTTTCTCGCCAACCCCAACATGCTGGGGGTAAAAAGCATGAATCACCCAATGCCGTCAAGGTAACGGGAAGAGAATAAATTTCTCGCCAACCCCACCATGCTGGGGGTAAAAAGTATGAATTACCCAACGCTAACAAGGCTACGGGAAGAGAATAAATTTCTCGCCAACCCCACCATGCTAGGGGTAAAAAATATGAATTGCCCAACGCCGCTAAGGCTACGGGAAGAGAATAAATTTCTCGCCAACCCCATCATACTGGAGGTAAAGAGTATGAATTACCCAACGCCGACTAGGCTACGGGAAGAGAATAAATTTCTCGCCAACCCCATCATACTGGGGGTAAAAGTATGAATCGCCCAATGCTACTAAGGCAAAGGGAAAAGGAGAAGTTTGATATTTAAACCCAAACGAAACCCTCGACAACTCACCATGCTGAGGATAATAGCATGGCTAGCCCAACTCAAACGGTAGTTGGTAAAGGCAAATCAAACCCGTTGATAGCTTGGGGTTTACTAAAAATCCCACGACAAATCTGTCACAACAGTATTCTTATCCAAATATAAGGATGCATCACTGCCCTGAGCCGCTAAGGCAAAGGGAAGAGGAAAAGTTTGGTATTTAAGTCCAAACAAAATCCTCGATAACTCACTATGCTGAGGGGAATAGCATGGCTAGCCCAACTCAAACGGTAGTTGGTAAAGGCTAATCAAATCCGTTGATAACTGGGGGTTTGCTAAAAATCCTAGTCAGATAAATCGCTTGTCACGTTAAGATTTCACCTCTGACAACAAATTTTTCTCGTCATTTTTCTCCAACAGAGCAAGCGACACTCCAAATTTTTGTCAAGTTAAAATCATACCTCTGACACCATAATTCAAAATCAAAAGAGATAAAATCCTATTAAATCGATCCCCTGTCACGTTAAGATTTCACCTCTGACAGAAAAGAAAATTCACACTTCATCAAGTCCAACATTACAACCTCTGATGAACGTGCTTTTGATGTCGTTAAGTTAAAAATCACCTCTGACGAAAATCATCTCCCCATCAAGTTAACAGTTACCTCTGATAATCCGATTCCAAAGCTAAATACGTTAACCGTCACCTCTGTTTAGTCAGCTTGTCCCTATCACGACCAGATCCTCTGAATAGATTAAGCTCCAAGACACGTTTAATGTCACATCTGTCTTTCCCTGATTCGTCATAGTAGATGTCACTGAACGGTTAGGATTAAAATAAGCACGTTAATATTATATCTCTCCTTAACTTAAAATAAGCATGTTAACATTATACATCTGTTTGTCATCTAATGAGTACGTTAAAATCATACATCTGCTTGTTATTGAATAAATGAATATGTTAACAGTTATATCTATCGACCAGATCCTTTAAAAGGTTTATAGCCAAAATTAAACAATCCAAAGTATTTCGAAATTCAGTACGGTTCAATACAGAACTTCGAAAATTTTGGAGGGAGTTATGTAGATACTAAAAAAAATAATAATAAAAAATAAAATAAAATAAAAATAAATATATACTAAATATATATATATATATAATAATAATTAAGAAAATAAATAAATATAATAATAATAATAATAATAATAATAATAATAAATAATTTTAAAAAAAAAATGAAAGGCGGGTGCCCACCCGCGGGAGTTCCTCCCGCGGGTGCCTAGCCGCGGGAGAGTCCCGCGGGTGGGCACCCGCGGGAGAGTCCCGCGAGTGAGCACCCGTGGGAGCGATCTCCGGGTCGACACCCGCGGGAGCGCTCCCGCAGGTGCCAACCAGCGGATTGTTTTCCGTTCTTTTCCGTTTATTTATTTCCTATTTTATTTCGCTAATATTCCGTGATCCGGTTTTTCAGGAATAATCGAGCCGGATTTGGAACTTTTTCGGTCTATAAAATACAGGAATTTAACCGGAGAGAGGACTTTTGGATTGGGAGACTTTGGAACGATTACGGGTGAGCTCGTGAGATCAAGGAAAAGAGCAGAGCCATCTTCTCCCAGTCGGACGGTCAACGGAGGCATTAACGAGGCTCCATCGCCACCCGAACCTACACATAAAAAAGTGAATAAATTAATATTCCTGTTCTTGTAATTTCTCAGTTGTAAATCTCAATATTTTCATTGTAATCCAATAATTTTAACAATGGAATCAAAGATGCAATTTTTGAGCAAACAATATATATATATATATATATATATATATATATATATATATATATATATATATATATATATATATATATATAAAAGATCGATTTAGTATTACATATTGCATTAATAAACATTCTATTAGAAGCACAGACATCTAAATGGAAGATTAGTTACATTTTCTCTTAAAACTGTTGTCATACTAATAATACCCTGTTACCCAATTTTGATCTGTGTTTGATGTTAAATTGTGAGTATTTTTTAAATCTAGTACATAAACATGACCATAGTAAGACCAATATCCGTCCCCAGTCATTTTTCTAATAAATTCCTTGCAACTCACAGTAAAAAAGAAAAAAAAAAGAAAGAAATCGCTAATATCCGTCCCCAGTCATTTTTCTAATAAATTCCTTGCAACTCACAGTAAAAAAGAAAAAAAAAGAAAGAAATCGCTAAACTCCCTATTTAATTAGACGGAACCACCTATAGTTGAGTAAATCTCAGGACTGTTTAATTACTAAGATTCATTGAAAGTCTCAGGACTTGTTCATCTATGAAGCCATGAACAATTAGAGGAATTTCAATAATGCGATAATATGTGTTACAAGTAATATCACGGGCAAAGGCAAGAACCTAAAGAGAATGATCATTAATTGGGATTAAATAGGAAAATCTTGGACAAAACAAAGATTAATTAATTTGAGATTTCACTACGCATTTACTGCTTCTGCTTCAGGGAGTCGGGGACTAAACAAAATTCCCTTCCAAGATAAATAAACCGATAGCACTTTCTGCTTCATATGACCCAACCATCCAGATCCCAGTTCTGTTAAAAACGTAGTAGCTTCTAATGTCGGTCTCCTACCGGTCATCACTGCTTATTGACTAATTAAGCATACATTGAAGTATTGTTATCTTATCAACAGGTCACCCCATAATCAAACGACTCCCTAAACCCAAATTGATGAATGCGTTATCTACTCTTCTAGTGCCCACTTGATCCTGAACCAGCACGGTATTCTTCAAGAGTCCAGCGCTAATGGTTTTTGTATGTAAAACCAAGCCAAATCTGGGATCACTATGGTTGTAGCCGAGAGCCATCATTGATGGTGGGAATTTTTCACAAACGCTGAAGCATTTCAGACCCCAGAACAACACCAGAGGAAAAATTCTCCAACACATTATGATCCTTCGCCATTATCATTTAGGATTCTAAGTTGTTCATAGGCTTTCAGTGTCTCAGTAGTATAATCGCCCAAGGCTTCAAAAATTGGAACCAAACCTGTTTGCAGACTGCTAGATGCCGCTTCTTGGACATGTTTAATAATTTCCTGATGCTTGGCTCGTTCTTCTTCCAATCTTTTCTTCAATGAATCCAAAGCAATTCTTACATGTTCATCACAAACAGATGCGACATTGCAAGGAGGCGTGGATCTCCTATCCAAAAACACATCCATTGGCCCATTTTCTTTCTGAAGGGATCTGAGCCTTCTGGAGAAATCTCGAGACAGATACTCAGCCTTCAGCTTCTGGCGCTGTTCCTCATCTTGGGTCTCCCATAGTTTATGCACAGTGTCTGCAAAAATTTGCATTGCAGTTGTCACTCCAACTTCAGATATCCTTTCAACTGCACGGTACCAATCATTGGAGACAATAAAAATATCAGGGGCTCCAATTCGACCTGGGGAAAATGGTGCAACTCCATCAGGTGTTTCCTCCTGTTCCTGAAGAAGCCATTTCATTAGCCACCCATTGAGAGCTTCTATATAAGCTTTTTGGGTGGTAATCCAGTTTCTGAAACAAGACGACCAGTTTAGGAGCTCTGCTTCTAATTCCATTGTTGACTTTGCAATAGAATTTCTTTGATTTCTATTTCTAGCTGTGAGATTGTGGATTTTGCTTTCAGCTATAGCCTGAAACTGTTTCCGATGACAATCCAGCATAGACCTCCACATTGTCATCAATCTGCGTGACGAACTCTTATAGTCATATATCAAATTCATATTAGGTACTTATAAAGTCATACATCACAATCATTCGAAGTTCAAAAATATAATGACAAAGAAGGCTTAGATGAATGTTAATAACATACACATTAATCATATAAATATTAAACTGATGAAGAAGCTGTTTATAAATATATTAAGATGCATGTCTAAATTCTGGCATGCATACTACTTTTTTACTATTATCTATGAAAAGCTATTATCTATGAAAAGCTATGTATAAATATATTTAATATTGAGTTATTAATGGATGGAAACTAGTAAATAATTATTAGAAGCATAGAAACAATAAGATATATTGGCTCTATGATATCCTGAAATTCCAAGATATGAATCCTCGGATTTATGGGTGCTAAATTCCCGTCTACTCATTTTGAAAGAACAGGGTGGATAACACCAACCCTCTCCCCAAACAGGGGAGAAAACTCCAATCACTATGTTGGTCAGTGGCACTCAAGCACACTCAAAACTAATGGCATTTCCATACCAAGGCCTTTAGAGAGTGCTGGGGAGCAGGGAAGTTGGGCACAGTGCCCAGTGCCTAACAGCCCAGGCGCCACCTTTGAGGCCACCTTCTTTTTAATCGCCACCCGGCTTTGAAACCTGACCTATAAATGAGTTAGGGCTTGACGACTCTTTCTCAAGCTGAACGAGATCAGGAGGGGGCAACAACACTGCAGGAGTAGCAGTGAGGCACTGGAAAGAGCCAGTAAGGCCATCGACAGGCGCATCCGAAGCCGGAAATGCTGGCACTGGATGGTGATGTAACAACTGCCCATTCCCCACAACACCACCCCCCCCCCCCCCCCCCCCCTCTTTTTTGGATAAAAAGAACAACCTAAAGTAGGAGCTTAAATAAAACCTGAGCAGCCTAGGTGCCGCCTCAGCCTAGGCCGCCTCGTAGATGGGCACCTAGTTAGCTCTTTAAAATACTGATCATGGCAAAATGCCTTCAGAGTTCTCCTCAGGTTTCTTTTGGGAGTAAATTCCTCTCATTTTGTTGGTTGGAGGTATGCATGGAAAATCAAGGACTCTCCTTCAATGTAAATGCCTGTAGCAATGTAAATGACTTCAATGACTCTCCTCCAGTTCGCTCCCCATCTACTTGCTGTCTAATCCCTTTGGTGTACAAATGAATCTTATTAGTGCCATGACATATACAAGTATCCTCAGTCTGAATTGCCATCAAGGAAAATAGGAAGGAAAAAAACCTAATGCATTAGGCTTTACTCGTCCTTTCTTTTCTAATTATTTTCAAGATGCTCATACTTGCTCCCCTATTCAACACGAGATTAAATCACCATGAAACATTCTTATCTCCAGAAAAAGTCATTGGATATCTCTATTAATGTGGATTCCCAACCCCCCCACCCCCTGCGCCTCAAGTGTCATGCTTAGATCTCACTATAAGGAGATATCATGCATAACATATGTTTTTTCAATCCTTATGTACCTTGATACTATAAAGAACAAATCCTGGAAAGACAAAAACGATAATCATCCTTTGACCACTATGAAGTTGGACACATCTAGCGCATGGAAGTGTGATTGTCGTTTCTGTGTATTATTTAAGAATTTGCCATGTGTTTGTGTTGTGTGGACGTAGATATATCACTGTGCTTTTGGTTTGGTCACTATATTCATCATAACTTATAATGCTGGAAAAACATAGGCAGCTGCAAATTAAGGTTTAGCTTTATACCTTTGGATTAGTTCAATAACTTGGGGCCGCAACTCTTCATCTCTTAGGTTATGTATCTTTCTTGAAGTGGCATCCACAGATTTGATGGCAATGCTTATTTTTGTGAGCAAGCCTCTGATTGCAGCCCGAGTAGAATCGATCTTGTCAGATTCTGCTCCTCCTCCATCCAACGCTTTCAATCTCCTGCACTCCTTTTCATAGACGACTCGCAGTTTTTCTTCATCCTAGAACAATGACCTAAACAATTTTAACAAAGAAAAGGACCTCAAAATTAAAAAAAAAAAAAATCTATGCATAAGTGAGCTACCTTTTGTCATTATCTTGCCGAATTTTCTAGAAACTTGAATTTAAGGAGGGCATAAAAAGTATCATAAACATTCTTTTCATTACTATCCCTGTATAATAATGGTTTTTGTGCCTGTTGCTGAAACCTGCGTACTTTTCAGAACCTTTTGTAAACCAGGACAACTCCAATGTGTCAGAGCGCAACTTTCATGTTACAGGCTTTAAAGGATAAATAGTATGTTATTTGGCTAACTAATTTTTCTATTTCCATAAAGACCGTAAATACAGGCAAAGAAATTTATTCATATAGGCAGTTGTGCAAGTTATAAAGGTTGTACAGCAATAGATTTCTTATGCAGCGGGCAATTTTGCTACCTATATTTCACCTGACAGAATTTCCATAAAGACAGTACATACAGACACAAAGTTCATTCATTAGGCAGTTGCATAAGTAATAAAGGATGTCAGCAACAGATTTCTTATTCAGTGGGAAATTTTGCAATCTATAAGTTACCTGACAGAATATGCTTCAGGTAATGCTAGAAAAAGAACCAGATATTTTAAGTGGGACTGGATGTGAAGCCATAGTCAGAAGTTTCCCAAGTAACAAGGGAATCAAAGAACCAATTAGGTTTACCAATTCGGATAAAAACTGCATCAGTACACAGCTAGGGGTAAGCAAAGTTAAGAACCTTCCGAAACGCACCTAAATAAGCAAAAAAACCGAACTGAAATCATTCGATTGATTTTCGGTTTCAAGCTTTGAAGCCCGAAACTGAACCAAACCAACCGAATTATTTAAAAATTATATATAAACAAACATATATACATATATACATGTAAACATATATGTATACATATATAAATACATACATATATACTTATATATTATAGAAAATAAATTCAACACCAATTGGATGTCTTGAAGAGACGCGCTTACTAAAATTATTAAAAATAATAATTCTTAAACAAGATTTATTTAAAACAAATGGCGCCAAATAACATAACCAAACTGAATTAGTTCAATTTATTTCCTATTCCTAATCGGCAGTTTGGTTTTGCCAAAATTGGTTTAAAAAAAAAAACAACCGAAACTCATGCTAATATACAGCAATCTAATTTTATCTAATGACTTCTGGTAGCTTAACCATTACTCTATGCATGAAATCTCAATCAGATTTACATTTTTAAGTGAAATGAAGCCATCTTGTCCTTTTTTATATTTTAGTTAGTTAAAACAGGGGCCAAAGGAAAGCAATTCCTGTCCAGAGACTGCAAAAATCCAGATATCGCAGACACATACAGCTGCCTCTTTGACAAAGGAACGGCCAGGTGCGAGCTAACTGAGTCTGAATATCTGGAGTCTCTGGAAATTCCAACCGCTTCAAGAGCAGAACAGAGCTTTTTTAATGGGCGGTAGACTACAAAACTGACACTTAAAAGATGAAATCCTCCATCTCAGGACAACTCACCACAGTGCTGACCAATAGCTCATAGTATTCTACTAAGATCAATTTTGAAGGAGATATAGCTGATTGCTCGTGCATAGATGAAATTAGTTTTGGAGGAGGAGAATTAGAAGACTTTGCACTGCCAAACTACCAAGTCTCAAGGATCAGATACCCTCACCAAGAAACAATAAGAGGTGAAATCTGACCTGACCCTTTTACAGTATTACATCTATTACTCTGAAGGGCTTGAATCTGCACTGCTTGAAACACTTTTCCATGCAACAAAGGTTAGTTAAAGTGAGGGATTTTTTCTGAGATTCCCTATGAGTGTTTTAAATAAGTTAGAAGAGAATCGTTCCACCAGAAAATATTATAGCACAAACAAGAAACCATGCTATTGAACTCAAAATAAGTCCAAAAGTTTGGAGACAAACCGACCTAGATGTTGAATCTAGAAACAAATAAAAAATAATTTAGTAAAACATGTAAGAGAGGACATCCAAAATGGCGCATGGGTAGATGCATGGAATGAATCAAGTGAAAGGATTGCATCAGGAAATAAATTTCATAAGTACTACAAATCTATTATTCACAAGCTTGCAACTATAAACATGAAACACTTTCTAACGAGAAACCACAACGAATTTACCTTGACTTCCTTATATAGTTTCTTTTCCCACACATACAACTTCTCCAAGGTCTCTGAAAGATTATGGGACTTCATATCGGTGTACTCTGCATTCACAGCTTCATTCGCCTTAGAGGGATTTGCAACTTGATGTCGCACATCATTAGATGAACAGCCAATGGATGTAAATGCAGTCAGAGTAACGTAATCCAAAATCCTGGAAAAAATCACTGCAGAGGGACTTATGAGATTAACTTATCCATAAAAAAGGCTATGGAGGCATTTCTATAAAAGAGTTACAGTCAAAATCTCTTCTTTTACTTTTTTAATTAAATTCCATCTGTAGAGGTAGAGCCTAGACGCTAATTTACAGAGGACCTTTACCAAAATTTCATATTAGACCCTATTTTTCTCATCACTATCAAAGTAATAATCAACAAAGAAACAAACTATCTTATGGCCGGCATCTAAACTGAAGTACCATGCAATAATGGTCTGTCACTAGTAAAGAGACTTAACAAGGAGGTAAAGAAGAAAATATTTTCGTAACAGGATCACATTCATCCGTTATGCACGAAACAAGCCACACCACAAGACTTTCATCTAGAGTTATTCATAGATCACGAAAGGAAACACATGGCTTTGAAGTCGTAAACAACATTAGTAGCACAAGGATAGATTAGAGAAATATCTATCCATTTGGATATCAGATGTAAGTAATGTAGGGAGCAAGCAATTAGGTCCATCATCTATTTGAATCATTTCAAGACGACCAGTAAACAGCTAGCTTGGAGGAAGCTATGGAAATTGAAAAATACGTATTCGGCAAGGTTTTAAATATCAACTACAAATATATGCATGTATATATTTTACCAGAGGTGAACTACACAATAAATGGTATATTATATGATATCAATTTATTGTTGTTATTTATGATATTGCCTATATGATAAACCTAATACTAATAGTACCAATTTAGATATCAGTAATGCTCAGCCAATATCAAAACCAATAGTTTGAATCTTAGTATTTGGAATCTGAACAAGCATTGATGTGAGAGTATATACGCTATACAAGAATGTCAATGAAAAAGACCAATAAGACATATAGGAGTGAGCATCTTTACCATAGAACAACCTTAAGAAGAGGTGAGGATTGATAAGTTAAGCACAAACCAACATAATTTATCAACTAATAGGTTATGGTAAGAGTAACAAGATAAAAGTGCTATTTTGCTTTGGGAGAAGGGACATTCAATATTCAAAGTATTTTCCTATATAATAAGGGGATGTTTCTCCCCTCCATAGCTGAGACGGTGAGAGCTACGCACCTTACACATCAAAATACGAAAGGTACATGTTGCAGATGTCAATAGCAACATTTTTGTTTTGAGACTTGATTAATTAAACCTAATAGTTGCATTGTCCCACAATAAATAAATGAATAGCCAACAAACTCATAAACAGAAGTGTCGTTCACTACAACAACAACAACTAAGTCTTTTATCCTAAGTATTTGGGGTAGGCTATATGAACCAAATAAGAATCAAGCCCGATCTATCACGTTGATAATGCTTCTTCATTCATTCATATCAAGTAATATATCCTCATTTAATCTCTAAAATTCATGTCTTTTCACATCGCCTCCATCCATATTTTCTTCGATCTTTCCCTCGCTCTTTTCACTTATCCTATATTGATAAACTCTCTTCGTCAAATTGGTGCATTTGCAGGTCTATGTTACATATGACCAAACCATCGTAAGCGATTTTCTCACATCTTCTCTTCGATGGGGCTACACTTACCCCAGTACGAGTATCTTTTTTCCCACTTTATCTCTCCTAATATTGTCGCATATCCAACGAAGCATGCGCATCACTATTATACTAATTTTCTGTAAATGACATTTCTTTATAGCCCAGCATTTCATGTCATACAATAAAACTAGCCTAATAGCAGTTCTATAAAATTTTCTCTTCAGCTTTAACGGAATGTTACGGTCGCATAAAACTCTCGTTACACTCCTCCATTTCAACCAGTCAGCTTAGATCATATGGTTAACATCACTATCAATCTTCCCATCATTCTGAATAATAGAACCAAAATATCTAAACTAGCTGCTCATTTGTATCTATTGGCTGCTCAGTATCACAGCACTATAATCTAAGATCCGTCATTTACTAAATTTACACTCCATATATTTTGTTTTGGACATACTCAATTTAAAACATCTAGATTCTAATGTGTATCTCCATAACTCTAACTTGGCATTCACCTCTATTCTTATCTCATCAACTAAGACAATATCATCAATAAATAACATACACCAAGATATCTCATCCTAAATACATCTAGAAAGCTCATCCATCACTATAACAAATAAGAACAGGCTCAATGCATATTCTTGATACAATACAATTGTGATTTAAAAATCACTTGCTGAATCACCACATGTTCTGAAATTGGTCACTACTCCATCATATGTCCTTAATTATATCAACATACTTGATGGAGACTCTTTTCTTCATCAATGTCCACCAAAACACCTCTCGTGGTAGCTCATCGTAAGTTTTCTCTACGTCAATAAAAACCATATGCAAATATCTATTTCTCTCTCGGAATTACTCTATAAGTTGACGAAGTAAATAAATAGCTTCTGTTGTCGATCGCCTTGCCATGAATCCAAACTGGTTTTTTGATATTTTAACAATCTACCTCAATCTATATTCAATTACCATTTCTTTATAGTGTGACACATGAGTTTTATTTCACAGTAGTTAAAACAAATCTGAATATCATTCTTGTTCTTATACAGACATGTTCTGTAAAATATATTAAAGATGATAATCTAAAGGTTCTAATTCAAGACGAAGAGATTAAAGAAAAATAGAAAGATTATTTTGATAGATGATATAATGGTAGTTTTACTCAAAAACTAGAAGACATTACTATTCAGTGTAAAGAAATGAATCGTAGTTTTATGTGCAGATTTAAAGCATCTGGAAGACCTTACTATTCTCATAAAAACCAGAACGAAGAAGGAATGGCTGGATTGCGTATTAAGCCATGAACTTGGTAAGTGTATGAAAAGAAAGTACATACATGGAAACACTCAATAAGCTTCTTCACACAGGAAAACCTTTCCTAAATACAGATATACCCAGATGGTAAACTGAAAAGCAACCAAAATATTAAAATGATGGATATGAAAGTAGAAGGGCCCAAAGGGACTTTAGTAAAATAATAATGTGAAGCAAATAAATAGCTAACAAAGTACTGGCAAACATAATCCAGAACATATAATGTCAAAAGGCTGACCTACTGTTTACTGTTTCCTAAATAATGGCAGCAAAGATGTAAGGGCATATCAAGCAATAGTGTGTGCGGTCCCAAATTAAATGTCAGGTGCCACATTGTAGTATGCTACTATGCCAGGACAGAGTAAAGCTCAGATATGAATGTGTGTGGTCCTGTTCATGCTCCCTTTCCTTCCTAATATAAAATAAACTTTATATGAACCTTTTGCTAGAAAGAATCTAAGAAAAATCACATCCTTGAAAATGATGGGGAGCCCCAACGCAAACTCACAGGGAAAATCCTGCCTCCAAATGCATAGTTTTAAACACTCATCTTCAAATTAATACTGAAGGCTGGAACAGCCATACAAAACCAGGAGCAGAATTGTATAACATATTAATGGGCCAAGCTAAAGGTGGTGAGCCTGATTGGGGATACGCCCCCACTCAACCTGAAAACATACCATTAATATTAAAGTTCAGGGGGCTTTAACCCTTTCAATCCCCAGATGTTGTCTTCACGTCATTGTACAAGAAAATGAGAAGTCAAGTTTGTTCAGCCAGAAGTTAAATTTTAAATAAAATGCAATTTTTACTTAGTAGTCTAGGTTTATGAACACCCATATCAGCAGAAACCATAATAGTAATTGAATATATAGCATACCATTGGAGTTCCCTTTAGTGAAGGATACCAAGGTACTTTTCTAGCCAACATTAGACTTGGCCCGTGAAAAGATTTCAAAGCTTCCTAGCTAAAACTATATTTTTAAAAGAAATAGTCTGCAAGTAAATTATAACAAGAAAAGCTGACTGTTTCTAAGAGTTTTGTGCAAAGCAGTAGAAGTTTTAATATCAGTTTCAATTTGCAAGGAAAATTTTATAAAACATCTTTTTCACAAATCATCAGAGTTAATGTACATATGATTCTTCTATTTCTCACTGGGTTCAAAATAAGAGCTAGCTCCACTCAAAAGCATTGAAGAATTTTCCTAGACAAAGCAAGTAAAGATACATGAAAAGGGCAAACTATGAAGAAATTATGCAATACCCACCTCTCAGTAGCGTACTCCTGGATCGATATGGCAGCTTGCCCACCTCAAGTAACTTAGCAGCCTCTTCACCACATCCAGCAGCCGACTTAAACTGCTGCCTGATTTCCTCCACAGCTTCCACTACATCCTTCACACGATGAACATGCAATACGTCAATCCCATCACCCGACCCGCTTTCCTCCGTAACCAGCGAACCGAGCGAACTACCTAACCCATTTTCATCTGTCTTTAAGGAGCCCTCCCCCTCAAAACTCACACCTTTCTTTCGCACAAACTTTTCCTCTTCCTCTGCAACATGAAACTTCTCACCATCTTTCTCATCCTTTACGGTCGAAACCTTTTCTTCAACTACTTCTTCCAAAGGTGCCACCATTGAGGACCCGATTCCAGCACCCACCACTTCCTTCCTCTTCTTCTCTCCTTCCCTAAAAGACTCTGGCTCCGTCTCCTCCTCCAAATCAGGAATCCCTTCTTTTTCTCTAATCTCACTAGAATCAGGACTGCTAAACGATCCCGATCCTGATCCCAACCTCCCCATGCTATTAATCAAGAACTGCTCATAATTACCAAAAAAATTAAAGAAATCCCACCCAGATCCTTCTTCTGGAGCTGGCGGCGGCGGCGGCGGCGGCGGCCGTTCAGCAGTAGAATCAGCCACATTGTCTCTTTCCACCCTCAACATCGGATTAAAATCATTGTAATAGTAATTAGAGTATCCATAACTTCCACTTTCGTTCGGATCCAGATAAAATGTTGAAGGAATTGCAGCCGATTTCTTCATATAATAATAATTAGGAGTAAAAGATGAGAACTGACCTCCTCCGACAGGATTAGGATAATAGTTAGGATTCAAGTACGAACCGAACTGTCCCCTATCTTGCAGCAAATGCCGCTGACGGTAATCGTACCGACCGGTGACCGGATCCATGTAATAATTAGGGTTTAAGAAGGAAGAAGAGAACTGAGGAGGGTAACCTGAAAAACTCTGCTGAAGAAATCCTCTATCGGATTCGGGTTCGGATCGCGATCCGGATCCGGAAGCAAGATGCGGGTTCGAATCCACATTCTCCTCCGGCAAATGCGAGTGCGCAAAATCCGAGCCCGACGGAGAGGACAGAGAAATAGACGAAGTGGTGGACGAGAGGTGACGAGAATCGCCGACGCCGTTAGCCTCGCCGTTAGATCCGCCGTCGTCGGATTTGGACTTGCTCTTGCTGTCGGAGGGCGGCAGCGTGAGCACCGGGGAGGGCGGCGGGGACGAGACGGCGGTCAAGTCCTCCGTGACGAAGCGGTGGAGGGCGTCGCCGACGCGGTCGAGGGCTCGGAAGTAGGAGGCGTGGGCGGCGGCGAGGTCGTATCGGCGGTCGGCGGCGGAGCGGATGAGGTCGCGGCGCTGGCGGCAGAGAGAAACTAAGGGGAGGTCGTCCTCCTTCGAGCTCGCGCATCCCATTTCTTGCCGGATTTGGAAACCCTAGCTTCGATCGGAGCTCGCATTTGGGATTTTTTTTTTTTTTGGGGAGAGAGATGAGGGGGAGAGAGAGAGAGAGAGCGCGCGCGAAGGGAAGAAGAGGATGCGAAATTTTATGAATATTTTATTGTCTTGGGGTCCGCAAAGAGACAGAGCATGGGTCACGGTGTGGAAGCTTCACAGGGGAGGGGGAGCTGGTGAGGCCCACGTGAGAGGAGGGGGAGCACGACGATCGAGGGTGGTATTGGAGGTGGCTGGATGGTCAGGATGAGGTTTGGGGAGAGAATGGACGGTGGATTTTAGATGGAGGGGTGCGTCTGGTGTACTTGGGATGGGGAATCTTTGGGAAGTAGGTGGTAAATGCACGGGGGCCGAGGTGGAGTAAATATTGGGGCTTTGACGGTGAAAGAGAGTTGTCCGTGTGAAAGGGGTTATTCTAACTGCGCACCTCACTTGACTTTGTGAGCGCCATTTTCCTCAATGCTGATCATCACCTTACCATAGAATGTGGTGCTCATTGAGTGAAATTCGGTGCGCATTTAGAATTTCCCTTGTGAAAATCTCTGTGCTTGTGGATTTAACTGTGCACAGTAGACGGAATCGGAGAAAATGTTGTCCATGTTTGTCGGGATGGAATTAAGCGAGATATGATAATTAATCCCGGGAGATTCTAGAGACACACCCCAAATATCCAAAGCAACCCCTCTTCTAAGGGCACACCCTATTTAAGAATATAGAGTGAAAACTTAAGTTTATGATAACTCTAAAACAAAAAAAAAAAAAAAAACCTAAGTTAGGTGTGAGAAAACTACATGTGAACATCTTACTTGCAATATTTTTTTTCCCTTCTCTTTTTCTTTGATGAGAACTTTTATCATCAACAAAGATAAATTTCTAGTTCTTATTATTTTCTATATCAGAGAACAATTGTAATAATCAGAATTGTTCTAACTACCGTAAAATAAAATTTGTGTCACATTATAAAGTTTTGAAAATGGATATTTAAATATAGATTGAGACAAACTGTTAAAATATTATAAAACCAGTTTGGATTCATTCCGGAGCGATCAACGACAGAAACTATCCATTTACTTTTTAACTTATAGAGCGATGCCGAGATAGAAATAGAGATTTGCATATGATCTTTATCGATTTAAAGAAGACTTATGATAAGATATACGAGAGGTATTTTGGTGGGCATTAATGAAGAAAAAAGTACCCATTAAGTATATTGATCTAACTAAGAATATGTATAATGGAATAGTATCCAATGTCGGAACTTGTGGTGGTCTAACAAATGATTTTTCAATTACAATTGGATTGTATCAAGAATCTGCATTGAGTCCGTTCTTATTTGTTACAGTGATGAATGAGCTTACTAGAGCTATTCAGAATTAGATAACTTGGTGTATACTATTTACTTATGATATTGTCTTTTAGTTGATGAAATAAGAGTAGGGATGAATACCGAGTTAGAGTTATGAAAGTAAACATTAGAATTTAGAGATTTTAAATTGAGTAGGTCCAAAACAAAATATATGGAGTGTAAATTTAGTAAACGACAGACCCAATACTATAGTGTTGTGATATTAGACAAGCAAGAGATATGAATGAGCAGTCAGTTTAACTACTTAGGTTATATTATTCAAAATGATAGAGAGATTGATAATGATGTCAATCATAGGATTCAAACTGATTGGTTGAAACGGAAGAGTGTAACGGGAGTTTTATGTGACTGTAACATTCTATTTAGGCTGAAGGAAAATTTTAATAGAATTGTTGTTAGGTCAGCTCTATTATATGGTGCGGAGTGCTAGGCTATAAAAAAAATATCATTTACAGAAAATAAGTGTAATGAAGATGCACATATTTTGTTAGATGTGTGGTAACACTATAAGAGATGAAGTAAGAAATAACGATATTCGTGCTAAAGTAAAGTGTGGCCTCCATCGAAAAGAAAATGCGAGAAAATCGCTTAGATGGTTTGGCCATGTATAATGTAGACATATAAATGCACCAGTTCGACGAGAAGAAATTATCAACATTAGACAAGGTAAAAGTGAGTAGAGAAGACCGAAGAAAATATGAATTGAAATAATATGAAAAAAAATGGATTCTAGAGGTTTAAATGAGAGCATATTACTCAATAAGAATGAATTGAGAAGAATCATCAGTGTGAGCGATCCGACGTGATTCTCTTTTAGTTCATGTAGCCTACCACAAGTATTTGGGAGAGAAGGCCTAGTTGTTTGTTATTATTTTCTATATCAGGTAATTCATAACTCCTAATCCTCAACTCTTCCAACTATAGGTAAATAAGTGATTCTACTAGAAGAGGTATCGTTCTTGGAAAATACAAAATTAGAAATAGAAGTACATATTGGCGAAGCTTCTCACACGAATATAATAAGAAATGTAGCCTGATTGAATCAAGTATAGCTTTAATGCAAGTACTACCAAATTCAATTAGATATATAACTTAATAAAATTGATATATAGTAGTTTAATTAGGTATATCGTAAATTGATTAGACACAGCATATTTTATTCATGTATATCATAAGTGAAATAGGCATATGTATGCTCAAAAATTGCATCTTTGATTCCATTGCAAAATTGACTGATTACAAGGAAATTGAGATTACAAAAATTCCGAGGAATTACAAGAACGGGAATATTAATTTATTTCCTTTTTTATGTGTGGGATCGGGTGGCGATAGAGTCTCGTTGATGCCTCCGTTGACCGTCCGACTGGGAGAAGATGGCTCTGCTCCGCTTCTCAACCGAAATCCTCCCAAAGTCAAAGAATCCAAAAGTCCCCACTCCGGTTAATTTTTTTTGTGTTTTATAGACCGAAGAATCTCGAAATCCGGCTTCAATTATTCCTGAAAAATCGGATCACGGAATATTAGCGAAATAAACAACGGAAACAAAAAAATACGGAAAACAACCCGCGGGTTGGCACCTGCGGGATCGCTCCCGCGGGTGGCAACCCGCGGGAGCAATCCCGCGGGTTGGACCCGCGGGTGCTCCGGCGGGTTGCAACCCCCGTGTGTGCCCACTTAGCAATTTTCTTTTTTTTTCTTTTTGGTATCTACATAACCCCCTCCAAAGTTTTCGAAGTTCTGTATTGAATCGTACTGAATTTCGAAATACTTTGGATTTTTTAATTTTGGCTATAAACCTTTTAAAGGATTTTGTCGATATGGATAACTGTTAACATATTCATTTATTCAAATCAAGCAGAGGTATGATTTTAACGTACTCATTAGATGACAAGTAGAGGTATGATGTCAACATGCTTATTTTATGTCAAGTAGAGGTGTCATGTTAACGTGCTCATTTTAACCCTAACCGTTCAGTGACATCTGGTATGACGGATTAGGGAAAGACAGAGGTGATATTAAACGTGTCTTAAAACTCAACCTAGTCAGAGAATCTGGTCGTGATAGGGACAAGCTGACTAAATAGAGGTTACGGTTAACGTATTTAGCTTTGGAATCGGACTATCAGAGATAACTGTTAACTTGATAGACAGATGATTTTCGTCAGAGGTGATTTTTAACTTAACGATATCAAAAGCACGTTCATCAGAGGTTGTAATGTTGGACTTGATGAAGTGCGAATTTTCTTTTCTGTCAGAGGTGATTTTTTTTTAACATGACAGGAGATTTAATCGGATCTTATCTCATTTAATTTTGAATTATGATGTCAGAGGTATGATTTTTAACTTGACAGATATTTTGGAGTGTCGCTTGCTCTGTTGGAGCAAAATGACAAGAAAAGTTTTGCTGTCAGAGATGAAATCTTAACGTGACAAGAGATTTATCTGATTAGGATTTTTTGCAAACCCCCAGCTATCAACGGATTTGATTAGCCTTTACCAACTACCGTTTGAGTCGGACTAGCCATGCTATTCCCCTCAGTATGGTGAGTTGTCGAGAATTTCGTTTGGGCTTAAATGCCAAACTTTTCCTCTTCCCTTTGCCTTAGCAGCGTAGGGCAGCGATGTATCCTTATATTCGAATAAGGATACTGTTATGACAGATTTGTCGTGGGATTTTTAGCAAACCCCCAACTATCAATGGATTTGAATAGTCTTTACCAACTACCGTTTGAATTGGGCTAGCCATGCTATTCCCCTCAGCATGGTGAGTTGTCGAGGATTTCGTTTGGGCTTAAATGCCAAACTTTTCCTCTTCCCTTTGCCTTAGCAGCTTAGAGCAGTGATGTATTCTTATATTCGGATAAGAATACTGTTGCGACAGATTTGTCGTGGGATTTTTAGCAAACCCCCAGCTATCAACGGGTTTGATTTGTCTTTACCAACTACAGTTTGAGTTCGGCTAGCCATACTATTCCCCTTAGTATGGTAAGTTGTCGAGGGTCTCGTTTGGGTTTAAATACTAAACTTTTCCTCTTCCCTTTTGCCTTAGCGGCATTGGGCATTTCATACTTTTACCCCCAGCATGATGGGGTTGGCGAGAAATTTATTCTCTTCCCGTTGCCTTAACGGCATTGGGTGATTCATACTTTTTATCCCCAGTATGATGGGGTTGGCGAGAAATCTATTCTCTTCCCGTAGCCTTATCGGCATCGGGCGGTTCATGCTTTTTACCCCCAGTATAATGGGGTTGACGAGAAATTTATTCTCTTCCCGTAGCCTTAGCGCCGTTGGGTAATTCATACTTTTTACCCCCAGTATGATGGGGTTGGCGAGAAATTTATTCTCTTCCCGTAGCCTTAGCGGCGTTGGGTAATTCATACTTTTTACCCCCAGTATGGTGGGGTTAGCGAGAAATTTATTCTCTTCCCGTAGCCTTGTCGGTGTTGGGTAATTCATTTTTTTTTTTTTTGATTTTTTTTATTATTATATATATATATTTTTTTTGATTTTTTTTTTATTTTGATGATTTTTTTTATGGGGGTTTAAATTAACCGCCCTGAGCCCGTTTTTTTGGAAATTGTTGTGAGCCCAAGTGGTACCTTTAGACCACACACATTAGATGTGTCGGAGTTAGCTCTAACTCCTTTTTTGTTCAGCTTTGAGCTGAACTGCTCCAGCGTCAATCAACGCTTGAATTTTATCTTTTAAGATAAAATAATTTTTTGTGGGGTGACCTACAATCCGATGGTACAGGCAGTAATTTGTATCGTTAGTCTTCTCAACCTCTTCAGGCCTCTTACTCTCTGGCAACTTAAGCATTTTGCGTTTGCTGAGCAGATTGAATATAGTAGCAGTCTGTTCATCCTTGAACGAATATTGCTTTTGAAGCCTGGGCGACCTTCCTTGAAGCCTAGGTGACTTTGCTGTGTTACTTTCTACCGCTATTGCCATTATGTCTTTCCCTTTGGAATAGGAAAAACGGAATGGAGATTCGTTTGTACTGTTTCCGATTGCGGACTGCTGCTTTTCGAGGCGTCGAAGTATTTCTTCAGCCTGTTCACCTTGTTTAAGCAGATCTTTCCATGATTTGGATTCGACCGAGCCCATTTTGTCTAGGATATCGGTCAACAAGTTGTGTCTGCAGGTTTCCACAAGCGTGTCCTGCGTCATGCCATGTGGGCATCGAACAGAGAACTCTCGGAATCGCTCGACATAAGTTTTGACCGTTTTGCCTTCTTCTTGCTTCGCCGCTAGCAAGGATAATATGGAGACTTATGTATCATCTTCAAAGAATCGGGCTAGAAAGTCACGTTCTACATCAGCCCAAGATTTAATTGTTCCCTGGGTTAGCTGCATGAACCAAGTAAATGCGGGCCCCCGTAAAGTGCTCGCAAATATTTTAGTCATAGTCGGATCATTCCCCATGAGATGTCCTGTCTATGACAGGAAGTAGAAGATGTGCTGTTGCGGTGAACCTCTACTGTCAAACGACTGAAGATTCAACGGTTTATATTTTGCAGGGTAAGGTACAGTCTCCCATTCTATAGGATAGGGACGGACTACCCCTACCTCTTGCAATTTCTTTCAATGAAGAAGAGCTTGTAGTTGATTCTCCATCTTCTCTATTTTCTCTGCGTGAGGATTAATGATAACCTTCACTTTCTCTTCCTCTCTTGAATGAGGAGGAATTTCTTCATTCTCGTCCTCGCTGTCTTCATTTATTTGGACGGATTGTTTTCCTTTTTGCCGACCAGAAATGGACGACGAGGATTGGTTCCTCCTAGTTTGAGCCAGCAACTCAATTAAAAGTTGTTTCATTTCTTCTATGGTCTCTTCTTGCTGTTCGAGACGTTTTTCTTGTCTTTCAAGCCTCCCAGAGACTTCTTCTAGAAGCACGCCCTCTGACTCAATAGAAACTCCTTTTGACCCTGGAGTGATTTCCTTATCTGAAAGGTTGTTTCCGACCACCTTTTTACCTTTATTAACCATATGTGATGAGGTGGCAGGTAGATCGGTTTCAGAGCACACCCTCTTTACCGTCCGTATTCTTTTGGATTCGGTGATCCACTCAAAAACGGACCGTCTCGGATGGCACTCGCAGTTTGATAGAACATTTGAGATTAACTGTTCACATTGGCATTGAGGAGTATTCTGTGCAGAGTTCTTCTTCCAATTGAGGTATTCTCTCAAGTCTTGAGATACTTCTTTATCTCTATTTGCAACCTGACGCCGCTTGCGTCGCAAACTTGGTTCATAATACTTGAGAGTTTGCAATATTTCAGGGCTGAGAGCTTTTCCATATCAACACGGTCTCTTTTATGGAGTCTTCTAGAGTGTGTGCTGGCTTGCGCAATTGCACGGGCTCCGCACGCATCTGACTTATCCTTCGGAATATGTTCATCCGAAGAGAAACTTGAAGACATATTCTCCGGTGAATGCATGAGCACATCCTTATATTTGTTTGAAGAGGAACAGGATGGTATACCTGAGAGAGTAACCAAAAAGTTAGGTGTGCGCTGTGTGCTCACTGCGCGTGTGCCCGAATAGACATCAGAACCAACCCCTGATTTTTACTGCGGAGTGCAACCCGAGGGAAACCCGCGGTGTGCAACCCGCGTTTGAAACCGCGAGTGCAACCGCGGGGTTGCACCCCGCGGGTGCAATCCCGCGGTTGCAACCGCGGGTCAACCGCGGGATTGCACCCGCGAGGTGCAACCCGCGGTTGGAACCGCGGGTTTGCACCTGCGGTTGCAACCGCGGGGTTGCCCCCGCGGGGTGCAACCCGCGGTTGGAACCGCGAGTTTGCACCCGCGGTTGCAACCATTGCAACCCGCGGTTGGAACCGCGGGTTTGCACCCGCGGTTGCAACCACGGGGTTGCCCCCGTGTGGTGCAACCCGCACTTCTGCCTGCGGATTTCCACCTTTGGGAATTTTTCTTCTTTGATGTTTCCTGATCTGGATTTTCTGACCGCAATTTTCCAGAGGCACTGTTGAGGCGGGCCCGTTGGGCTTTACGCCTTAGGTTTCTCTTCTGAGAGCGGGTCAGGGACTGGTTTGACTTTTGGCTTGACTTTGGAATGAGCGATAACACCGTGTTCTTGACAGACGATGACGTCCTGTCAATTCGAACGGGCGATGACGCCTCATAAGTTTTCATAGGCGATGATGCCTTTCCGGTGGGCGATGACGCCTCACCTTTTTTCATCGTCACCCGGTGATGACGCCTAGGCTCCGAATCAGAGGAGGAAAGAAATTCCTCATACTTTTGCTGGTCAACTTTTATGACCAGCGTCTCAACCATTGAGCCAATCGGCACCCGGTCGGACTGCGCCACCAGATTCTCTGTGGTAAACAGAGGGGCTCCCACTGTGGTCGCCAGTTCTTGTATGCTCAAAAATTGCATCTTTGATCCCATTGCAAAATTGACTGATTACAAGGAAATTGAGATTACAAAAATTCCAAGGAATTACAAGAACGGCAATATTAATCTATTCTCTTTTTTATGTGTGGGTTCGGGTGGCGATGGAGTCTCATTGATGCCTCCGTTGACCGTCCGACTGGGAGAAGATGGCTCTGCTCCGTTTCTCAACCGAAATCCTCCCAAAGTCAAAGAATCCAAAAGTCCCCTCTCCGGTTAATTTTTTTTTGTGTTTTATAGACCGAAGAATCTCGAAATCCGGCTTTAATTATTCCTGAAAAATCGGATCACGGAATATTAGCGAAATAAACAACGGAAACAAAAAAAATACGGAAAACAACCCGCGGGTTGGCACCCGTTGCAACCTATGGGTGTGCCCACTTAGCAATTTTCATTTTATTTATTTATTTATTTTTTTGGTATTTACAACATACTTATATTTTTGGAGGTTATAAAGTTTAGAGAGATGCCAATTGAGCATGAATTAGTATCTCATGTTAGATTAATTTTTGTAATTAATCTATAATTTAGGGTCACACATGTAGACAATTAAAATGTGTGTGCTATCATTTAATTAAATCAAGTTTAAATTTTGTGGTCTAATTAATAATTGATTAATTGGTTTAAAGGGTATAATAGTCATGAGATTATTGTGTAGATACTTTGAGATAATTATTATTTCTATGAGGGGCAGAAGGGTAATTATGGTAAAAATTATAACTACCCTAGCAGTTTATAATTAGGGTTATGGTCCCCGTTCTACCACGACGTATTGTTATTACTCAAAATTCTCTCAGAGAGAATTCTAAGGAAGGATCTGGTGGCTAGAATTGGAAGACCATAACGCAAGGGTTCTCTTCCCGCAAGATTTCTACATCAATGGATTTAGGTATGCTTCCGCTTTTAATTTTGTACTCATGGTATTAATCAGGAGATTCAATAATATACAAAATTATTTCTTTTATTTCGGATTTATCAATTGGTAAATTATTTCTATTACAAATCCCAACATCTCATGCAGCAGAGCCATCTCTAATCTGAGATATTCAAGCTAAAATATATATAAACGCATCAATAAGTATATTGTATAATAGCTGGAGTTCACAACATCTCTATGCAACTTATTTATAATATATGAAAATATTTATGGAGGCTATATTTTGTGCATGATGTACCAAATAAATTTGGTTCCAAAAGAATTTTCTCCATCTTTACTTGTGTGTCTTCTAAGCACGAGGATCGCTATTACAATCCCAAAAAAAAAAGGCCTCGGGAGGAAAATTGTTCTATTCTAACTTTTGAATTAAAAGATAAAATTTTATTTTTTAATTTAAAATTTCGAATATTACAAACAATGACAGATTCTTGAACGCACTCATCATTCTCTGGTGGAAGCTCTAGGAGAGGCTCCTCATTTGGAGGCGAGCTTGTTATATCGTAGCAGTGTGAGTTTTGGCATAGCCAAGTGAGTTGATTGTCCTGAGTTAGAAACCAAATTGCAGTTTCATAATCAAAATGGCTTTGGATTCTTGTTTTGGCCAAGATATGGATCTTAAAAAGGTACTCCTACTCTACTCATGCCTTGTTTTTATTTTAAAAAAGCAGTGAGACTAACATACTTGACACAAAGTAAAATATTAAAACTATCAGATGAAACAGAAACAAAGTGATTGTTTGTTGTTTGGATTTTTGAGGCAAAAGCAGGAAACATTTTGAGTTCTGATGCGCAGAGGTCCTGTTGATCGGTTCCTTTCTCAATCATTGGTCGACGGTGGACTTTCTCGCACTATTGAAATCAGTACTACAAACATAAGTCCAATAATCATTACCAACATGCTCCAACATTTTTTTTTTGGTATTTACTGGTTTGTCCCTCAAATCTTTATATATTATGATTTAGTCCTCCAAATCTTCATATTTAGAATTTAGTCTCCCAAATCTCCTAAGTTACTACAATTTAGTCCCCTACTTAATTTTTAATCTGATATTACTATTTTACCTCTCCTTATTCATTCTTTCTCTTCCTCCTCTCTTCTCCTCCTCTCTTCCTCATCTCTTTTCCTTTTCTTCATTATTCCTCCTCTCTTCTCATCCTCTCTTCCTCCTTTCTTCTCCCAATGAAGAAAAGAGGAGGAAGAGAAAATGAAGAGAGAAGGAGAATAGAGGAGGAATAATGAAGAAAAAGAGAAGAGAGGAGGAAGAGAGGAGGAGAAGAAAGAATGAATAAGGAGGGTAAAATGATAATATCAGGTCAAAAATTAAGGAGGAGGACTAAATTGTAGTAACTTAGGAGATTTAGGGGACTAAATCCTAAATATGAAGATTTGGGGGACTAAATCATAATATATAAAGATTTGAGGGACAAACCAGCAAATACCCTTTTTTTTCCTGGGTTTTACATATCTGTCGCTTAAATCTTTAAAAATTAGAATTTAGTCTCATAAATCTTCATATTTATAATTTAGTCTCTCAAATACTTTAAGTTACCTCATTTTAGTCTCCTAGTCATATTTTTTGTCCGAATTTTCCGTTATACCACCCGAGTTACTTCACTTTATTTCTCTATTTCCATTCATCCTCTCTTCATCTTCTTATTAGGTTCCCCTCTCCATTCTTCTCATCTCTTTCTTCCCTCTCGATTAATCTCTAAAGTGAAGTAACTCAGGAAAATCCAATAAGAAGAGAGAAGAGAGAGAGAGAAGAGAAAAATAGAGAGCGGAACCCAATAAGATGAGGAATAGATGAGAAAGAGGGAAATGAGGACTAAAATGAAGTAACTCAGGAGTATAACTGGAAATTCGAGCTAAAAATATAGTTGGGGGGGTTAAAGTGAGGTAATTTAAATGATTTGGGAGACTAAATTATAAATATAGAGATTTGGAAGACTAAATTCTAATTTTTAAAGTACAGATATATAAAATCCCCTTTTCTTTTCTTTTTTTTTTAGCTCTTACAATAGTTTGCCCTCATGAAAAAATGTGCAACTATCCTTGATTCATTAGCCCATGTCCATTACAATAAATAGCATATTTGCCTTGCTCACAATCACAGTATAGCTTACACATTGACACCTTTAATCCCAACATGCATAGCGTCAGAATGAGAAACTAGACACCGCATACCAAATCATAGTCCTCATTTTTCAACCTCAAGCACCAAAGGTGATAACAATTGAGTAGCCCGGATCGCAGTCAGGCAACAATCTATGGAAGTTTCTAGAGGGGCACACTATTTTCTCTAGTTAACCCATTTAGAAACTTGTTTTATATTACAAATTTGCCATTAATTTTTTTGGATTGAAATATCTCTATCTTCAATCTCTTTTCCCTTTCCTTTCTCAAATTGCAGTTCAGTTCACCAAAAAAGAAAAAAGAAACGAGCAGCAGACGATGGTGAGGACAAGCAGTAGGTGACGACTCTCTCAACTACACCGGCCATTCCTCCAACATCTACAACTTCGACTCTAGAACTTGGAAAGAAGAAACGAAGAGGAGGGGGAAGTGTGGAGGAGAAAATAAGGAAGGATAGATGAGAAAATTTTGAGTGTGCTCACTAGAAAACCCTCTATCTTTTTTAATGAGAGGTTGGGCTCAGTAAGAAAATTGGGCTCAAGAGAAAAAATGGTGTGCCCATCTAGAAACTCCCCAATCTATGCGCACTGCAAACCCGCCAGCTGCCTCTCTAGTCCCAGGATCCAAAGAACCATAAAATACCGTGTTATAATAACATTATCAGCCGGGATCAACCATGAGATATCAATACCGCTGTGAGCTGCATGAGAGCGTCTACAAGGTTGCAATCCAGGCCGCACAAGTATCAGATCGTCTAGCAAGACTGCATCACTAAGTGTTCTCGACTGAAGCCTGAACCAAACAATGCATCAATAATCTCGGATCACCAAAGACTGTAACGTTACGGTCCTTCCTAAGGTGCCACAGCAACTGCATAGTAAGAAAACACACGAAGAAGACGCTTCGACCCACCAGCAACACACACCCATGGCTATTGGATTGAAGGAAACTCCAGAGCTGATCAAGAGACATAAACAACAAAGACCCACCAGTTCCCCAAAACTTGCACATAAAATAATTTTACCTACAACTTGCACAAAATCCAGGTTTTTGATTTATGAATAATTATATACATGCTACCATCAAAAAATTTAGAGAGCAAAAGACATCCTAGGAATCAACCTTAGCATCTTTATCCATCAAAATCAATTGAGGGAAAGTAGAGTTTGGTTAAAACCGACATAAACAATCAAAATCGATCCGAATAAGCAATACTAAACCGAAATAATAGAATCGATTTTTTATTTCGAGCTTTGAAATCCGAAACAAAAACACACATGCACAAACATGCAGGTATAAAAAATTCAATACAAATTAGATGCCTTAAAGAGATGCTTAATAAAATAATTATAATTATAATTTTTAAATAAATTTTATTCAAAATTCGAATTCTGACCGTCGATTTCCATTCATAATCGGTTCAGTTCAATTTTTCCAACAAAAACCAAACTGGAAACCAACCAATTCTCAACCTTTAAACCAATAGCAAACACAACTATGGTCGAGTTAATCGTAGGATCACACAAATATGAGAAATTGTTTACTCCGTCAGCATATCCTATTACTTGAATGTCCAAATAAAATAAGTCATTAATGAGGAATATATGAATCCAACAAGAGGATACATGAAAATTTTAGATTTCTATCACAGTTTTTCTTTTTGGTTGCTAGTTTAAATTGAAGAATTTCTCATACAAACCATGGCAAAAATGCTGAGACAAATTCCAAATGCACGGTAAGTTAATTCTGTTCCCTTATTGTCTGCTCAAGCTTAATCTCCTCCTCCTCGATAATCTTTAGTTCTTTCATACACTCGTTCAGTTTCTTAATGTTGAGTTCTTGGACGTGCTGAGGAGCTTTCTCCTTATAACCTGCAGCGTTGATTACTTGCGCCAAGTCTGACTGCCGCCTGCAAATAAAAAGTAGTGGACAAAACAATTTAGACGAAAATAAGTTGATTCGTGTGTGACGACAAGAGCGTCCAATTGAATATTGGGGTGATATTCGAGTACATGGCACAGAAACAAATTCTTATTATTTAAACACTAAACAACACTTCAAAAATACGGCAAATCATTGGCTAGCAAGAGAAAAAAAATACGAAGGGAGGGAGGACGCCATGCATTCTCTTCAGAGGCGGCTGTCAAGTTAAGTTACTTCGCCCCTGAGGCCTGGCAACTCGTGTGGTTGAAAGGTCGGAGTGGATGGAAAGTCCATGTTGTCAACAGAAAAAATAGCATATAAACAGATAGCTAAACAATTGCTATTTCTGGACCTTTACTTAGCAACTGATTTATGTATGTGTTTCCCCAAAGATTGCTCATTGTGAGACTGAACGTCAATGACGTCAAAAGTTTCCGAAGGAAGAATACTGTTCTAGCACTAGCAGGGGGACAAATGAAAGATAAATAAACACTCTGCAATAGCCACTTACTGTTTGAATGTAAATATAGATTTTTCTTTCTTATAACTCAGTATAACTTAATCTCTCATCCATACCTCCTGTACAAAAAATATATTTCTTACTTTTTGAGTGTGAGTTATTATGCGAGGTGCAAAGGGGGAGGCACAACGCAATGCACAAAGGGGGAGGCACAACGCAATGCACAAGCCTAACTAAAATAAGGAGCAGTTTTTTAATTTAAAAAAATGTGATGATAAAATTCAATAATTTGGTATGGATGAAATTACTTTAAAGAATAAAAAGAAAGAAAACAACAACAACTAAGCCTTTTATCCCAAATATTTGGGGTAGTCAGTAAGCCTACATAAACCAAAAGGAGAAAAACGCCGGATCAAGCCCACGGGCCATCCTTCTCCACTTGTTCCTATTGAGTAGTGTCTTTAGTAAGACCTTTAACATCCATATCTTTTCGTTTCACCTCCATCCAATGTTCTTTTTGGTCGCCCCTTCATTCTTTTAACTTGCCTTCTATTGATACGCTCCACTCACTGAGCTTCTACATCCGTAGGTTTATGTCGCACAAGATAAAACCATTTTATGCAGTTTTCTCACATTTTCTCTTCCAGGGGTTATGCCTAGCTTAGCAAGAAATTCTCAATTCTCACATTATCTCACGATGTTATCATACATCAAATAAAGCATGCACATATCTGATACACTCATTTTATGTGCATTATATCTTTTTATAGTGAAACATTCCATATCATATAACTAAATTGGCCTAATAACAATCTAATAAAATCTTTCCTCCAACCTTTTAGTCAAAAATAAAAAATAAAAATTTTTCCTCCAACCTCAATGGAATGTCACGCCCACATAAAATTCCAGCTGCAGTCCATTTCAACCAGCTAGCTTAGGTCCAATTATCCATATCTATATCAATCTCCAAATCTTTTTAGATAATAGAATCCAAGTATCTAAAACAATTATTAAATGGTATCCAGTGTTCTAAAAAACGTTCTATGCGGGCGCATATGCGCCCGCATAAACGTTTGCGGGCGGAAAACGCAGAGAAATGGGGAAAATCGCCCTGTCCATGCGGACAGGGCGATTATGCGGTATTATGCGGATTATGCGTCCGCATAATCCGCATAGGCGATTAATCGGGGGCGGGTTAATGGGTTTCGGAAAAAAAATGAAAACCCGACCCGCACCCGACCCGCATCCAACCCTTTAATTTCCCTTTCTCTCCGTTCGTTTTTTAATTTCGTCGCAACCCCTAAAATTCTCTCTCGCTCTCGCCCGAAAATCCCCTCGACCAAAAAACCCTAGATCCCTAAATTTCCCTCCGATCATCAAATTTCTTCCCTCCGATCGCCCAATCTCCTCTCAGTCAATCAATTCCTCGTCTTCGCCGACCGATCAATTCCTTTTCTTCACCGACCCGTTCGATCAATCGATCGAGTGATTCATTGTAGGAATTGGACGATCGAATCCTCCGATCATCAATCCCTCGGCTCCATTCCCTCCGATTATTACTTCCTCGAGTCCTCCGAGCATCAATCTTGTGGTCCTCCCTCCTCCAGCGAACAAACCTCCCCTCCGGCGAACGATCCTCCCCTCCGGTGGTAATTTTTTTTTCCTTTCTTCTTTAACTGCTTCTAGTCTTGTTTAATTTTATAAATTTATTTTTTTTTCAATTTCTGATCAGTGCGTTTTTTTTTTAAATTTTGTATACAATTTTTTTGCCTGTACAAATTCCAGATTCAGTTCGGAGTTGATTTTTGCACTGTCTATTTCCCTTGAACGGTTTTAATGTTGACAAATCTTGCACATTGTATAATTTGTACAAAGAACTAATTAATGGTTGCTGTAGAATAATGTTCTAATTTCGTTAATTAGAAATTAAATGGTTGCTGCGAAAATAGGTTGCTGGTTTTTTTTAGTTTTTTGTTAGTGGTTAATTTTTGTTAGTTTTTTTTGACTGGTTGCTGCAGAGTATGTTCAGTTCTCTTTAACAAAATTATCTTGTTTAGCAAAGAAAATTTTTTTTGCTGCAGAAATTTTACTGGTCGCTACAGGACTTATTTGAACTCCTATTTTGTTTCAATTAAATTTAAATCTTTTAAAACAGTTAATAAAACTTATGTTTTCTAAAATTTATATTACTTGCGGTAACTATAATTTGAAATAGTTCAAATTTTTTCAGTGAGTTATTGTTTTTCTTAATGGTGATGTAGGAATTTCTTAAAAGTATATAAGTTGATGAATATGTCATCATCAATGGCCTCTAATTCAAGTAGTTGTGGACGGCCAAATCCATCGAGTGAGGAAGATAGCCAGATTCCATTGAAACCACCAGGATCAAATGACATTGGGTGGAATTATGGTAGGCTAATAAAGAAAGGATCTTATAATGATGTGAAATGCATCAAATGTAATAAGATTGTGAAAGGGGGAATAAATAGATTGAAGCAACATATTGCAGGAGTTGGAGGAGAAGTGTCATCATGTGTGCTTTCCACAGATGAAGAGAGGCGTATATGCAGGGAGAACTTGGAAGGAATCAAGAAGAGGAAAGTTGACAAGCGGAAAGCTGATTATGAGCTTCGGGAAGAGGTGCAGATATCAGTAGAAAGAGAGAGAGAAGAACCCGAACTCACTGGAGATCATAGGCCCCGTGTTAGTGGTCCACTGAACAGACTAGTAGATGAAGGTAAATGGAAGCAAACGGTTATCAATGAGGGAGAGAGAAGGAAGTGGAAGGAGCTGGCACATGATTATGCGGCTATGTGGGCATATGCCAAAGGAATTCCTTTTAACACTTTCGACTGTGAAGAGTTTGATCAGTTTTGCGAGGCTGTTGGCAAGCACGGTCCAGGATATAAGGGGCCCAGCCAATATCAATTGAGAGTGCCTCTTTTAGATAAGGCATACAAAAAAATTGAAGACAGCTTGGAGAAGTCAAAGGAAGCGTGGGATGAATATGGCTGCAGTATTTTGACTGATGGATGGACTGACAGAAAGCATAGAAGTATTATGAATTTATGTGTCCATTGTAAGAGCGGCACATGCTTCATTAAATCCATTGAGGACTCGGCCAATGCACATACTGGCGAATACATATTGAATTGGGTGGAAAACTGTATCAAGGAAGTGGGTGAGAAGCGCGTGCTTCAAGTGGTTACTGATAACCACCCATCCAACATGGCAGCAAAAAATATGTTGAAGGAAAGAAAGCCTAATATATTTTGGACCAGTTGTGCAGCCCACACTATAGATCTTATGTTGGAGGGTATTGGTAAGATACCAAAATACAAAGCGGTGATTGAGAAGGCAAGATCAATGACAGTTTTTCTCTATGCGCATCACAGTACTCTGGCTTTGATGCGCTCATTTACAAACAGGAGGGAGCTTGTTCGTCCAGGAATCACCAGATTTGCCACCACCTTCCTAAGCTTGAGCTGCCTGCTAGACAAAAAATCACAGTTGGCTGCTATGGTGTCTTCAGATAAGTGGGATAATAACAGATGGTCGAAGACAGAGAAGGGCAAGTCAACTAAAACCACAATATATTCTGACTCCTTTTGGAAAGACATTAAAGAGCTTCTGAAGGTATACACTCCTTTGTTTAAATTGTTGAGAATTGTTGATGCTGATCGTAGACCTTCAATGGGTTTTGTCTATGGAATGCTGGAAGATGCAAAAAACGAGATCAAAGCTGCTTGCAATCGAAAGGAGTCTGCATTTAGACCAATTATTAATATAATTGAGAAAGAATCCAGGGGCAGACTTGATAGTATATTGCATTTGATGGCATATTATCTGAATCCCTATTATTATTATAGGGATAATACAGTCACAGAAAATACACTAGTAACAAATGCCGTCATGCATTGCATATGCATATTTTACCCTGAGCATGATATCCAAGATCAGATTGGCTCATATGAATTTCGTGTCTACAAAGATAAGGGGGGACTTATGGGGAGTGGGATGGCTGAAAGGTACCGAATGAGTTTTAATGGCACGGATAATTTCGATCCAGGTAACCTTTATACATGAAATTTAAAAGAATTTAATATTAAATTCTATTCTTTCTAATTATTAACATATTGTTATATGTTGCTTTAATAGCTCATTGGTGGGATTTTTATGGAGGAGATGCACCAAATCTTCGAAAAATAGCAATTAAGATCCTAAGCTTGACAAGTAGCTCTTCAGGGTGCGAGAGAAATTTCAGTGTATTTGAAGGGGTAAATACTACTACAATGATTATATATTTTATAATTTTTAATTATATTATTTTCAGAGTTAACACTCTAACCTTCTTTTTTCTCTTCTGTAAAATCATATATAAATTTATAGATACATACAAAGAAGAGGAATAGGCTGGATGCTAAAAGATTGAATGATCTCGTCTTCGTTCAGTTTAACAAAAAAATGGCACAGAAAAGGAATGCGAAGAAGAAGGATGGAGATAGTAAGGATGTGTTGATTGCTTCAGATGATTCCAGAGCTTTACACTGGAAAGATGAATTTGTTAGAGAAATAGAGAATGATGACGAAGATGAGATCTTCCCTGGTTCCGGCTTAACATGGGATCTTGTTGCTGCGGCAAGTGGAGCTAACGAAGATAGACTCAGGAGGAGCAAAAGGACGCTAAGAAGGAGAGCTGCAGCAGGAATGAGAGCACAAGAGGGTTCATCCAGTGCAGTTGTTGAAGATCTTCCTGAACATGATCAAGCTATAGCTGTTTTAGAAGAAGAGGGTGATGATGTGAATGACGATGATGATGATAGCTCTGAGGAGGAATTGGAAAACAATGTTCAATATGAAGATGACAATGAGGAATAGTAGAGAATTTGTTGAGTGGGATGAACTGTATTTGATAAAAACTTATATTATTTTTTGAATATGTAAAACTAATTACTTATGTAGTTGACACAAACATGTATTAGCAATGTGTGGATTATTGTCATATGTTCATTTGTACATGCATTGTTCATTTTTTATATGTTAAAGAACTTTCTTAATTCTTATATATCATATATATTGATTCTCATTTAAATTTTCTTTTCGATTTGCAGGTGAGCGACGTTTTTGATCCATACATACATGCGTCGTTCTTTTTTTTACATTGGGAGTTAAGAGATAAGTCTTTCTATCTTTTTAATTTCTTATGTAGAGCCAGTTTATATTCATTTTATATGCTTACGGTTATTATTTATAATTTTTTAGAGTTTTATAGCATTAATATATCCATTTTTTTATAATTATTATATTAATATATATTAAAATATTAATATTCCGCATAATTCCGCGTAATCCGCATAATCGGCGCGTAATCCGATTATGCGTTATGCGGTCCTGGACCGCACGCATAATGAAAACGCTTTCTTGAACATTGATGGTATCTCTCGCTTATCTAGTATCACACACTATAGTCCGGATCCTTTATTTACTGAAATTGTACTTCATATACTAAACTTTGGACATATCAATTTAAAAATCAAGACTCTAAGGTTTGCCTCCATAACTCAAATTTGGTATTTACCCTTTCTCTTATCTCATCGACTGAAAATAACATCATCATCAAACAACATACACAAAGATTATATCAATATGCTTGATGGACTCTCAACGTCATCAATATCTATCATAGTATATATCTCTCAGTAAATTAATAAAGATCAGATGTAAATCTTTATTTTTCTCTTGAAATCGCTATAAGTTGACGAAACAAATTAATAGCCTCTATCATCAATCACTCTGTATGAACCTAATATCTTAACATTCAGGCTTAACTTGCAATCAACCACCCTTTTCTAAAGTTCTACGATGTATATATGAGTTATACTCCATAAAAGTTACAACTATGAACATCACCTTTATTCTTATATAGAAATACTATACTTCCACTTATTTAACATCTTCTCTGTTTGCCAAATCCAGTTAAAGATGTATATTAGTCATCTTATATATGTATCTCTCTTAAATATCTTCATATCTCATAGAAATTTCATCTAAACCAACAACTTTCTTGATTTAATCGTCTTCAAAGTTTCTTTTACACCAAATATCTAATTATGTGCACAAACTATAGTTCATATCCTATCATAGAATAAGTAAGGTCGTCATAATCTTGAGTAAAACTACCATTGAAGAATCAGTCAAAACAATCTCTCCATCTTTTCTCGATCTCTCCATCTCGAACTAAAACCTTCTGATCCTAATCTACTTCTCCCCGTAATTTGAGCAATTCTATATATACGTCCTTTTTAGCCTCTTTAGTGTCCAGCTTCTCATACACTTCATGGACTTTAGCTCTCACATCACGAACAGCTTTCATAACCTCCTTCTTGGCTAACTAATACCTCTCAATACTCACTTCATCACTGCTCTTCAAATCTCTAAAAAAATCCTGATTACCTTAATAGCAGTTTTTACCTCTGAATTCCACTATAATGTGTCATTACATGTTAAAGCACCACCTTTCGACTCACTATGTGCATCGTTAGCTACCCCTTAATGCATCTAGTCAATTTTATTCCATATCACATTGGGATCGTTTAAGTCCTAATCTTCTTCCTGTACCTCTTGATCTAAAGAACTTCTTGCTTATCTTCTTTTAATTGTCGCCACTTAATCTTATGATCCACTCTTCTAATCCAAACATCAAAAACGAAGAGTTTATTGGGTTACTACTCTTACTCACCACTACCTTATTATTGATGCAACTACCTCCCATCCAGTCTCCTAGTTAAAAGAATCTATTAGGCTCGTACTTGATCCACTTCTAAAATTGATTAGGTGAGAAAATTTCTTCCTAAACCTAGTATTCGTTAAAGATCAAATTATAGAACAAAGTAAAATTTAAAATCAAGTTACATACTTTATTTCTTTCTTCAAAAACAAATCCTCCATATACACTATCCTTGAGGTCACCACCCAAAGAGTTTTTCTCTAACGGGCATCCCTTGCATCATCTCCCTTATATCCTCCCAAAATTGATGCTTACGATCGCCAGTCCTACTTGTGGTGCATAGGCACTAACATTAAGTATCTCCCTATCCAAAATAAGTTTAATTAGTAAAATCATATTATAATTCCTCCTAACCTTTACTACAATCTCAAGCAACTATTTATTTACAATATCACTTACTACATTACAATTTTTATCTCTACCCATATACCAAAATTTATAACCCCACAACTCTATGACTTTAACTTTTCCACCTATCAACTTAGTATTAATGCATACAACATATTAATCCTCTTTCTAAACAATCACATTAATTTTGTTAATCTACATATAAGAGAACCTATATTCAATGAGCTTAATTGAATCCTATGTTTATGAGCTAACTTTTTAATTTTTACCCGCATATTAAGCTGTAGAAACCCTTACTCATTTGACATCACATGCAGGTATCAGTGTCGCGCATTACTTCTAGGCAATAACCTAACAACCCCTGCATGCTTTTCACTGAACCCGAGATTAGATGTAGTGTGTCACTCAGTAGAAGACACCTTACAAAAATCAATTTTTGACTATCATAATATATAATATGGTTTTAAGCTGACTATCATAGGCCTACCACAATCCTACTACATTATCTTGACTTGAGATAAACAGTAAAACGATGAAAACTTTAAACACAAGATTAGCAAAGAGTTTCAGAAAGCACACTATTAATTGTTACATATCCAATTCACTAACAATCATAATTTTCTAAGTTTAATGAAATAAAGCACACTAATTTTTCTCTCTCATACACTGAGCAAATATATTTCCTATTTCCGAGTGATAACAATATGCAAGGTGCAAAGGAGAATGTACATGGTGATGCACAAGCCTAAATAAAATAAGGGATAATTTTTTATCAAAATATGTAACCGTAAAATTCAAGTTTAACACGAAAGAAAATTACTTAAAAAGTAACAATAAAACACTTTTATTAAGCACATTCAAATAGTTATATATCCAATTCACTAGCAATCATAATTTGCCTTAGTTTATCAAATCAGTTGTAGATAATAAGTGAAGAATGGAGACAATTAGATACGAAAAACTATCAAATTAACTTTTTCATCTCTTCCATAAATTTCTAACATGATTCTTTTTCTTTCCAAACTAGAACTCATTAACACTGCAATCTCCAGAGTTGACAAAAGTCAACTCCTTCAGCTGGCTGTTAGATATCCAAAATTGAAAATGTGAAGAAGAAGGTGCTTCAAAACTTATCTTTAACAGAAACTTCTATCCAAAGAAGGAATTCTACATGATTTTTAAGCTGAGCAGTGATCTAAATGCCTTACATAAACGTCAGCACCCCACCACCAACACCCCCATTGTTCAAATTTAAATCTCTCCTAAGGAGCATGTGAGTTTCATTAGTGCCTGCTTATTTATAGCCAAGTTAATTCTGGCCTCATCCTCCAAATTCAAATGCTACCTTTTGGCTAGCTTTCCCAAATTAAACCAAATAGTCAAAACATTGAAAAATAAGGGTAAACAACAACAACTAAGCCTTTTAACTCAAGTACTTAGGATAGGCTGCATGAACCAAAAGAGAATCACGCCGGATCGATCACATTGAAAAATAAGGGTAAGTGCATCATAATCTCATATTATGTAATAGAAAATATTTTCAAAGCTTGATGGATGATAACGCACTTTAGTACTTCCTCTTTCATTTTCTTAAGCTTGTCACGTTCAGCTTCTGAATTAAGCTTTCCCTGGAGTTCCAAGTACATAGAGAGCGTTTCGTTCACCACATCAAAAGTACACCCAACTGGAGCCACATCATCCTCGCGTAAAACCTGCAGAGATTCCACTAAGCTCAGACACGTACTCAGCCAAAATATCTAGAGTAATCATGCTATCATAGTTCAAACACCTTAATCTAGCAATAAAATGTGTCCAGTTCATGTGAAAGTTAAAGAAGTTCAACATTAATATCAAAGTCCACTTCCGTGTGAAAGTTTCGTCAGTATTTGATCACAAAATCTGATTTCTAGTGTTGACAACTTTTGCAGATCTCAAAAATTGTGTTAAGAAATAGGTAAAAATTAATTAAACGTAAGAGCGTTAAATTAAAAAATTCATAATTGTTGAAATTTAGATTAGGTAATGACTAAATCTTGCACGATTTGATAACTGATGCTGCATTAATTTTCAAAACTGTTAATTTATCAATATGCAAAAAAAATTTATTTATGGTTCCTAAAATGGGGTTAGACTACAAACTTTCTATTAAATCTAAAAAATTAGTTTTAACACTTTTTCCACTACACATTCACTAATGGCCCATCATTACTTTACTCCTTACTCAATATTCACCTTTTTAAATTTTGACCAACACATATCTTAAGGCAAATGGATGGTTAAATATGTATTAAATCTAACTTTTTTGATTTAACGGAAAGTTTATAGTCCAACTCTTCCAAAATTATTCATTGCTTTCCTAAAATGAAGTTCGCTAATACCAAAATATTTAAGTATTTATTGAAATTAACTAAAGAGTTTTGAGTTTAAAATTGGATTTTTGACATGGAAATTTCATTTTTTAAATGAAGTTGAAGATCCAATCAATAAAAAATATACTGGGTGAAACAGACGATATTTCGATTGGGGGAGAAAATGAATATATTCCATAGGATCCAATATGTCTGACAAGGCACACTAGATGTCAATCCAAACTACATATTCCTCTACGAGACTCCTGAAAGGTACTTTTGGATCACCAACGGGCATTAAATTAAAGAAGAAAAAAATTAAGTAATACACTTCAATTTGATATGAAAATATAGGAATAAGCTTACTATCCATCATTTGTTTTCTGTTTATTCAACTACTTTATAAATAAATGAGAAGGTTTTTAGAGAAAGAGGGAATGAATAAATAAAAAATTTAATGAAGGGACCGATCTAATAAAAAACAAGTATCCATCCATTCATTCCCATAAAATAGGATCGATGTTTCCAATGCATATCGGTACTTATCGGTTACAAAATAGATCTGCTTCTCTTTGGTCTTACAACAGAATTCTTCAATTATGTTTAACGCAATAAATAAAATATTTTTTGGTTCAAGTATTTGAATTTGTCAAAGGAAAATGAAAGTAATTTTTCACGATAAAGTCAGTTGATTAGGACAAAATTGTATCCCTTTTGAACCATACGCACATATTTGGATCCATAAAGTTCAACAAAATTGTGTCGATTTGAATCCTATCTCTTTTTAAACATATTTTCAGTTTTTTAATGACAATAAAGGAGTTTTTTTCTTATTATACTTTATGATAATGAGCTTTCCGTTTAATGAAATTTTTTATTTTATATTCCAGCCTTTGAGAATTTTAAGATATTATTAAAAAATTTAACCAATGTTGAATATTACTTGCTCCTTTCCTTTTCATTGCTTGTATTAAGTTTTTAACTCTACTTCGTTGGCACATATATTGTTGCAAGCCACTAAATATGGGGCTTCTTTTTCGTAACTATGTAATTAAGTTTTATTTCTACTTTGTCCACGCAAATAGTGTTGCAAACCACTAAATATGGGGATATATGCATGTGGCGTCATAAATGGGCATACGCACTATGCAGCCAAGGACAATATACAGGTAAACTACATATGCTATGAGCAGCAAAAAATAGGTCTTCATGGTTTTGCTATAGCTAGACATTTTATTACTTAGTAGTTTCCTGTTAATTGTTTAATTTGTTATTAAATATTAAATTATAACTTTTCACTTGTCATTAGTTTTTAATGCAGTTAAGCAACACCCCACCCCCCCCCCCCCCCCCACCCCAAACGTCATAGTTATTACCATGTATATTTTGCATATTAGGGAAATGCATTATCTTCGATTCTTGGCTTTATGAATACCATTAAAGAGTTGTAGCACTTCCTATAACAAATTTATCATTTTTCCCCCTTCTAAAAACTTCCTATAACAAATTTATCCTTTTTCCCCCTTCTAAAAGTTTTCTAGGAAAATTTAGGGGCTGGCAAATGGCCATTTAGATAGGATTATGGCAAGCCCCTCTCTTGTCCACATATCCCATGGTCAGTAAGTTGGCACTATTTATGAGAGGTTTAGCGACAGATCAACGTATGGTCGTAAGACTTTGTCAAATCCTTCACGGAGGCATTCTCCATTAACGACCCCATCTTGATAGAATGAGTCTTAGATGATGATGTATTATTTAGCTATCAGTTTTTAAGATAATTGTAGATATCTGGCCTTTTGCCAAAAGCTTTGAAGATAATATTTCAGTCAGTTGTTGACTTAAACTGGCTGGAACCATGAACCCCTGAAATAAGATACGTCTCAGATCATGTAGGTCAAAAATATAGCCATCTGTGCCATCTGTATCACAAGTACACGATTTTTTAAGACCTTAGTTGTGTAACTACTTGAGGATGGCCCCACCATAATTGTAGTGTGCACAGCAACGAGATCTGTGTATTGTACGCTCATAGACTAACTATAAAAGCCAAAGAATTATTTCAAATGCACTTGTGTGAAGTAAGCAACACATAAATGATCAGAATTGAATACCAAAATAAGTAGAAGTGCCTGGAGTGCAAGAAGTAAAGAAAAGAACAGAAATTGAAAAATACTCATATATTCAGTTTCACTTACATGAAATGCCAAATTGTGCTGCATGAAAATGCAAGTTATTCAAAAATCACTATCACCTCCTAGTACTGATATTAATTGGCAAGAAGAGGGGGCAAATATGGGACTTCTTTAATTTTCTTAATTCCCAGTAGGCTATTCTCTCTTTTTTCTCTCAGTGGGTGCATTAAATGGATACCATTTTGACAGCCATTAAGTTGCTAACGCTCCTGGCCCAACATCTAAGCTTTGGGCCTTCAAATTTTTGACTCTAGTGTGCTTTTAAAAGTTACTTTTCTTATCCACTTTTAAGTCAATCTTGAGATCTCTATTTGACTTAAATTGCAAAGAACCAGGATAACTTTACCTAAAAAAATTCCTTTGTATGCTTAATCACGGTATACACAGTAACTGATCACGAAATATATCTGATAACTAAATAGCATGGTATAAAACCTCGGTATTGGTATGGGCCAATGGTTTATGGTATTAAAATCTGGCAACATCAAACATTCAAATCGGTAACATACACCAGAAAAATATCACCAACATTGGCAATACCTGTACCTATATTTAGTGTCCATAATATTGACATATTGGATATCAAAATCTGACACAACATTTGTGACACATATCTGTACAGGCCGATATTTCATTTCCTACTAGAAACAGCACAGATTCTCATGATTTAGTTATCTTTTTATAAGCTTTTTTTTAGATTTTTTTAATTTTTATTTGATTTCAAGTGGAGTCAAACACACTCATAGATACATTCATGTATATATATTTGCACGATAAGTACCTTTAACGATGACAGAGAAGCAAGAGTTAAAATCTCAAACTCATAAGTCCTAATAAGTTTGGCAACATCATCTGCTAGACAAAATGCAAAAGCTGCACGTCTGAAAACAGCAAATAAGTGACATTAGTGCATTTTCCAGATAGATAAAGATCTCAAGACAACATTACTAGAAGGAAACAGGTTTGAATAACTAGGAAAATTTCGTGTTACCTTTCATTCTTGTCACTTTGTGGGCGAAGTGATCTAAGTTTTTTCACAGCACCAATAACAATTTCCATCTCAGCTTCAATTTGTTCATTGGTCCACGCCTGCAAATGACATTTAAAAAAACAAACAAAATGCGATCATAAAATTATGTAGATACTGATTGGAAGTTTATGCGTAGTTACCTCTACAACTGAAGGATAGTCTGATATCATTATTGACTCTTTCCTCTTACAGGTTCCGTTTGCTTGAGGAAGGCGCTGCCACAGCTCCTCAGTAACAAATGGCATAAACGGATGCAGTAGTCGTAAACCAGTGTCCAGGCATACCCACAGAGTATCCCTAGCGGCTGATCTTTCAGATTCAAACTCTGATTCCACAAAGAAGTAGGGCTTGATGGCTTCAATGAATACATCACAAAGTTGGAATTGCCACCATGCATATACTGCAGTAGATGCATCCGAGAATTTATATCCTTCGAGAGATAATACAGTTTTTGCTACAGCTTTATTCAGGACAGATAGTATCCACTTGCAAATAGATGGCATTTGATCTACCACGAGCACTACAGGAGGAGTATAATTATCTCCTAGCTTGCTCATAGCAAAACGAATAGCATTCCACAGTTTATTGCACCACTGTCTGTACCCAACCACCCTTAAAACATCCAAATTTATTTTATCGGACTGTAAAAAAACAAAGAATTTACTTAGTTTAGAGTTATTAATTAAGATAAACTAAAGAAAAGATCAGGTTAGCGTAGGAAAGAACCTGGGCCGTATAGGAGATGAGGGCAAACCGGAGGGCGTCAGCTCCACATTCAGCAATACCATCCTTAAAGTCCTTTTTCTGGCCTTCTTTAGCTATCTCCAATTCCTTAGGATCTAAATTACCCTCCTCCAGCCGTTTGTGAAGGCCTTCTAGTGATATACCATTTATTACTTCAAGAGGATCAATAACATTGCCAAGAGATTTGGACATTTTCCGACCATGGGCATCTCGAATCATTGGATGCAAGTAAACCTGAAGACTAACAAGTTTCAACTAACTTCTCTGAAAAAAAATATATAATAAACATGACGAGGGCTTTCATATGCATACATGAATTTCCTGAAGTGCGTCATCAGAAATAGTTATAAATATCTACCAAGGTTTAAAATATTAAAACCAGTATCGGTATTAGCCGATTACTTATGGTATCATAATCAGTATATGTCAACGATATTGAAAATATCAGCAATATCAGAGTGATAACACACACACTCGCCAATATAAGAGTGATAACACACACACACACATACATACTATGTCTATAGAACATGGCTAGAAATTAATCAGAAGAATGTAGAAACGAGTGTCTGCAAGTGTTACTACAGGAGAATCTTGTTCCTTAAAAATCACCTTGAATATAGTCCTTTAAAAAAATGTAAGGGCAAATCTTCTTTATGCAATTGATATTCAACCATCTAAAATTGAACTCTGCACCTTAATGCCGAGCAATATTGAGCCATCCCTTCTTTTACACATTTTAGAGAACAATATATATCTACACACAGTCACACGCATATTAAAGAGTCAAAATACATCGACATTGGCAAATCATTTATGGTACCAAAATCAGTAATATCAAGAGTATCTTATCAAGGATATCAAAAATATCAGCAATATTGGACAGCCATTAATTACAGTGTATTGTGTCTCAGGTATACAATATATGCAATAGATTTTGATACCAGCAGATGTTTAAAACCTTAGTTTACATATATTAAGATATTCACCAATTACTGTTGACTCTTCTTATAAGGTCTTTCGGCGCATCTAATTCTTTGAGAGGATTGGCTGCAGTGAAGATTCACAGCAATGCTAAATATCAGAATTCGTGACGGTATTGGCCGATCACTTGGGGTATCGTAATTGGCAAATATAGGGCATATTGCATCAGCAATATTGGATGGATATTATATGGTAAATTGTGTATCAGGTACCTCAAAGTTTGATAGGATATATGTGATATATTATTGGTACCAGCTGATATTTAAAACCCTGATTCAAATGAATCAAAGCATCAACAAACTCTTGGAATATGTATACTCCAGTTTAATATAATTATGGATATCTACTTTACAAATTGCTAGTGATGGGTCTCAGAAATTCTATAAAAATACTTCATAATTCGAAATTGTTGAATGTTGACGATGAGTTCTGTGCCATTTTTCATACTGAATGCCTGATGCTGAGTTCTGTACTATTATTTTCATACTGATCGCCTGTTATTATAGACCTAGAATAGTCCGAAAGAAATTTATTTGGCATACTCATTATTATGCATCGTTCGTGCATTGTATTGCCTGTTATCATTGATGAATTTATTATATACATTATTAAGATGACATCCTACTTAACTATTTAGTTGAAACTTGAATATATAAAATCAATGTTAACAACAAGGGTCTAATTCATTACCTTTTTAAAAGGCACATCACCACCGAGTTTCATGCCCAGCATCACCATGCGAGCCACCCAGAAGAAGAGAATGTCATGTCCAGTTTCTAGAACTGAGGTTGGGTAGAACGTCTTCAAATCTTCTGTAGAATCTGGCCAGCCGAGTACAGTTAATGGAAAAAGACCTGATGAAAACCAGGTGTCTAGCACATCTGGATCTTGAACAATCTCAAATTTCTTCCCTGGGAACTTCTGATTAGCCTCAGAAATAGCTTCTTCCTCGTTCCTTCCAACCACCCAGTGATCATTGTAAGAACCAATATCCTTAAGCTGGTCGTCATCCAGTGTAACATACCAAGCAGGAATGCGGTGGCCCCACCATAGTTGCCTTGAGATGCACCAATCCCTTATGTTCTCTAGCCATCTAAAATATTTGACCCCGTAATTATCTCAACTACAAGAGTCATAGAAACCTGTGTACCAGAAATACAGGAAGGGAAGGGAAAAAACAAAGCATTTTACAGAAAATTTGAGAAATACCTCTTCCACTCTGCTTCATATTGCTCTGGAATTATCTCGATTTTCTTATTGTCTTTGCTCACGACAGCATCAAGAGCTGCTTTTGCCATACTATTACAATCAACAAACCACTGAGGTTTTACCATTGGTTCCACGACGTCATTACTTCTTGAACATAAACCAAGGTTCATGTCATTCTTCTGAGTACCTCTGTATAATTTCTAATTTAGTGAAAATTTCTAATCAGTAATACTTCAAAATATTACAGTGAGGGTTTTTTGCTAAGAGAATAAATAAGCAAGATTTTATTTCATAAACGCTCATACGGAGCTATAAAAGGACATGTTCATCCACAGGACATAAGCTCGTGGAATAATAAGAAAGGTTTCCCAAATTATTTCCATATATCTGCTTATGGGCTTAGTACGTTTATATGTAATGCTTTAGGTGTAAATAGCAAGACAAACATCAAAAAGGAGAGGTGCCATAGATCATAGGTTTAAAATGGTTCTGTAGCTAGAGAAAATATGAAACCTGACCTTTTGCTGTGATCAGCAATAATGGCATTATGCCTGCTAAAGCAGTTTTTGATGATGATTTTACTAAATAGAAGACATGATATGTCAAAAAGGAGACAAGAAAAGAAAATCTGAAAATAACAACATATATGATTTTCAAGCAAACTTGTCAATTACACATACACAGCTGACGGTACTCCAACACTGGTAATCTAAAAGATATAGTCTAGCATTATTGGAACCCAATTGGAAAAATAAAAAAAAGTAAATAAAAACTAGGAAAGGTTACTGAATGGAGATGCTCAAAATCTTCTACAGGTTATATGAAAAATAAATGTTGCACGTTATCAAGTATAACTATTTCCATCTGGCACGTAGATAGCTAAGTAGCAGAACATGGTGCCATCGAGGTATAGCCTAAGTCAAAACAAAATGGGGGGTGGATTTCGGTCCTAAATTAAAGTAATATGAAAACAAATGCTTGGAGATAGAATGAAGTGAATAAATCGTTAAAACTGGACATAAGTGTTGGGACAGTAACCATGGAAAATTTCAAGTGTATGTTTGTTGCAAGTATTTCACAACCACAACAAATGCTTGGAGAAAGAATGAAGTGAATAAAAAGTTAAAACTGGACATAAGTGTCAGGACAGTAACCTAGGAAAACTTCAAATGCATGTTTGTTGGAAATATTTCAAAAAACACAACATAAGCTATTTTCGCTCCCTTATTATCTTTGCACTTTACTTGCACTAAGAACTATTTATAAAGCATAAAATTCACAATAAAACAGGGCAACCCAGTGCACAAGGCTCCTACATTGCAGGGATATATGCAGCTACATCAGTCTTACCTCTGCTTTTGCAAAGAGGTTGTTTCCAGGGTTTGAACCCATAAACCTGGGTCGCAATGGAACAACCTTACTATTGCTCCAAAGCCACCCTTTCCATAAAATTCACAAATAACACTCAAAAACGGAAAGAAAAAATTGATGAATTATCACTATAGTATCATTGTACTGCGATAATTACCTTCTCCCGCAATGATTCAAGCACAGCGACACGAGCACTAAATCGTGGCATTCCTTCAAACTCTGGACCTCCATTGCTATTTATCTTCCCATCATCAGTGAAAATATTGATAAACTCAAGATTGTGGCGCTTCCCGACTTCAAAATCATTAGGATCATGTGCTGGAGTAATCTGCAACAAGAAACACCAAAAACAAGTAGCCAATAATATAAGTGAAGAGGAATAAATAATAGCCAATTCGATATTTCCTGGTCTGGATACAAGGTTTTCCCTCACTTAAAATGACAATGCATATACCTTCACAGCCCCAGTCCCAAAATTACGATCAACCAGGATATCATCACAGATTATTGGAAGTTTTCTCTTATTAAATGGATGTATCACAAATTTTCCATGTAGATGAGAATAGCGAGGATCTTCTGAATGGACAGCAATAGCAGTATCACCTAGCATTGTCTCTATTCGTGTTGTGGCAACAACAATCTCGCCTAGCCCTCCTTCAAGGGGATAAGCAAATGATGTCAAAACGCCAAATTGAACTGGAGTTTCGTACCCAGGAACTCTTAACAGTGTCTCCTCTTTGATTTCCTTATGATCAACCTAAACATAAATAGGTAAGAAGTTAATTTAGACTGTTGGGAAGGAAAAAAAAATAGTACACCTCCAGTTCTATTTATGAAGTTAGAAAAAGTTTAAAATTTACCTCAATATCAGATATTGCTGTTCTTAGAGTGCAGTCCCAATTAACAAGGCGATGATCCCTGCAAAGGAATAATTGACAAATTGTTGATAATATCAGAAAGAAGCAATGAAAGCAACAGTTAATTTCAGTGCAATAATTGATTAATTTTTAAATGAAAAAATTTACACCAAAAAAGTTTATTAAAAAATCCTGAGCAATGCTTATAGTTGGAGGATAAGTCAAATCATGGAACCAAACTTGGTTAAAATGGAGGAGTTCTTTTGGATTATGTGGTCTTAGAATACTCATGAAACTGATGGTACAATGGGCACCAGAGGTAGGGCTCAGTGAATTGGGAGGCACCTAAGAAGGTCATAATAGTGGTTAATTTAACAGAGTAAATGGCCCTTAATAACAGAACTGAATGAAGTACAAGATTTGTATAGCCAACCCAAAATTTTAGGATAAAGGCTTTTACGGTGTTGCTTCTGCAGTTGTTAGCAGCAAGTTCAAGGAAGAGGAAGTTTTTTATCTGGGATATTCCTCTGTGGATCCCAACCAGCCTTGAAAGGTTTATTGATAGAAGAATGGAAGTACTTAACATAACAAAGGCATATAAAAAATACATATCAACAGCGTAAATCACTGGCTTGCTAGGTTGCCTAGTGCTACGATCAAAACTGTCAAGACTACTTCAGTACCATAAGCACACAAGCACTAGCCACAAGTTCTGCATTCTAGAACAGTTTACTTAATGTCAAGGCTCAGAGCTAGGGAAGACCCAAAAATATCAAATATATGTGTGCACGTGTGTGTATGAACCAATTGTTTGGGACAAATAATAACACAAATAGTTTTGTAATAAATAGATTTTGCTTTAAAGTCAGAGAGATGAGCTTAGCACATTTTGCTGTGGTAATGGAAGAGTACACAAACAAAATGGTCAGGGCCAAGATGTAGACAACAACTATTCTCATAATTATAAGTTCACCTCAAGAACATAATTTATGTGGTTGGTGCTCGCATATGTATGCAGTAGAAAAACTCATTCGAGTACCAACATTAGGACAATACACAACAAAAAATTAGCAATAGCACATAAAAAGATTATGCAGTTGCATAATCCATATGTGCCACATATACAAATGTGTATTGATTATGCAATGGTATCAGATAAGAATTTCAATCCAATGCCTTAGGGGTAAAAATTTGACGGGCAACCAAGAGCAAAACCAGGATTTTTCTTTGGGTGGGTTGAATGATATTTAGTATAAAAGTCCAAAGTAACTCACTGTTACAAATTTACACTTTAATTAGGTTTTATACAAATCTACAAACTATTACTGATTCCACAAATCAATTCTTTGCCAAAAGGACAAAAAAAAAACACAAAAAAAATATTAAGAGTATGATACTTTTGTGAAAAATGAAATGAAATTTAATCAATAGCAAAAATGTTATATAAATTAAAGTTCATAAATTTAATTTCATAATAGGAATGAAATTAAAGTTTTTTTTTTTTTTAATAGGAATGTAGTTTCTTCCCCTCAAAAAAAGTTAGGAATATCAAAAGGGTACATAATTTGGATGAAATACTCAGAATTTAATCTTGAAACAAAAAATAATAATAATAAGTTAATAACCTCTTTAATCTAGAGAATAAAGGACAAAAGACTATCTCTCCTCCACGAGACAATTTGTTCTTCAAAATAATTCTAGATTTCTTGGGTGGAAGAGGTTGAAGAACAATACATATTCTTTCTTTCTTTTGTATGTTCTATATTTTTTTTTCTCATTATTTGCTTTTTATTTATGGTGAGCACAAATGAGAGAATTGCTTTCCCGTTTATAGTATTTTAGAGATTGATAGATCTGAGAGAAGAAGAGTTTTGCAGTATATCATATTTTTGTTCTATTTCAACTTGAATCAGGAAATATACCTGATTTATTAGAGTTTTCCTTTTTTTCAATTTATTCCAGTACATAAAAAGAATGTTCTTTTTGGAATCAACAAAAAGACTGTGCTTAAATGGATATATATATAGAGCAGGTCTTATAAAAAAATGATTCCTATATTAGGTACACTAGAATTTCTATTTGAATACTAAGAGGAGTTCAAATTCTACAGGTCCCACTAAGCCAATTTGTCTATAATCGAAGAATCGTAAACTTATCAGGAAGAAGGGGAAAAAATCTCCATTATGTTCTCATTTGTACATGCCCAACATGCTACGAAGAACAAGGTTGTACAAAATTCTCTGTTATGTTTTCCCCATTGCACGTATCTAAATCACTTTGTCACGTAAACCCTATATTCACTATCATAGAGACCAACCAAGGGCTATCTAGTAAGTCAGGACCATCAATTTCAAAGCAGCTCAAAACTGAGGGGAACTAAAGGCATTCTCAATAGGTCCTACTCCATTACATTGACAAACTGCAATGGAATGTTTGGAATGTTTTATAAGTCTAAACAGAAGTAAGCAAACAAGCAAACCAATGTCAAACAATGCAATCCTCAGCTGATTTACAGTTTTCCAAGTATCATCCCAAACTAAACAACTATGAGAATGACCTTAATATGATCCCACTCAGGCCAATTTGATTCAATAAATTACTATGTAAACCAAGAATTCAAATTTTTTTATTTACAAATCACCTTCTAGTCATAGACACAAATATTGGCATTAATATTTGTATAAAGGAAAGTGAAGCTGATGGAACAGGAAAAGAAATTCTATGGAAAAAACAGTACAAAGCAAGACAATATTTATCTAGAAAAGAAAGAAAGAAAAAGTAAGCAAAGTAGCACAAAACTTCAAAGTAAAAGGTGAAGGTGGAATTAAAATCTGGCTACTAAAATATTAAATTGGTGTGGTGATTTATCAGTAAAACCATTGGAGAGATGTGATTAAAGAACCTATAAATTAGGCCTTCACGGTATAGCTGGACAAAAGCCTCTGTGACTGCCTTGGATCTTTTCTCATCCATTGTGAAAGCCTGATGAAAGTTATGGCACAGGATATTAGAATGTCACTAAGAAAATGATGGAATGTACGTAGTGTAAAATATTCTTCATATATAAAACTACAGTTATGGCTCACAGAATTACACCTCACGAGACCAATCAAGAGAAGCTCCAAGCCGACGTTCTTGTGTCAATATGGTACCTCCATAATCGTTTTTCCATTTCCAAACCTACTAAATGCAAAAAATACAGTTTGAAATAAAAACTTAGCTGTTCAAGCAAGAAAATGATATATCATATAGTTTAATTCTTAAAGGTAAAACATCACATGTTAGTTTAGAATCGCTTTTATACAAGATTGCGTTTTGGCAGGAGGGAATACACCTAGGAACCCAGGTTTTATTCCTCTGTTTGGTATAGGGCTGAAAAATATTATGAGGAATATATCACTACAAGGACATTATATTTCTATCAGCTAAGAGAATCATATTTCAGGTGGGTGTTCATTATTCCAACCATTCAGGAATAAACCATATTCTTTCATATTTCTATCAACTAAGAGAATCACATTTCAGGTGGGTGTTCATTATTCCAACCATTCAGGAATAAACCATATTCTTTCATCTTTTTTTGCCTCGAACCTAACTCCCTTCTTCTCATCAATAACCCTAGCTAAAGCCTAACCCCATTCATCGACAATGTCCCTCTACCACTACTTCCTCCGCTCACTCCACTCGACCTCTTCCTCCACCCTCCAGAGCCCTGCCGCCATCTACTCCCTGATTCGCCTCTTTGCTTTCTCCGCACAGAAGGCTGCTACATAGTGCTGCCTCCGCACCAAGCCCCCCTCCATGCTGTTCGCCATGAACCCAAGCCCCTTGTCCCCACCGTCTATCGGAACCAAAGCCCCCTTGCATCACTGTTCCGTCGTTGCTTTGTTGCTGATCGTCCAACATCTCTGATTTTTCCCAAAAAATTAATTTTTATGTTTTTCTCCCTAATTACTCAAATTAATATACTCCATATTTGATTTGCATATTGTTTTAATTTCTTAACATATATGCCTCATTTTAATATCTCAATACCAAAAAAGATAACTTGCTTGACCTGCTGTTCATGGAATATATCAAGCTTTATTATAAAGAAACACAAATTCTAGGCTAGATTATTTTACTCATATATTATGAAATAGATATCTCTATTAGTATTGTAATGTCAAAAAATTGTATGGGCATTATAGAATAGAAACATGTTATATTTGCATAGGAATTATAGAACAAAAACATATTATTACTATTCACATATTATATTGGCATGAACGCACTGCTCCCTGCACCCTTGGCAAGAGGGCTTTGCCCCCTTGCACCCCGACAAGCTGTTTAGGCAGCTCAACCACCAAATAACCACATATAGCATAACGTGATTTATTATGCGCATTCACATGCTTGATGCTTTTTGTTTTTTTTAATTATATTTCTTTCATAAAACATATATCATTTGAGTTGAATTTGTTATGCGATTTGTAATAACATATTATATGTTTTAAAAATATGCTTGGAATATTATATACGTACTATATATGATAATGGGTATTCCCAAAAATATATAAATTATACCAAATATGGTAATATAGTATAACCAGAAATCACATTCCCAGAAATATATACATAGGAATATGATTCTAGGAGGGCATTACTCCATTCTGTGCACCAAACGCAACGTAAGAGTACATCACATGTTAGATTAGAATCACTTTGTACATGAGTACAAAATCCTAAATAGAGTTAATGAAGTAACTGAGCAAGCCATCAACACTTTAATAGTTAAAAAACCAAGAACTTACTTCAGATTTAATAGTTAAAAAACCAAGAACTTACTTCAGACACAAATTTCTCACGTCCAATATCATGCCTTGTCAATTTACTTTCACGCATAAGCTTCTTCTCAACAACAACCTGCAGCATTCAACAAACTGCAATTACTATTCACATAAATATGGATGAGATAATCAGTGTACATGAAGTCAATTTCCCAAATTAATGCAACTGACAAAAGCTAATATTTGTAAAAGTTGTGTGATTATATGTATTTAGAGTGCTTTTTGGTGTTAAGTTTGCAGACCAATTTGAAAAAATCTAGAATAATAAAGTTTAACAAAATATAGGCTAACGCTTATAGTTGGAAAAATTTTCCCCATAGAGATGAATGAAAGTTGCTGTAAATCATACAGTGAAAAATTGAATTATCAGTAATGGGGACTTTACTCAATTATATGCGAAGGATGACACCAAGAAAATGATCAAATAAGAGATACATATTATCAAGATAATGGGGACTTTACTCAACTATATGAGCTGGCATTGTTTTTAGAAACAACCAAAATTAATATTGGAATAGGTACATGGCCAACTGCCTGCACGGAGAATTATCATGGTTTTAGCAAATAAGATTGTCTTAAGGTGAATGAAGTTACAATTAAAATTGGATGGACTCAAAGAAGAATCAAACACCCTGTGGCCTACATGGTATCACGGCTTTAGCACATAAGGCTGTCTTAAGGTGAATGAAGTAACAACTGAAACAGAGGGAATCAACAAAGAATCTAATACCTGGGTTGCTATGCCCGCATGGTCCATTCCGGGTACCCATAAAGCATTGTAGCCTGACATTCTGCGCCACCTAATTATAGTATCCTGTATAATTAAAAAATATGGCTCATTAAATCTTGACAAAAAAAAAGAATGTTTAAAAGAATAGGCACTGGTGTTATAGACAAGGAAATAAGTAGGCCCAGTCACCTGTATGGCAGCAGTAAGGCCATGGCCTATATGGAGAGCCCCTGTTACATTTGGAGGAGGCAACACCTACAAATGATATCATATAACTCGTAAAAGGAATTTAAAAAATCAGGTATTTATATACTCCTATCCTATATGGTTAGCAGATAAGAAAGCTGCATGTCGCGCTCCGAGATGGACGTCGGGTGTCAGACAAGACTTGTCCAAACTCCAGACATGAGAACACGGGCATATACATATTTTTATCTGAACATATGTATAATTGACTTGTTTGACTAGGTAGTTGATGAGTATCATATATTGTATTTTTCCTCTCATACTTTATTTATTTTTGTATATAAATAAATATTACTCGGGTATTTTTAGTGTCTTTTTCAGGTGATCCAATTTGAACAAGGAAATGGCATGAAATCAGAGTTGGACTAGGAAATCAAAGGCCGAAAAGTTTCTAAAGTGGGCGAGACTACAAGATTAAATTACTGTAGGAAGTAAAAGTCAAATACAGTCAAGTAAATAAAGAGTACAAGAGAATATACTTCTGTAGAAGAAACAACGGACCAATTGGGCTTTCCTTAGCCGCCAATTGGCGGTTTATACCGCCAAATAGCGGCCAAACCGTGGCCGTTCCAGAGGGATTTTCTTCATGGGCTTAATTGTAAATTTGTAGTTTTTTTGGGTCTGCTAGAAATAGAGTTTGATTTCCGAGGCCTATATATTGGCCGATCCTTGTATTTTGACGGGATTATGGAATTTTTGTACTCGTTTTCTAATTAATAAAGTTAGGGTTTTTGCTGAATGTTGACGGCCACAACACCGTGTTCCAGAGGTAAATTATTGTTCTTGAGATTTTTACTTGCTTTCTAGATAGAGTTTATCGCTTTCTAGTTTAGATTTTACTGCTTTCTAGATTAGGGTTTATCATTTCATGAATAAAAATTTGATCTTCCTTAGTAAAAATATGAGTAGCTAATTAGATTAGCTCTAAAATGTAGATGAAGCTAAGATCCACCATTTAATTATTTTCTAATATTTTTCTTCTTAAATAAAATTAATAAAGACATGATTTTTCAATAAAAAGATTAAAATACAAGGACTCGAAGATTAGGACTTTGATAGGTTATACTTCAATTAGGTTTCTTGATAATCTATGCTTAGTTAGGGTTTGGGGTTGCTGGTTTTATCTTTTTCTTTGAATTTATCTAAAAGATTTAGTTTGTTTTTATAAGAAGTAGCATTTTTTATGAGTTATACTTGCACAACACTTGATAGCTCATGCTTAGGGCACTTTAAGTAAAAATTAAACTAAAAAGATCGAATTTTTATGATAGAAGAAAATAATAGAAGTAAGAACATGGTTGGAAATTAGTAGATTCTAGATGCTAAGCTATTTAGATTAATTCAAGTTCAAGCTAGAATTTTTGGTTAGTCTGTTAGACTAAGGAAAAAGTAAGGAACGCAGAAACACCTTAGATCCCCGTGAGACGACTTGTACAACGCTACAACGATACTGTGCGCTTGCAGTAAATATATCACATCAAGTTTTTGGCGCCGTTGCCGGGGATCAACGGTATTTTTCTTGCTTTTTCTAGCGTTTTACGGGTTAACAGTGTGTGTGAGTGTGCAGAAAATAGAAATTGCAGATACAGGAAGATTTAAAGGATTGGTAGAGCCTCTGAACCAAGTGGAAGAAAAGCACAAGTCAAATTCGCTAGTTTAGCCGCTATTCAGCGGCTAGAACTGCTATTTAGCAGCCCAAAAGGTACGGTCTGAACTCAAATTTTCTCTGTTTCTGTAGTTTTGTTTTCTGGTTCTGTATAAAAATTAAAAAAAATATTAGGAACAATAGAAATCACATTTTTATTTGATCATATCTATTCCACCGTTTTATCTCTCCACCACACCCCACTTCTTGCATTAGTTTAGGAAGTTCACGCATACACTCACGTCGCTGGTTCATGCCACATTGGACCCGTGATCAATTTGGTCGACTTGTAAGATCAGATTTGTTCATGGGAGACAAGATGGACCAGCCGATCCCGATCCTTCAGGATCGATGTTACCCGTTGTGTACATCATTACCATCATGCATCAAACTTCCATACGTAGTGGGTAATCACTATGAATTGAAACCGCAGTACATTAGTATGCTTCCTAAATTTACTGGTTCTGATTCAGAAGATGCATATCTCTTTATCAGTGAATTTCAAGAAGTATGCGTAATGATTAAACTGCAAAATTTATCGGAGGACGCAATTAAGCTCCGCTTCATCCCTTTTGCACTTAAGGATAATGCCAAGAAGTAGTTGTACAATATGCCTACTGATTCAATCACTACTTGGGATGAATTCGTTACAGTGTTTCTCAAGAAGTATTATCCTACGCACAAGACGGCAAGAATCAGAAATCAAATTAATCAATTCCGTCAAGTGCCAGGAGAACCCTTCTGGAAATACTTAGAACGGTTTAAGGATTTATTAGCTCAGTGCCCCCACCATGCGATAGAAAAGTGACGGTTGTGTCAAATCATATACGAAGGACTTGATTACACATCCAAAACTCTTCTGGAATCCATGTGTCAAGGGGAGTTTATGAGGAAAAACGAGGATGAAGTATGGGACTTTCTTGAGGACCTATCGTAGAACACCATGCAGTGGGAGAGTCCCGCTGAGAAGTCTAGTGCATCAACTTCTTCACATAAGGATGGGATTCATAGCGTCGACAGCTCTATAGCTGCTGAAGCAAAAATCGCAGCCCTTATGAGAAGAATTGAGGCACTGGAGACTCCTAGTGCTCCACCAGTGGGTCAAGTGAATCAACTCCAAAGTCCCACGTGCTTTAATTGCGGAACTCCCAATCATGTTATGGAGGAGTGTCCATTGTTAGTAAATCCTATGGGTCCCACACTTGAGCAAGCTAACACCATGTATCAAAGACCCGTTAATAATCCATACGCTCCGACATACAATCCTGGTTGGAGGAGCCATCCAAATCTCTCATGGGGTCAAGAGCAATATCATGGAGCCCCGAACTCCAACATGCAGCCTCCAACTACTGGTCAGTTCCCAAGACCAAATATGGGTGCTTATCAACACCCAAATGCTTCAAACCATGGGAACAACCAGAACAGACCACCTGCACAAAACCACTCATATCCACAACAGGGGTCTAATAATGATCAAGAAAAGCGACTTCAATCACTTGAGAAGAATGTTGAAAATCTTCTCAAGTCTCAGTCCAACCTTGACACATACATGCAGAATCTTATAAAAGTGTCAACTGATTTTATTCAAAAAACATTTCAGCACCTGCTCGTGAACTCTCAATCTATTAAGAATGTAGAGCAGCAGGTTGGACAATTAGCAAATCAAATGAGTGAACGTGGCAAGGGCACTTTTCCAAGTCAACCCATAACAAATCCTAATACCAGTTCCTCAAATTTGAATCAGTCGCATGTCAACCAAATTAATGTCATTCACACACTTCGATCTGGCAAACTAGTTGACAATCACGTAGCCATGCCACCTGATTCCACTCCTATTGCACGGCAAGCTACACTCCCTGATACCACGATTCCATCAATACCTCATGATTCATCATTATCATCATCCCACGATCTACCCACTAGCACGACAAAAGAATCTGATCCTTCTAATTCTGATCCTCCTATTGACCATACTTATAAGCCAAAGGCTCCCTATCCAAATCGATTGAAGAAAAATTCTCCTCAGGTGGAGCACATTCTTGAGTTATTCAAGCAAGTTAAGGTCAATGTTCCTCTTCTTGATGCAATCCAACAAGTACCTGCTTATGCAAAATTCTTAAAGGATTTATGCACAAATAAGAGAACAACCAATGTTCCAAAGAAAGTCTTCCTAGCTACTAACATATCTAGCATTCTCTCTCAGTCAGCACCCGTAAAGTATAAAGACCCTGGAAGTCCTACTGTCTCCTGCACTATAGGGATTACAGTGATTGAAAGGGCTTTACTAGATCTAGGAGCAATTGTCAACTTACTTCCTTATTCAGTGTACCAGCAGTTAAGACTGGGAGAGTTGAGACCTACAAGGATTACGTTACAGCTAGCTGATAGATCTGTGAAGACACCTATGGGTGAGATTGAGGATGTCTTGATTAAAATTGGGGAGTTTATCTTCCCAGTTGATTTCATAGTCCTCGAGACTCAACCTGTGGTGAATCCACACCATTGTATCCCAGTTATTTTGGGACGTCCATTCTTGGCCACTTTTAATGCTGTTATTAATTGCCGGAGTGGATCGATGAGAATTTCCTTTGGAAATATGACACTTGACTTGAATATATTCAATCTAGGGCGCCAACCAAGTGATCCACATGACGAGCCCCTGGAAGTAAATATGATCCAAGGGTTGTCCAGTGAACACCAAGAGGAGAAATTCTTTGATGAGCTGAATGGTTTAGTTGATGAGAGTTTATTCTTGGAGACGCTCGATGAATCATCTAATTATGTGTCTTCCACTCAATGGAAACTTCCACCTGAGCCATTGATGACTGAACCACGAGTTCAGTTACGACCATCTATTGAGTGTCCACCTGAGCTTGAGATGAAAACCCTTCTGAGTCATCTCAAGTACGCTTTCTTGGGTGAACACGACACACTACCAATCATTATCTCTGCAGAATTGACTGACGCTCAGGAGGAAAAACTCATATCAGTGTTGAAAGCACATAGGGAAGCCATAGGCTGGAGTATGGCCGATATTAAGGGGATAAGTCCTTCTATAGTGCAGTATAGAATTCATTTACTAGAGAATGCACGACCTACAAGAGATTCTCAGCGTAGATTGAATCCGGTAATGAAAGAAGCTGTGAGGAAGGATATTCTTAAGTGTCTTGACAATGGGATCATCTATCCTATCTTTGATAGCGCATGGGTAAGCCCAGTTCAAGTAGTGCCTAAGAAGTCCGGAATCACTGTAGTTAAGAACGATGCAAATGAGCTTATCCCGATGCGTTTGCAGACGAGATGGCGAGTCTGCATTGATTATAGGAAGCTTAATGCTGCAACTAGGAAGGACTATTTTCCCTTACCATTCATTGATCAGATGTTGGAACGGTTGGCCGGACATGAGTTCTATTGTTTTCTAGATTGATACTCTGGCTACAACCAAATTCCCATTGCTCCGGAGGATCAAGAAAAGACCACGTTCACATGTCCATTCGGCACCTTTGCATACAGACGCATGCCCTTTGGGTATGCAATGCACCTGCCACGTTCCAAAAGTGCATGGTAAGTATTTTCTCTGACATGGTTAAACGATTTCTTGAAATTTTCATGGATGATTTTTCTATCTTCGGATATTCATTCCAAGAGTGTCTAGATCATTTAGAGTTAGTTCTCACGCGTTGTCATGAGAAGCATTTGACACTCAATTGGGAAAAATGTCATTTTATGGTCAAAAATGGCATAGTGCTAGGGCATGTCATCTCGAAGAATGGTATCGAGGTTGACAAAGCCAAGGTAGACCTCATCAATAATCTACCACCTCTGCGATCAGTGAAAGATATACGATCCTTTCTTGGTCATGCTGGTTTTTATAGAAGATTTATCAAAGACTTTAGCAAAATTGCTAGGCCTTTGACACATCTACTAGTCAAGGAAGTACCATTCAATTTCACACCTGATTGTCTAAGAGCATTTGAGCAGCTCAAGAAAGCGCTGACCACCACTCCTATTATTCATGCGCCAGACTGGAGCGTACCCTTTGAGCTCATGTGTGATGCATCCGATTACGCTATCGGTGCCGTCCTTGGTCAACGTATTAATAAGCAGCCACATGTGATTTACTATGCAAGTAGGACACTCAATGACACCCAGTTGAATTACTCTACCACAGAAAAAGAGATTCTGGCAGTCGTCTTTGCACTTGAGAAGTTTCGTTCCTATTTAATTGGATCACGAATTACAGTAACACTGATCATGCTGCTTTGAAATACTTGTTAACCAAGAAAGATGCAAAAGCAAGGCTTATGCGATGGATTCTCTTGCTACAAGAGTTTGATCTTGAGATATTAGATAAGAAAGGTGCTGATAATTCAGTAGCTGATCACTTGTCTCGTCTGCCCAACGCTCCAACTAATTCGTGCCCCATAAACGAATCATTTCCTGACGAGCAACTGTTTGCATTGATGCACGAACCATGGTTTGCTGACATTGTGAACTATCTTGTGACTAAGGAGATTCCGTCCCATTGGTCCAAACAAGATCGATATAGATTCTTGTCCCAAGTAAAATTCTTTTACTGGGATGAACCATATCTGTTCAAATGTTGTCCAGACCAGATCATACGTCGATGCATACCTAACGATGAGATACAAAGGGTCCTCTCTTTTTGTCATGATTTAGCTTGTGGACACTTTGGTCCCATGAAAACGGCTGAAAAAGTATTGCAGAGTGGTTTCTATTGGCCAACTCTTTTCAAAGACGCCGTGGAATATTGCAAAGCATGCACACGATGCCAATTCGTAGGCAAAATTTCACGGCGCAATATGATGCCTCTGCAACCCATCCTTGAGGTCGAAATCTTTGATGTATGGGGTATAGATTTTATGGGACCGTTACCCAACTCGTTTGGAAACCAATACATATTAGTCGCTGTCGATTATACTTCCAAATGGGTAGAGGCAATAGCCGCAAAATCGAATGACAACAAAGTCGTCGTCAAGTTCTTGAAAGAGAATATCTTTTCTCGATTTGGCGTTCCTCGAGCTATTATTAGTGATAACGGTACCCATTTTACCAACCGGTCATTTGAGGCGCTTATGCAGAAATATTCCATTATCTACAAATTAGCTACACCGTATCATCCGCAAACTAGTGGGCAAGTGGAAGTTCCAATCGCCAAATCAAACTCATTTTGGAGAAGACAGTAAATCACAATAGAAAAGATTGGTCTTGTAAACTAGTGGATGCATTATGAGCCTACCGTACCGCTTATAAGACTAATCTAGGCATGTCTCCATATCATTTGATATTTGGAAAAGCGTGTCATTTACCGGTGGAGCTTGAGCATAAGACTTTATGGGCAATCAAATTTCTAAATTTTGAGCTCAAAAAAGCTGGCTAGCAGTGAAAACTACAACTGAATGAGCTTGATGAGATTAGACGGGATGCATATGATAGTGTTACGATTTATAAAGAGAAAACTAAAGTGTTTCATAACAAAGCGATCATTCGCAAGTCATTTACACCTGGACAAAAAGTTCTCTTATATAATTCGAGGCTACATTTATTCCTAGGAAAATTGAGGTCAAGATGGAGTGGACCGTACATAGTACGGACGGTGCACTATCACGGTGCAATTGATCTCGAGGACCTTAAAAATGGTAGTTTATTCAAGATAAATGATCACCGATTAAAACCATTTTTAGAAGCTTGAGTAAGCGATAACGTGGAGGTCATGACACTTCACGATCCAATTTATGCGTAAAGGCATGTAGTCATTTGTATAATAGCATGTATATTATGTTACTAACATGATGCAGGGTTTTAAATAAAAATTAGGAAAAGATGAGGAGCTGACTGTAATTTTCCATCCCTATATAAACCCAAGCAGCCCTCTTCTTCCCCAAATCCATTCTTCCAAACCCCTAGTTGCCCCCCTCTCTTCCCCACTTCCTCCTTTGGCTTTTGCTTCTCTCTTTGCAGGACAGTGTAGGATCGTCAATTTTTTCTCTGACCAGTGGTTCTCAAAGATCCATCTCACCAGAGTAGATACTCTCCCCGAAGCTCTCGGCCAACCTTGAAGACCAAGCCGCCAAATAGCGGCTTTCACCGCCATTCAGCAGTCAATTCTTGGAATTTCCCTCTGAAACTTCAGGGGAGGTACTCTTTTTCTCTTCTCTGTTTACTAGTTTGATCAGATTTCAAATTTGTAATTACAGTACGATACAATGGGTTAATTTGCTTGTGAGAAGTTTTTCGGAGAAATTTTTGCGGCATTTAGTGTTTATTTCGCCACTGCGATCGAAACTCTGGGCTGGAATTACCTTATCTATTCACCTAATGCATTTTATATCCCAGAGTTGGTGGAGGACTTTTATGCAAGTTTTGCGAAATCCGATATTTCGGACGATAGCAAAACAATAAACCTCCATCGGACGATATTTCGCAAAACTCGCATAAAATTCCTCCACCAACTCTGGGATGTAGAATGCATTAGGTGAATATATGAGGTAATTCCAACCCAGAGTTTCGATCGCAGCGGCGAAATAAACACTAAATGCCGCAAAAATGTCGTCGAAAAACTTCTCACAAGCAAATCTACCCATTATATCGTACTGTAATTAAAATTTGAAATTTGATCAAACCAGTAAACAGAGAAGAGAAGAAGAGTACCTCCCCTGAAGTTTCAGGGGCAAAGTCCAAGAATTAGCCGCTGAATGGCGGTGAAAGCCGCTATTTGGCGGCTCGGTCTTCAAGGTTGGCCGAGAGCTTCAGGAAGAGTATCTATTCTGGTGAGATGGATCTTTGGAGCACCACGGGTCAGAGAAAAAAATTGAAGATCCTACATTGTCCTGCAAAGAGAGAAGCAAAAGCCAAAGGAGGAAGTGGGGAAGGGAGGGGGCAGCTAGGGTTTTGGAAGAATGGATTTGGGGAAGAAGAGGGCTGCTTTGGTTTATATAGGGATGGAAAATTACAGTCAGCTCCTCATCTTTCCCTAATTTTGATTTAAAATCCTGCATCATGTTAGTAACATAATATACATGCTATTATACAAATGACTACATGCCTTTACGCATTAATTGGATCGTAAAGTGTCACGACTTCCACGTTATCGCTTACTCGAGCTTCTAAAAATGGTTTTAATCGGTGACCGTTTACCTTGAATAAACTACCATTTTTTAGGGTCCTCAAGATCAATTGCACTGTGATGGTGCACGGTCCACTCCATCTTGACCTCAATTTTCCTGGGAATAAATGTAGCCTCGAATTATATAAGAGAACTTTTTGTCCATGTGTAAATGACTTGCGAATGATCGCTTTGTCATGAAACACTTTAGTTTTCTCTTTATAAATCGTAGCACTATCATATGCATCCCGTCTAATCTCATCAAGCTCATTCAGTTGTAGTTTCCGCTGCTCGCCAGCTTTTTCGAGCTCAAAATTTAGAAATTTGATTGCCCATAAAACCTTATGCTCAAGCTCCACCGGTAAATGACACGCTTTTCCAAATATCAAACGATATGGAGACATGCCTAGATTAGTCTTATAAGCGGTACGGTAGGCCCATAATGCATCCGCTAGTTTACAAGACCAATCTTTTCTATTGTGATTTATTGTCTTCTCTAAAATCAGTTTGATTTGGCGATTGGAAACTTTTGTTTTCAATCAATAGATCAAACTAATTACAGATAAAGGAACAAATTTAGATTTGAAATTGGATATGAGAGTAGATTGGACGATACACTTTGAATTTTATGAAAAAAGATTAAAATCCGAAAAATAAATATCGCTAACAGTAGTTTTGAGGCAAGTATACATCTATCTTTTACTTCACAATAGTTTATTAGGTTAAGAATAAAGATGATAACAAATGAGTAAGTCTTCTCTCTCTAAACAAAAAAAAAGAAGTGAGAATAAAATAATAGGGTGCACCTGGTATTAAGGCAATAGCCTCAAGAGTGAAAAAAGAGTATGATCCAAGTAATCGGATATTTTGCGCCTAAGTAAGCGTAAATATTCGCATGAAAGGTGAAATATTCTAAAAAAAAAAAAAAAGATAAAAAAAAATAATATGAACTGAGTAATCGGGTATGTTGCGCCTAAGCAAGCGTAAATATTCGCATGAAAGGTGAAATATTCTTAAAAAGAAAAAAAAAAGAAAAAAATTGTTATGAGAGAGGAGATGAATCATGAGTTAGAGTTGGAGTCCAAAACCAAAGTAGACTATCACACATGCACGTAGATGTATAGGAGCCAATAGATTATCTGTTAGTAGGTATTGAAAGATAAAATTTAAATTTTTGATTAAAATGATAAGTGTATCTGATATGACGCTCGATTAAAAATTGATAATCTAAATGCGTTCTTGAGTTTGTATATTAGTGAGACCAATTGATGAAAATATTATAAAAAAACAAAAAAGTTTTTTCTTTCTTTTGTATAAAATTTTTATTTTTCTTGATTTACGGTTATCTTTATTTTTCTTTTCTTTATTCCTTAATCTATCTTCTTCATGAATTTTGTGGGTATATTCACTGCAAACCCTCACGAGACAACACTCGTCCACTAGGGTAACCTAGGGGTTTAAAGGCTTGTTGCACGTGCTAAGTGCAATCGCGATTTCTGCGAAAGTGAGTTAGGATTTTTGTTTTTCTTTTTAGGTTTAGGTTTTGCTCGAGGATTAGCAAAAGATAGGTGTGGGGGTGTGATGGGTATCATATATTGTATTTTTCCTCTCATACTTTATCTATTTTTGTATATAAATAAATACTACTCGAGTATTTTTAGTGTCTTTTTCAGGTGATCCAATTTGAACAAGAAAATGGCATGAAATCAGAGTTGGACTAGGAAATCAAAGGCCGAAAAGTTTCTAAAGTGGGCGAGACTACAAGATTAAATTACTGTAGGAAGTAAAAGTCAAATACAGTCAAGTAAATAAAGAGTACAAGAGAAAATACTTCTGTAGAAGAAACAACGGACCAATTGGGCTTTCCTTAGCCGCCAATTGGTGGTTTATACTGCCAAATAGCGGCCAAACCGTGGCCGTTCCAGAGGGATTTTCTTCGTGGGCTTAATTGTAAATTTGTAGTTTTTTTGGGTCTGCTAGAAATAGAGTTTGATTTCCGAGGCCTATATATTAGCCGATCCTTGTATTTTGACGGGATTATGGAATTTTTGTACTCGTTTTCTGATTAATAAAGTTAGGATTTTTGCTGAAGGTTGGCGGCCACAACACCGTGTTCCAGAGGTAAATCATTGTTCTTGAGATTTTTACTTGCTTTCTAGATAGAGTATCGCTTTCTAGTTTAGGTTTTACTGCTTTCTAGATTAGGGTTTATCATTTCATGAATAAAAATTTGATCTTCCTTAGTAAAAATATGAGTAGCTAATTAGATTAGCTCTAGGATGTAGATGAAGCTAAGATCCACCATGTAATTATTTTCTATTATTTTTCTTCTTAAATAAAATTAATAAAGACATGATTTTTCAATAAAAAGATTAAAATACAAGGACTCGAAGATTAGGACTTTGATAGGTTATACTTCAATTAGGTTTCTTGATAATCTATGCTTAGTTAGGGTTTGGGGTTGCTGGTTTTATCTTTTTCTTTGAATTTATCTAAAAAATTTAGTTTGTTTTTATAAGAAGTAGCATTTTTGATGAGTTATATTTGCACAACACTTGATAGATCATACTTAGGGCACTTTAAGTAAAAATTAAACTAAAAAGATCGAATTTTTATGATAGAAGAAAATAATAGAAGTAAGAACATGGTTGGAAATTAGTGGATTCTAGATCCTAGGCTATTTAGATTAATTCAAGTTCAAGCTAGAATTTTTGGTTAGTCCGTTAGACTAAGAAAAGAGTAAGGAACGCAGAAACACCTTAGATTCCTGTGAGACGACCTGTACAGCGCTACAACGATACTGTGCGCTTGCAGTAAATATATCACATCAGTAGTGAAATGGATGCTATTTGCATATTGAATGAACCTGATTTTAGTAAAAGGGTCTATCAAATAATCAGCTTTTGTCAGAAGGAGCAAACATAATCCATCTTGTGTACAAATCTTAAGGTAAATAGCAGTTATAAGGTCGTACATACTACATGCAAGGCACAGATGGATACATGGATACGCATGTCGTGTCTTCGTACAGCGGATATGCCAGTTTTTAATTTAAGGAAGTGTCATCTGTACCATAACTTCTCAGTAAGAAAGATTACAGTTTCATTAAAGAAAAGGAAATTATTGGATCTTAAATCTTAATGTATTTAAAAGAAGATAAAAATTTTCAAATTATTTTTACAATGCTAGAAATATAGTATGAATTGTACAATGAGGTCTAGAATGAATCCATTTATGCTTGAGTGCTTTCACTAATTCTGATTCTGAATTCTTGACAGGGTAACTTAAAGTTTGTTTCAGGCAAAAAGATGAAATATTAACATCAAAAAATATAGATGCCTTTTTTAACTACACCATGGAATATCTTGTTTGCCGTGGCATATCCAGATATGCTAAAATAACTGTAAAACTAGAATGGTGTTTTCCATTAAAGTAAAAGTGTAAAACAATCAGCAGGTAAACCATTCTCAATGTAAATACACAATGTAAACATCATAACTTGAGAACAATGTGGCACATACTATTGTAAAAGGGGGTTTTGTGCTGCTAGCATCTGCCACGAAATATCCGGATTTCTCCCACCACGCATACCACCTATGTTGCAAGGAAAAAGACAGAACATAGATTAAATCTTGTATCTACTGTCTACAGATTTAACACCTCAAGAAAAAGAAGTATTACGATTTCTCCACAGCACTGGGACTATATTGCTTCGCCATTTGACGAGACAGTTGTTTCTTCTCTCCTGCAGGCGTCACAGGATCCAGAAAGTCCTCAGGGTTCTCATCTTCAGCTTCTCTCTTCCGAAGCTTTTTTTCACTTTTCTTTGATCCCTCAGATGCTTTCTGCACCTATCAGGTGACATATACATGATTCAAAATTCATTTTGACCATATGAGCATGCACATATGTTCATCTTTTCACAATAAATCACATGTGCAAGCATACTCCACTTTTCATCCAAAAAAAGGCACCTCCACATAAATTTACCTGGAGTTTGGCTGCTTCCGCTTTTTGTGCAGCTTTCAGTTTTTTCTCTTCTTTCAGTTTTGCCTGCCAAAGAAAGAAGTAAGTCACTTGTCAACACATCTCTTTTCCTTCTAAATATAATAGTATCCATCCATCGATTATCCATTTATTCACATTAGCAATATATTTTAAAATCGTCTGTTTTAAAATCACATAACTTTAGTATTCTCAACTTATGTCATTTATTTATCGATGCTGGCTCAGTAGTGAGTTACTGCTAAAGTAGAGTGTATCAAATTTTCTTTAATAAACAAAAATGGTATGTGCTTACTTCTTGTAACTACTTCCCGATGGTATGTTAATGCAACTAATATCATAATGGAAATTTTGTAGATCAGGATAACATAGAAGAAGGGCCAAAATACTAGTAAACTAAAGCATAGAAGGAAGGAAAATTAAACGGACCAATGTATCATACCATCCATAACACGCGGTCTAATGATGAATATTGATGGTTGGGTAATGTGCAATGACAGACTAAAATTGGAGGTAAAATAATAAGAGTTTCATCCCTAACCTCATATTTTTGTGAATAATATTATTTTGTCATTTAGCTAAACACGGCCTTTTCATCTGATGACGATGGAAGCAAGTTCCACTGTCACAACAGAAACAATACTCCCCCTCATGGAGTTAAAAAGTTGTTTTCACACGAACAAGAATAAAACAGAGAAACTCAGAAGGAACAATTTCAAGTGTAGCCTATACAGAGATTCCAGCAAGCGATAATGATAGCCGGCAAGTTTATATTGACGTGGCACATCCTAAACATCAATTTGTTCAAATATGAAATCTCAAATTATGTCAGTTATGTGCGTCTTCCAACTCTTACTGAATACAAGTGAGAAAATAAAACTAACAAACTATTAGCATTCCCGATTTACAACTTTAATGTATAACTGAAGTAAAAAAAAGACCATTTTCCTATATCTCAAAAGTCTATTACCAAATGAAGTTGACATAGTAAGTCGTACTCATAGACATAATTTCAATATACACCTAATTGCAGTCAATTTCTAGTAAAATGAAACACAATGGACAGCAAAATCTTATACGCGATGACAAGAAAGTGTAAGTTAGGCAAAACACACTACACCAAATACTTGAGCAAGATGTGTATCAATACTCAATCAAATGCAGAAATTAACCAACAAAAAATCATCGAAAAAAAAAAATTGTTAAGCGGAAGATCAAGACAAAACCTTTTGTTCCTTCTTCAGCTTTCTCTCCAAATCTTCTTCCTCGGCCTGCAGACAAAATCGCCAAACATGGGTCAATCCCTAAATATTACCTAATACCCAGCTTCAAGAATAAAAACCAAGTCAAGAAAAATCATACCGGAGCCATCCTTGAATCGATTGCAGCGAGGGGCTTCTCGAATGAAGCGGAACCTAAGATCAATGGATAGATAAAGTCGATCAAGATTCGAACTTTACGAAATTGAGGGGAAGCACGATGGAAAATACAAAAGATTGTTGCAGAGATTAGGAGTCGACAGGCTCCGAAAAGATTGGGAGACGACGGCAGTCTCCTTAAGCTCAAGACAGTTGCACACCGCTCGAAAAATATATTCGGTAGGGTTTTATTAGGGCGAAGAGGCTTCTGATTCCTGCGGTTCAAAATATAGGTCGGTCCGATACAATGTTGTCGTATCGGGTTGAACCCGGCACCGAATTGAAAAGTTTGAAAACAGTGTAGTCGAAGAAATCGGAAGTTTTTATATGGGCACACCATTTTTCCTAGTGAGCCTACTTAAAAACTTCTATCAAATTATAATCATGTCATCGAATTTTTTAGACCAAAATATCTCTGTCTTCTTTCTCTTTTCTCCTTCTCTTCTCAAACGAGAAGTTAACACAAAAAAAAAAAAAAAATCTAAAATTCACAAGAAATAGAGGAAGCGGATCAGCGACGGTGTTATCTGGACCGGCGATGGCGATGGTGGCAGCGGCGAGAAAATGGGAGAGAAGAGAGGTTGAATGATGTTGGGTTTAGAAAAGAGAAGAGGAAGGAAGAATTGGGTATTTTAATTAGAGAAGATTTTTTGGAAGAGCAAAAAAGAGGAAGATGAAGGAGGAAGATGAAAGGAAGAGGAAAAAAGGAGAAGAGCATAAACTGTTTAATAGAAAGAGAATATGAGAGAAATGAAAGAAGGATAAAAAGTTAAAATTTTTAGATTAATAGTTTCAGATCAGTCATTTTTTATCCAGACTAGACAATCCGAATCAACCAATGTGATACGGGATAACAGTTCCGGATCAATTCAAATTGATCCGGACTATTAGTCCGGATAAAAACGTGAGAGAGAGGAGGAAATTGAAGGATGTTTTGGAAATATTAATGTGCTCACTAAAAAATACTTTCTCTTTTCCAAAGAGAGGATGTGCTCACTAGGAAAAGTAGGCTCACTGGGAAAATAGTTGTGCCCCTCTAGAAATTCCCAAGAAATCCCGACGATTTCATTTGCCGAAGATTTTCGTTATCACTTGAGGTCACAGCTTAGTGGAAAGCTAAATGGGTGGGTTTGGGAGTTGGACGGTGAGGGTTTTGAGAAAGTGACAATATAAGAGATCGGAATGGTGGTTAATAATGTCTAATGTGGATGTAAGATTTCATTTAGAATGTGTTTGTTGGCATTGAAGTATAATAGAAGCAGTAAAAATAAGATTACTTTCACTGCTTTCAAGGATTTGAGTTGGAATATCTCTAGAAAGTCAAGAAACAAGACAAAATATATATTTTTTTATTTGTATGTTGTCATTATTGTTGAAAAGTCGTACTTTTATCATAACAAACAAATAAAATATTGTGAACAATGTTTCATTTAATCAATTTAATAGTATTCCCTTTAGCAGAATTTATTTTTTAAATATTAGCTAATAAATACAAGAAAAAACATTTTCCTTTCCTTCAATTTTGGAAATTAGTTTTCAATTTATTCCTTATTTTCACTATTTCTTGTAGCCAAACACACTCTTAGTATAATTCCCTATTAAACCAGATCTCTCTTCCTAGTCAGGTCCAGTATTGAAATTGGTCCGATATTGATGTGTTAACTCTATTTCTCATTCCGTGTATCGAATTGGACTTTTAAATTCGAAGTCATCATAATTTTTTTGTGAATTTTCTGAAACAATCAAAATATCAATTGTCAATAGATAACGATATTTCCTTCGATAATTTCTATCTTGCAATCTAAATCGGATTTCTATCGACCAAAATGTAACGTAACCATCTCACTCCGTACTGCTTCCGGTATTTATTTAAAACTTTTTTGGAATCGTCAAATTCTAACTACAAACCAAATATTAAATCCATTGTTTATTTTCCTCTTAATTAATTTCAATTATCCATTTATCATTATCATTTTCCTTTTGATCATTGGATAGACAATAGGGGCAATTTGGAGACATGCAATTTGATATTTTTAGAGGAGATTTAGCATAGAAAAGAAAAGTAGGAGGTAAAGCACGGAGATGAATTTACCTGATACAGTTATCTATTTAGAAGTTGAATTTATTTCATACTCTCTCCTCTTTTCTCTAGTAGCAACAAAGGAAGAAGGAGAAGAGTAGCAAGAACTCTAGTATGAAGAAGATTTTATAAGCAAGTAGTTCATTTTTTCTAGTTATCGATTATCTTGAAATCATATCGTTTTTATAAAAAACATATAATATAAATTATGTTAAAAATAGGAAAACAAATTAGTTGATTATCGTCAGTAAATATCTCAATTATTTTATGTGAATCTTACTATATATATATATATATATATATATATATATATATATATATATATATATATATATATATATATATATATATATATATATATATATATATATATATATATATATATATATATATATATATATATATATATATATATATATATTACTGTAGGTGAGCTGCCAGCTCAGGAAAAATTACATGAGCTAGCGACAAAACTATAATGACTCAATGATTTTTCTTCACTTTTTTTAACAATTACTATCTCTATCTCCTTAACTTCTTTTGGATTAAATTTCATAAATTTTGGAGTTCATTTAACTTTTCATCAAGTGCATACAAAATATTCTATTTATTGAAAACCGTTAATTTTGTATTAACTTGATGGATGACCAAATCAAAATTAAAGCCCAAGAAATTGGGTAGGGGGTTTAGATTATAATCCAAAAGAAAATTTTTAAAAAAGATTATTGGAGATAGTGGAAATGAACTGCAGCTCAGGTAACTTCCGTGAACTGTCAGCTCATTTCCATTTTTCTCATATATATATATATATATATATATATATATATATATATATATATATATATATATATATTTGGTTTGAATGTTCCACTATTACTGTTGTGTAGATATCCTACAAAACTAACCTTTATTCTAAAATAGTTTTAGAATATAATATAAAATTATTTAATTTCATATCTTTATGTGACTAGATAATTCAATTATTTATAATTTTTTTAAAACTATATTTCATAACTCCAACTGTAGCCATATGTTTTTGTCTCGTACAAGTTATTGATCTTACTATTTTGGAAGTGTCGTCCTGCTACAAAGTTGGATTTTGTCTGAAGTTAAATATTGTAAGAATATTAAATCAGTATACTTCATGCTAAAAGTTTTATCGGGAATAGATATGTAAAATAGAAATCTATATGCTAAATTTCATAATCTATTAATGAGAATTAGAATCCGAAATAATTTATTTATCAAAATCTTTTCTTAGTTGAGTCTTTTTTCCTATTAATTATTCTCACTATAAAACATTAATAACTTATTGTTCGGTATTCCCGACTTACTTATTGTTAGTTTTGTAGGATTTTATTTCTTTTATTTTGCATTTTTTCCATTTATTTTTCTTTGTTTCATTTTGTATTGAACCGAACATAGTCTTGGTTAGTGTTTCTAGTGGCACCCACTAAACTACAAATGACATCAACATCCAATTTCTAAGAGCAAAAAAAAAAAAAAAAAAAAAAAATTGAAATCTCAATTTTTTCCAAGGACCCCATCAACTTCATTTTATTCTGTCCCACCCACTTAAGGTTGGCAAGTGGGTTGAGCAGCTCGCTAGCACGCACGGTTCGACACGACCCAGGGCCGGCATGTGGGCATGGCTTCGATCGTGCCTGAACCATGTCGTTCGGGCTTCTGTCTCAGGCGGGCACAAAGCTTGGTACGGACGTGTCGAGTCACTCTCGGCACACTTTGACCTTAGAACCATTGCATAGTCAACGGGGGTTTTTACAATATTTTTTTTTAAAAAACCACCCAGTGGCTATAAACGGAATGGAGGAGTGCTAATAGAATAGAGGAACTCTATGGTGTCAAACACATCGAGGATGCATGCATGCATAAAAGATTGATTTGACACAGAAAAGAGGAACCAAGAAGTTGCAAACGGCATGGACTAAGAAACTCACCAAAATACAATTGACATTATTAGTCTTCATGTTTTTTCTCTTTACACTTGCATTTTTTTTTTTCTTGTAAATTATTTATAACTCATGATTCTCTATATAGTAATATAGAAAACAAGTTGAAGGATGGTGATTAGGATCCTCTCCCCTCTCTTCAGGTCGAAACTGAATGAAATAAATTTCTTATTTTTCTTTTTTTTGGTTAATCATCAATTTTTATTATTTATGTAATTATGCATTAGTCAACTAATATCTAAGTATAACATTAATGAAATGAATTAAATAAACGAAAAAGAACATTTTTCCATGGTGGGCCAGTAAGGCTGGGCACGGGCACGCCAAGCGTGCAGTGTCGCCGGGTTAGTCTTGAGCTAGCCGCGGAACTGTGCGTCATGCTTAAAGCACGACACACTGGCCACACAGTTGGCCAAGCCTTGCCGGGCATGGCCCAGTAGACATGCCTACTCCCACTCTCTCACCCAACTTTGTCATTCTCCTCTTCCCCCCTCCTCCTCCTCAATTCCTAGACTTCTCCTCTTCCACCTTTTCCGATTCCATGACGGAATCTTATGACGCGAGAGTCTTATAAAAGAAAAATAAACTAGTAATATTTTTAAAGTTTTTGGTGAGTATCCTTCATAGTTTGGTGGGTGTCTTTTCGAAGCACTTCGTATTGGATCGCTTAACTACTCCTGAACCTTTGCTATGGCTATCTTATAAAATAAGAGCTCCATTTAAGTGGGTTTTGTAATTGCAATACTTCTTATACTATGGTTTATGGAAGTGCTGGAGACTTTGTGCATTCACTTGCTACCGACCTGGTCACTTAAGGGAGTTAAAAGGAGCACACCACTTTTCTGAATAAGTCCACTGGACAATGTATTTTTTGTTTGGTTTTCAGTCCGGAAACTTTTTAAATGGGCTCAATAGAAAAAATTGTGTGCAACATTGGAATCTCCCTCACTAAAGAGAGTTTCTAAAGGAGCACACCACTTTTCCTTTCCTTCCAAAGGAGCACACCACTTTTCCTAGTGAGTCACTGACAATGTATTTTTAGTTCGGACACAATATGGTTCTTTAGAATCTCACCTCACTGATGAGAGTTTCTGAAGGAGCACACTACTTTTCTAGTGAGTCAACCGTGTAATTTTAGTTCGACATTTTAGTCCAAACAACTGTTAAGTGAGCTTACTAGGATAAATGGTGTGCTCCTTTGGAAACTCTCCTCACCGAAGGGAGTTTCCAAAGGAGCACACCACTTGTCCTAGTGAGGCAATGTTGATTCGGGTTCAAAAATCTAACTGTTGAAAAGTGGGCTCACTAGAAAAAATGGTGTGCTAATTTGGAAACTCTCCTCATTGAACCTGGGGCAAGTTTGCTAACTCCTCCCTCTAATTTAATAACAACTCCCATACCTTGACCGTCTAGTCAAAGCTGCTGCTCTCTTTCTCTGCCCCTCTGACGCGATGGCGGGCAGAAAGGGCTTCGAAAATCTGGAGCCAATATTCGGAGAGGCGGAGGCCGAATTCGACGGCGAATTATTCAGCAGCGGCCGCCGCCCTTTTTTGTTCTACGTGCACGCCCTCCACGACTTCTCTCGCCTCAAGATCGTCGCCTCCGACTTCCATTCTCACACCTTCGCCCAAACCCTCACTGTCCATCAGCTCAACGATCTGGTGATTTTCCCTTTTCACCCCTCTTTTCTCTCAATTAACTGCCAATTCAGTTTCCATTACTGTTGGTGTCTCTGATTTGATTTTGGGAGTGTAAAGCTTTCGTCTTTGCAAACCCTAGTGAACCTTACGTTATCATGTGAACTGGACGTAATTTCGATCACTCACGCGGCTTTGCTTATTGTTGAATAGAAAGCGCTTTATTGCCAACTGAAACTGTTTTTCTTTTCCTTGAAATTTTATTCTGCAAACTTTTTTTGGGGCAAAGTTTGGTCCTCAATCTGTCCTCAACGATATGGTGATTTTCCCTTTTACCCCTCCTTTTTCTCTCAATTAACAACCAATTTAAGTTTCCATTATTGTTAGCATTTCTGATTTACATTTGGGAGTGTAAAGCTATCATCTTTGCAAACCCTAGTGAACATTATGTTATTATGTGAACTGGAGATAATTTTGATCGCACAGGTGGCTTTGCTCATTGATGAATCGAAAGTGATTGATTGTAATTGAAACTGCTTCCATATTCTTTTCCATGAAATTTTATTTTGCAAATTTTATATTTTGGCAAATTTTGGTTCTCAATCTATTATGGTTGGAGAATCTGATGTTTGTACATGAAATCTCTTGCTTTGTGGAGAATCCCTTTTTCTTTGTAATTTTTAACATTGGGAATGAATGGAGAAGGCTTATCAACATGATCGATCCGACGTGATTCTCTTTTGGTTTATGTAGCCTACCTCAAGTATTTGGGATAAAAGGCTTAGTTGTTGTTGCTGTTGTTGGAACATTATTGTTTTACCCATATTCTTAAAAATTCACTGATATTTTGCATTTAGTTAATTTGCATCAGTTATATGAGCAATTTGTCTTGTTATAATTTATATCATTGAGTAAGCACTCTGCGGAATCTTAAATTAGCTATGATTTAGGTTGCATAGTAACTTAATTTGCTTGGTGTAGGCTAACCCAAAAATTTCAGCTGCATACAAGTATCAGTCATGAATGATTTTTCTCTTATGTATATATGAAGTGTTACGGCGAGAGGGCTATGTCGATTGCAATAGAACACATATTTCATATGGCGTAATCTACTCATGCCTCTTCTTAATTAAAACACTTCCCACGTGATTCTGCCAATCAAGGCGTCATATAAATCCCTGATTGACTTCTTGGCCAAAAAACATGAGCAAGCCGTTAGCACCAATTTTGGTGCTTATAGAAGGGAAAATTAGCAAAAATGAAATATTCCAGAGCCCACTATATTGTGGACTCAAATGTCAAATCTTTCATTTTGATTTATGTTATGTTTTGTTTTGTTTTGAATAAAGGCTGTAGCCATATCTGTCACAATCTCCCCTTGTGGAGGCCACTTCCTCATGCAATTGTGGGTTGAACCCTTGCCTCTTGTACACTTGTTAAGAGGTTTACCGCTGCACTAGCATGATACTTGCAAACCTTTCTTATTTTGAATTTGGCATTTCTGCATACACCTTCGTATCTGAATGTATGGTTTAAATACATGTACTTCTATTGGATGCTATTACTTTCGTATATTAATCGATAGGCCAAACCTATGTAGCACAGGCGCTTCTATCTTGAAGTCTTGTCCATCTTGGACATATGTGACTGTAGTATCTTTCTTTTTATTACTGTGTCCATACATCATGGGGCCAAACATATATAGTTGGAGGATAAAAGAAAAGAGAAAAGGGAAGAAACTAATGCAACATGACAATTAAAACCTCTGGGGAAAGATATCTAATTGGTAACCTTTTCTATTTATATATTTTTAAAAAGATTATTTTGCTAAGAGTGTAAGATAAGAGGATACCGAGCAAATTATTTTCCCGGAATGAGTTTCAAGTGAGAGGTCATAGGAGAGGAAGAAAATTTTGTATTATTTTGTACATCTTTCACAATAAATGAAATTGACTGTTTAAAAAAAAAAGAAATTAAGAAGAAATTAAATCTAATTACGCCTTCTGCATGCTTGCTGACTTAGGCATTTTGTAATATGTGACATGTATTTGACAAAACTTTATTTCCTTATTCAATGGTATTATGATAAAAAGTCTTCTATTCATTAAAAAATGACAATCTATGTGAAAGTCTCCTCTCCCAAGCCCACAGTTCAGCTGACATAAAATCATTCACGAGATCTTATTTTCTAATGCAGAGGGATGACATTGGAATTGGTGGATCATGGTCTGAGTTTCTTGAATATCTCATAGCATCTTTGTCGTCGGGGAAGGTGAAGCTCAGCATGGTTGGTACATCAGGTGTTGTGGTTGACTCAGGTGGGTTACTAAGTCTTTATTTTTCCTTGAGAATAACATTCCACACGTATGAATAAAACTCATTTTTTTTTTAAATTTTAATACGCCTTATCTTATATCTATAAGCTGTAACTTGCATGCCTTATGCTATCCTTACACCTCTGCTGTATATATATTGAATTGTAATCCATCAAAGCTTGAGAAAACCTTACAGGATAAGCACTGAATCACGTGTTAGCGCGAGTTGTTGCATCAGACTACATGGATTGGTTCCTCTAGCTTGCCTTGAGAACAGCATGCATACATGCATGTGCACGTACTATGTGCGTCCATGAGCATGCTTGTGTGTTTTTGTGCTTGTATGATTGTGCATCAAGTGATGTGTTATGTATTATGTTTCATATACTCACTTTAACATTGTATAATTAGGTAGTTTTATATGATATCTCACTGTTGTAGTATTAACCATCACGCATGTGCACTTGCACTTCCATGCTAGTATGACTGTGAGCCAAGGATGTGAGATGCATTTGTTTCATTCAATAATGTTTTTCATTTTCACCTCATAATTGTAGTAATCATAAATTGCCTGCTGATCCTTCAGTTATTCCCTGATTGAAGTTGTTAATGGTCTTCCCATTCCAATTTACCAGTCTATCAATTTGTTGGTCACTGTAAGATGAATGCTGTGTTTCTTATCAGTTATCTCATCTTATTCTCTCCTTCCTTTTCTAGATTTTTTCTCTCTCTCCATGAATTTATACTCTTACTACTTGATTGCGTCGACCTAACCTGCATCTGCATGACCAATGTGGCAAACCTCTTTCTTCTCCCTGGTTTTTTGGCGAAGAATTTGCTAACCCAAATTGATAGCTGGTTTTAGCTGGTTTTAATGTAGTCAAAGCAATTCTTGGTGGAGCCTTCTTAACTGAGAGTTTTGCTCCATCACATATTCCACTTTGATGGGGAAGCTAAGATGATGATCCCAATACCTTCATTTTTGAAATAACATATAGATGTACTTTTACTTGGATGATTTATAAGAAATTTGCTAATTATTTCTTCTCAGGTAAAGCAATTTGGATCTTTCTACATCAAATTGATACCATGATAGTTTGATGTGGTGTATATTGGAATTTTCATAGATGTCTGTCTTCAGACTCTTGCAATTCAGGTGAGGTGCATGCAAAGCTAACAGCTCACAAGTCCAAGGGGCTACCTCGCATTTCTCTTCCTCTCAGCAAACTGATGAACTCATCGGCTAATGATGCCACGGCAAACTTTTCTGTGGCACTTTTTAAAGCATTCAAGGACAAGCAGAACGCTTGCATAAAAGGTTGCACAACATCTTCTCTTGCATTAAGATTACACTCTGTATTTATGCACGCCTGCCCCATACAATTCCTTAATTGATTTAATATCTTGTTAGCTATAGTAGGTGGAGCTGAATAAAATAATGTTCTCTTAACTATCTTTATGATGGTTTTGTTTTATTCTATATGCGGATTTAGTCTTCAAGGTGCCTACCACCACAAGGTTGAGCTGAATCAGTTTCTGTTTATCTGGCATTACCAGTTCATGAGCATCTAGTTTATGACACATCTGTTAATTGCGAAAACACCAACAAGCATTTATCTCAAATCTGTGGGTTCAGCTGCATGGATCCATTTTTTCTCCATTCAGAAATGACCTCTCTCAAGGGCTATAGCTCAGGTTAAAGCAACAACTTACATACCCTTTCTACTGCTTCTACTGTTTCAGTCCATCTTAAATGTATGTCTACCATAGTCCTTGTTGCTTTATTAACTATGACACTGTCACTCCTAATTTACAAACTTAATTTGTCTCTTTTGCATATTCCTGAACTATCTTGATTGATTTTCTCTCATTTTATCTTCAGTTAAAAGCTACCTCTACCTTTTGGATGCAGTCATTTCTTATGCTCTCTTTTGGCACATCTCATCTATCTCAACAATATGATTTCAGCTATGCTCGTTTTTGAGGCACATGGTTCTTAGTTGCCTATCATTCTTACAATTAAAGCTTGGTTTGTTATTGATTCCTGAGCAGTGAGCAACATGTATCAGCCCAGTGTCACTGCTGAATTTTATGCACTATTTTACAATATTTTGTGTCTGTGTCATGCTGTGCATGTCGTGCTGCATCCTTATTCATGCTTCTTAGAGCTGTAATGCTGGTGGCACTGTTTGTTTGCGTCAAAGTAACCTCGGAAGTGGTGAAAGTGGCACTACTTCATGTTTTTGCCTGGCCAAGAAGTAATTTGAAATTATTTTCTCTGTGATGATGTGAATCCTATATGGTACTTCTACTTCCCATTTTTAATCACCTCATTTTGTGGTGGAAGTGCTTTTGGAGCCCAAGGACCAAGACAATTAATATTTTATTAGTGTCTCACAATTACTATCCAAAACTAGTTCATCTTACTTTTTTTTAAAATAAAAAAAATAGTATGATTATTAGCGTGTTTAATCTATAAAATAATACACCCTCCTCTTTCTAATGCCCTTCCTTCTTGAAAATAGCAAACAAACATTAGGAGTCCAAGAACCCTCGTCCAAAACTTCCATTTTGTAAGTTACTCCTTCGGTGAGCGGTGAGCCAAACAGACTCTAGTTATTGATATGTAGACAAGTTGCCTTCCCCCCTTCTATTACATTTTCCTATACATGCAGAAAGTCATTCAAATCATGTGGATGTCATCTTGTTGTCACACGGTGTTACCTAATCCACTGTAGCATGTTTCTTGACGGAAGGCTTAGTCCATGGAATTAAAGATGGAAATATTAGATTTACTTCTAGACAACAACATTAAATTTTGAATATGCTTCTTGAGCACTGGGAAGAGTTTAATTTAAGGTGAATCAAGCTTGGCTTGGAATTTGGTCATGCACATCCTCATGTTTCTCCATATTTTACATGAAAATAAGAATAATCTCAGAAGTTAATCAAGTTAACGGACGTTTCTCACTGGTTATTCTTGTAAGAATGACAAGAGAAAGCTTTCAAAATGACTCATATATAATCAAGTACTATATATATGTGTATATATTTGAAGTTCTTTTCTTAGTATAGAGACATTTTTCAAAAAATTATGCTGATGCTCTCTCTCTCTCTCTCTCTTCTTTTTAAAACAGAACATGAGTGCTTATTACAAGTGAAGGGGCTTTTATCTTGTGAAAAGGTACATCTTCGCTAAAGAGCATTTTGTTTCGTTCAGCACCACTTTACATATTAGACATCTGATAACTCACTCTGCATGCATGTGCCATTATCTAAAATTATAAAACTCTAGCGAGTTATGTTATATTAAGCAAGTTTCTTTAATTTGTATCATAGTCAATTTTTTTATATTATAGAAGGCAGCAGCCTCTGTTATTCAATGCAGATTTCCTTTAATTTGCATATATGTCAAGCATCCCATGTTGCTAAGACATGGAGGTCACATAGAAAGCAAGTGCACATGTCTGCTTGTCTGATTAGCAGTAAACAGTGTAATGTTCAAATACTTGATATTACATTGCTTAAGAGAAGAAATCATGAGCACAGTGTATTGGGTAATTGGCAAGCGAAAATAACAAGAATGCAGTAAGATGTCAAGCAGTCGGCTTTGAGCTCAAATAATGTAATAGCTAAGGCAGCTTGCAATGCACCAATGATCATTGAAGCTAGACACCAATGATCATTGAAGCGAGATACATCCTTGTCAAGGCATGAATATGCAGGAAATGGTTTTTATGGAATACATCATTAGTAATGGTGAGCTGATGCTGAGAGATGAACACTGTGGTAAAATGAGTATGTGGAGATAGGAACCTGAATATAATATGTGCGTGCGGGGGAATGCAGGAAGTTACAACTGTTGCCCTTAGGCTTGACTGACTCAGGTCCTGATGGTAATCAGAAGGACATAGTTAGATTTTAGAGTTAGGATCCCTTTGTTAGGGAGTTAGAATAAAGGCCAAGTCTTCCGCTGGAGACTGGATTTGGCTCGAGGACATTTTTCCGACAAGAAACTTTTTTTGGGGAAATCAATAGGAATATGTTGGCATTGTTGTGTCGATAGAGAAAGATCTATAAGGATGAGACCTCTACATTTGTCCTCTGAAGTGTTCAATGGAAATGATGCACATCACTGTTAACCACAAAATCTATCCTAAATTAAACGTTTTAATGTAAATAACAAAATAATCTGAAATAATACAGTGAGTTGTTCTAAGGTTAATTGTTTTAATATCCAGTATTAAATAATCTGAAATGATACACTATTATAGTCATTAAATATAAAGAAAACACCTTATTAATAGTTAAATAAGTACACAGTATGACACAATTGGTTGAAATGTGCTGCTATGCAAAAACTATGACAAGAGAATTAACTTAGTTTTGAAAAAAAAAATAATAAAACCATAAAGGTTCAAAAAGCATCGATTTCAGATCATACATTGAGCACAGATATATCTTCTTGATCTCTAGTTCACCTTGAAGATCACGAGGGAGTAGTCAAAACACATGGCATCTACCAATAATTATACTTGGGAGGCCACCTAAGCTTTTCCATATCATTCCCATGTAAGAAACAATGGTTTAGATAATGAGCTGCCATGGCGAAGAGCTGTTACCCTATCATTCTTCTCCTTCTCCACAAGATTATTAGTCACTGGCTTGTATTCCTTCTCTTTATTTCGAGACAACCTTACCCTCTTTCACATCTTCAAACATCCTCTATGAAAATATAATTAAGGGCAAATAATATGCTAGATTAGAAAGCTATTTTATATTTGAGTTTAGTTTAGGTTTAATCTCATATTGCCTGTTGGATTGTTTGTATGGTGTTGAAACACCTATAAATATATGTATTTCTTCACTCATAATAAATAGTTTAGTTTTGGTTTTGATTATTTCATAACATAGTATCAGAGCACGTTATGAAAAATATCTCAGCCGTCAATCTTAACCATCCTAATCAATGGTCGACTCCGATTCTGATTTCAACTCCGACTTTGCAATTGTGTCACCAATTTGACTATGATTCCGACTTCGGTTCTGACTTCGACTCTGCAATCACGTCGCCAGTTCGATTTTGCATCTATTTTAGTTTCTATTTCTTCTCTCTTTCGTGACTGTAGGGACTCAGACTGGCCCCTCTTCGACTACAATGATGTAATCCAGACCTGATGCAACCCTTTATTTTTTCTTTTGCCTACTACAGTTTCTAAGAAAGAAGTTTTTCTACTTCCTTCTATTACTTCTAAGAAAGAAGTTTATCTGCTGCATATTACTGCTTCTAAGAAATAAGTTTATTTGTTCATACTACTGCTTCTAAAAAAGAAGTTTATCTGCTGTCTATTACAGTCTATAAGAAGAAAGAAGTTTATCTGTTATTTACTACTGCATTTAAGAAAGAAGTATATCTGCTGTCTATTACAGTTTCTAATAAAGAAGTTTATCTGCTACCTACTACTGCTTCTAAAAAAAAAAAGTTTATTTGCTGCTTACTACTGCTTCTAATAAAAAAGTTTATCTGCTGCATATTACTGCTTCTAAAAAAAAAGTTTACCTGCTGTGTATTACTGTTTCTAAGAAAAAAGTTTATTTGCCTACTATTGTTTGTAAGAAAAAAGTTTATTTGCTGCCTACTGTTGTTTCTAAGAAAGAAATTTATATGTTGCTACTACTGCTTCTAAGAAATAAGTTTATTGCTACTACTGCTGTTACTGCTTAAATACGGGTGTGCTATGATAATTCAAGTGATTCATCTACTGCTGCTACTACTACTATTACTGTCGTTTACTGGCTCATCAACTTCAAATTAATATATACTATTGAAAAGGGAGACAGTGTTCTGTAATATGTATAACAAGTTGCTTATAATTGATTTTTGTACTCCAACTTGAGGGGGGTATTAGATTAGAAAACTATCTTGTATTTGGGTTTATTTTAGGATAGTCCCACATTGCCTGTTAGATTGTTTGTTTGGTGTTGAAACACCTATAAATATATATATTTTTTGACTCATAATAAATAGACTAGTTTTGGTTCTGATTATTTCATAACCTAATCGATCAAAAATATAAGCACAGGATAATAATCCTTTCAACGAGATCCACAGTCCACCCAACTCACTCGTTAATCTAGCAGTTCCTTGCTTCTAGTTGGCAGTTATTGCCTACCAGTTTTGGCTAAAGAGAAAATGAATTCAGCTTCCCTTGTTCTCAAAATGGATTTGTAGAGTGAGATAAATGGTAACAGACTTGTAATATCACCACATGATTGTTTTGATCTTGTGATGGTGATATATGAAGATAGTGAGAGCATCAACCTTAGATGATGCCTTGGTAGCCTTATCCAATGTTTTTCTGCTTTTTTGCTTTGCCATTTTTCAAAGCTTTAAGATTTCATCTCCTGTAATCCTTGGAATATTCTTCTTCTCACCTACACACGTGCTGGCAAAGCAAGCATTGGAGTCAAGTCATTTAGGTGCAGGCGCCACCTATATTCCTGTCCTGTATCCTTTAGTTTCTTTTGTTCCTGAGTGCTGTAGCTATAGCATTAGAAGTAGCTAAAGAGAAATTTGGAGGGACGAGAGCATTGACAATAAACACCCCCACCGCTACATCACCACCTGCCCCAACCACCCAAATAAAAAACCATAAAAAGCAAAAACCAATAAAAGATATGATTACATAGGTGGCTGTACATTATAAATATATTGGACTCATTTATGTGTTCGACAACATGAGTGAGCTTTTTACTTAACTGAAACTTGAGCTCCAAAAGCTCATTTGTAGCCTTAGGAGTGGAAGACATGGAGAGGGCCAATCCTTTTTCACCCTGAATGGCTTAATCCCATTGTTTGGCCTAATCTAAACTCATGTCATGCATTAAATTAGAAGGCCTCTAGATATGGTTAAGTTCAACTCTATAGAAAACCTCTAGATATGGTTAAGTTCAACTCTCAAGACATTGTACAATATAAATAGGCCAAAAGTAAACTGATATAAACCATGGAATATACTCAGTCTAAGGTCTGCCACTGACTAATTCTATTGGATCCTGATATTGCATTTGACATGAGACAGAGCTTTGTAGTTCATCAACAACAACAACAATGAAGCACCCACACACGCATGCACCCAGTAAACGTATACACCCCTGTCATTTGAATTTCTAAATCAACACACCAGGTGTATGCATTATAGACATATGTTATCCTTCATATATTGCTAAGGATGGTATGGCTGAAGCAGTCAAACCAAGAACATGGGTTTGCAATGTGACGGATCCTTATTGTTGGTCATCCAAACTTCTGTGAATCAGTTGGCTGCTGTCTGATGGCTTAAGAGAATCTTAACTTTAATGATTAGTTGCATGGATAGAATGAGGCTGCTACTATCTCTTAATCTCTGAAGGTTGGATTTTTATCTACAGTCTTTATTATCTTGATTTCATCCAGATACGTTTCACAGCTACTTTTTGTTGACATCATCTAGTTTTCGAGTTAACCAGAGAATATTAAATGTAATTTGAGTAAAGAATGTTAAATCTAGGTCTTGAATGATTTTTTAAGAGTAGAGAATATTAAATCCAGTCTTGAACATTTTTTTCTTGAAAGAAGGTCTTGAATGATTATTTGGTGTCTGTTTCCTTCAGGAAAGGAGCGAAAATTTACAAAAGCAGCTTGATGGTCTTTCTTTTATAAACAAGCGGAAGGTACATAAATTGAAGGCATCAGACAAGACTTCACTTGATCCAGACAGTGCAACTTATAAAAGTACAATATTAGTTCCCGAGACACAACCACCTTCAAGTGTTTCTGAGACACATGCACCTACAGGTGAGTACTTCAACTGCTATCTTCTTCTGCAACTTTGTTTTATGAAATGGATTTGTATTTGGCTTTTCTTTTATTGAAATTGTGATTACCTCAGTGGAGTACCTCTGGGTCATGGTTTTCTGCATCTCACACACCAAAATCTAAATAATGTGGGTTAACGATATGTGGGCTGAGGACAGATTTAGACATCCTTTAGTCAGCTAATGAACAATATGATGAAGGTAGATTCAGCTGTTCACACTTTCATAGTCATGGTATTTGCAAAATAGGTGCACCTATTGTTAAATACAGAAAGTAGAAGGATGAGAAAGGGATTGCTGTGCCTGACTTGACGAAGTTTAACACAGCCGAGAAATTGAATGGTGAAAGCTGCCGCTGAAAGCTTGCTGGTTATGGGGGTAGGGTGGGTTATGGGAGGTCCCTGGTTCAAGACCAAGTTACAACCATTGTCAAAAGAAGGTTGAAAGACCTATAGGAGAAAGAGATAGCTTCGTTGTGAGAAAACTTGGGGTGCATTTGATATGTGGAATAATGATATTCCTATTTCGTTGGAATCCAATTCTAGGCATCAGACTCTTGAGAATGTTTTGTTGCTATGTTTGATATAATTTAAATATCCATGTGAATGTTACATTATCATGTTTGGTATATTGAAAGTACTTCTGGAAATACAAAATATTCTTTTGAAAAGAAAATCAACGCTCGTAAAATAGTAGAGGAAATAATTAACATCAGTCATCAATGAGAGAGTGATCATCAATGATCATCAGGCCACTAACCGGTGACGACAACAACAATCGCCGATGACGGTGATGGTCGGTGATGGTGGCTAATTAATCAACAATGGTGGCGATGGCGATACGTAATTATTGATTGTAGCATTGTCGCCGGTCGCAGTTGTCAATGATGACGATGATCATCCCAATGATCGTCAGTTCGTTAGTAATGTTGAAAATTGCTGGTGGCTGCAGCTGTTGGCAGCAGTAATGTTAGGCATGGTCAAGTGACAATCGCTATTGGTACTCAGTGATGGTCGCCATAAGTGGGAGTGGCAATGACAGTGGTCACTGATGGTGGCAGTAGCGGTTAACAAATCTCATATGACAACGAAGATCAGCATGGGCAATGGTTGCTGTCATCTACTTGTTAGTGGTGGCAACTATTGCTAGTCGTGATAGTGTTAGTATTCTCGATTCTCGTGAGTTAGGGATAAAGAAAAATTGTTTATAGAGAATCACATTATCATAAAAGGAGGAATCGATGAGAAACCAATACTTTTGTGAATGTCAATTGTGCTTTCTTTAAATATGGGAATTCTTTGTGGGGGAAATATAAATAAATATGTTTCAATTCTTTAGAAGAAAAAAAGGAAACTAATATTTGAGAGAATTTTAAATTAAATCCTCCCCCGATATTCAAATTGAAAATATTTGTCGAGCGACATTTCTGCTATTACAAGGTAATCCTTCCCGAACTACAATCATGGTGGGAAAAAAAGAAATTGGTAGCTTGTTTTAGCCTAAATGATTGAGGTTTTCTCACATCCATTTCATAACCATTTGTCATTGGCTATGTGTACTTCAAAAAGAGGTACTTTCTCTCTATCTATTCATTTTTTTGATTCGAGAGAATTCCAGCCATCCTCCTCTAGCACGAGACTTAATGGCACTCATGCCTCAACCCCTTTAATCTTCTGTCAATCCGTGGAAATTAAATGGGGTTCCCTTGTTGAAGGGCATCCATTATCCATTCTTGAAAATGACTACGGTCTTATTCACTTACTGGCATCTCAAGCATTCTACGGTCTTATTCACTTAGTGGTATCTCAAGCATTCCTGGAGTCTCCATGGCAGTCGAGTTGAAGACGATTCATATGGATTCCGTTTTGGATCATTGCATACCAAATGCACCATTATAGTTGTTTACTTGGTTAATATATCTTATTGTAAAAACATTTAGTTACTGAAGATCTATAACTTATCCTATTTTTCATTGAGAACCTGCCCAGGAAGCCGGCAGAGGCTGTCAGCTGTTTTTTTTTTTTGGCCTTCATTTTTTCCCTGGCGGCTGCTTTTTTGTTATTTTTATTTAATCATTTTTTTTTGGGTTGGGGGGGGGTGTGTTGTTTTGTGTTTTGTAGCCGCCGATTTCCCTATTGGTGGTGGTTACTGTATTTATTTTTTTATTTTCTATTTTGGCATTTTCATTCACCTCTAATACTTGTCTTAGCTCTCCTACCTGTGATTCCTTTTGTTACTGAATAGTTCCAGGTAACCATGCCGCGAATGTTGAACGTCCGTCGGTTAATAATACTCAACCCACGAAAGTCAGTCAGAGGGCTGCTCCAGTGTCTAAAAGGTTACTTCTTGTAGCAATGCATACATTCTTACTAATACCGTTTTAATGTTTCCCAGTTTATTAATTGATATTCACCTTTCCAGGGCAAAAACCAGAGGTGTTTCCTTTAAAGATACTGGAGACGATGATAAATAATGCTTAACATGGACGAGAAACCCTTTTGTGTTTCTCATGGCTAAAGATCAGACTGTTGTCCTGCAGAAGAAATGTTGCTGACTCTGAACAAATTTGACTTCTTCAAATCTGAGCAGTTTAAAAATAATTATTGTTGTCCCACAGAGTTGGAAAGTACAAGAATTACAGGAAATACAACAAAACTTGGACGTAATGGAAAATGACTGATGCATTAGATTTTTGTAGATTGTGATGATATCTGTACAAAACTAAGAGACTTTTATGATTACTCATTGTAAGTTATATATATATATATATTAATGATATTTGCGATAAATGCAGATTTTTTTAATTGATCTGTTATTTTCCCTTTAGATTTAATTGGTTCCTTACACTTGGAAATAGAAGTAAAATTGCTGACATATCTATGGCTTGCTTCACTCTATTGTTATAGTGGGTTCTTATCTATTTTGTAGCCAAATTGTTTGCTGCTTAGCTGGAAAATTTTGTTGGAACTTCCCAGCTCCCATATCAGGTATTAACTTCTCAGTTTCTTTCTTTTCTTCAAATTAGCTAACAGTTTTCTGATTATGTGCAACTGTTTACGCAATTTACACATGTTGATACTCAATCTCTTTTAAAAGCCACTGTACTACCTAGATAAAATTAAGTACATACATCAAATACTCTGTTGAATAATTGCCTGGCAGTATCCTAATGTATAAAAAATTTAGAGTAGACTACAGTTTGAATAACTGTGTATTTATAAGTAGCGAAACTCTGTTTCTCATTGCACAGTTATTTGTTTCCCTGAGAAACAAATTCTATTAGTTATATTTTTATTACAATGAAGCTCTCATCTGTGCAACTAGTTACAAATCACCCCCTTTTTCTTTCTGAATATGAATATTGAGGACTTATTTAAGCCGAAGAGGAAAAAAAACAAATTGGGCCACTGATCATGACTGACAAATGAAAGGGGGAAAAAGGCATTTTGAAGGGGGAAAAAGCAGAAAACTTTACAAATTTCTGTTTATCTTCCGTGGCGTCACTGTGATAAAATTGGATATTTCCGGGGCTTAATCAACGGGTTGCAGCAGCGATCTTCTCAGCAGTGAATCTTCCTGGTTTTGCTTTTGTTCTGGTTGAAAAAGAAGGGATAACAGCCAGTTTGGTGCCTGCAAAAGGATGAAAAATATGCTCAGAAACTCTGCGGTAATCTCTCTCTTTTAACTTTATATTAATCTTATCACAGAGTGATTGATATAGAACCATCCACGTGCTTCTGCTTGCAGGTTGCCTTTGTTTAATTAGCGTGGCTGTTGTTTGTCTAATATTTTTGCAAAACCTTAACTGATCAACTTCTCAGAAGTTTCATCTTTATGTTTTTTGTTTACCATGTTGAAACTATTTGTTTAGCTGCTGTCGAATGATAATGGTTAAAAAAAAGTTAAGGTTTACTGTATTTTTATACGACATGCAAAGTTTTATGTCATTAGTAACTAATAATTGGACGATCTACTCACTATACTTTTTATTTATTTGAAAATGTCGTTTATCTTTTAATTTTCAGGAAATATTTACTGAGCTCTTCATTTACCTGCTGAGATTTCTGCTGAGCGCTCCATGCTGCATCTCCACAGATTTCATCTCCAAATTCTCATCAGCACCTGGCTTTCTTCCACCCTTTAAACGCTTTGGTAAGGCCCCCTTCCAACTGCTGCCTGATTTTGTGGGACCGCAGGAGCTTGAGCTGCTGCGGGAGCTTGAGCTTCCAATGGAGCTTGAACGACTGGTTGGTGTCAGACTGCCATCAGAGCTTATGCTGTTTCTCTTCTTCCCAGGTGAAGGTATCGGGAAGAACATCTTCAGCAAGAACCCGGCACCCTCCATACTTTCACTTCTCGTATGCCTCCTCCCTATTTTCGTAACCTTCTCATTTCCTCCCGTCCTTGCCTTATACATCTCTGTTCTCTTCCTTATAGGTGACTCCCTTGCTGTTCTTGCTATTCTTGGCAGCTCCACCAGATCCCTGAGCGAGAGCTCGTACACATACTCTGGTGCATCCTGCACTATTTCCATCAGCTCCTGCCTGTATTTAGCAAGCACCTGCGCTTGGGATGCAGGACTGAGCTGTTCATAAGACGAAGGGTGATCCACTGCGGACTTGCTATCATCTTTGGGCAGCCATTCAGGTTCGTAGTGACATTCCGAGCTGCCATAATTGTTACAATGCCATCCAGTCCATTCACCAAAAGCAAGCCCGTAATCTTCTTCAGAATCCACTCTGGACAGTGAGCTGCTGCTGAAGCTGAACTGATCTCCGGCGACGAGTTTCCTATTGAACGAAGTCATTTTGGAGAATGGAAGCGCAAGAAGAGATGGTTATGGTGAAGAGAGGAATGAGCTAAAGCTGAATGAAGAAAATAAAAGGGACCTGCAAGCCTTTATATAGGAAGAGGTAAATGAGTTTAGATTATATGAATGAAGGTACACCCCCGAAAGCTTTTTTTAAATCCCCAACCTTTTTTTTTTGTTTTCTTTTGGCTTTTAGTATCTTCTACCTTCTTCTCATGGGTTGTCTTGTTTTCTAGCGAGAAGGGCTTCGATCAATCAAAGGAAGATTCCTAAATGGTTGCTTAAAATTTGGATCAACTTGTGAGCAACGTAGTGTGTCATGCAAATTATTTACGATTAGTGTTTAGCGTCAAATCTTAGACCATTTAATCACTGTCTCATTATCACGGTCTTCATCTAATCTTGCCAGTAATCTCACTCTAATTCTGTTGTAGGATGTTGATAGTTTGATGGGGGAAGCAATGGAGATAGGTTTGGCGTCTAGTATCTAATTTGATTTTGGAATTTATTTGCTATCATGTTATAGTTCTAATGGTATTTTAATGAAGTGACGTTTGACCTCTTAGTAAGTACCTCAAGGACATGACAAATTGTAGAATTAAAGTATTATTAACCCGAAACTTCACTGTAAAGTGAAAGGCAATTAATAATTGCTATAATATTTATATGCGTGATATCTACTTGTTGATGTTATATTCATTATATATATGTGACAGCTGCCCGTTCACGGGAAATTGTTTGTTGGATATTCTATTTTGATACCTGTTTGAATCCCTAACTCTTCAACCCGAAAAGGTATGAGTCAACGGTCAATAGGGCATGGCGGAATATCCTGTGTCGAAACAATCCGATAGGTTTCCACTTCAGCATCATGTATCCATCTATAATACAATTGAGTTTTAGGCAGATTATGCATCACGATTTTACACAATAAGAGCTAGGGGTATTTACGATCTGTCCCTTAAATCTTTATAAATTATAGTTTATTCTTCTAAATCTTCATATTTAGGATTTAGTTCTCCAAATATTTTAAATTACTATAATTTAGTCCTCAATTTATATTTTGACCCGATTTTTCCGTTTTATCCCTGATTTTCTTCACTTAATTTTCCCTTTTCTCTTCCCTCTCTCTTCTTAGTTCTTATTGGGTTCCTCGTTCTTCTTCTCTCTTCTCTTTATTCATTTATTGGGTTCTCTCCCTCTATATTGAGACAAAATGTATTATTCTCCACTAAATATATTAAACCTAGAAATGAATTTATCCAATATAGAGAGGGAGAATCCAATAAATGAATTTATGTCGAGATTTAAAGGTTTAATATATTTAGTAAAGAATAATATATTTGGTTTCAATATAGAGAGGGAGAATCCAATAAATGAATAGAGAGAGAGGAGAAGAATAAGAGGGAATCCAATAAGAACTAAGAAAAGAGAGAAGGAAAATTAAGTGAAAGAAATTAGGGGTAAAACAGGAAAATCAGGTCAAAATATAAACTGGGAGACTAAATTGTAATAAGTTAAAGGATTTGGGAGACTAAATCCTAAATATGAAGATTTGGGGGACTAAATTATAATTTATAAAGATGTAAGGGACAGATCTGTAAATACCCCTCAGAGCTATAATCATTGTTAAACTATCTCACCATATTTTTCTTTTTCTTGTATATTCACTGTTAAACTATCTCAACATGTTCCTTTTCTTGTATATTTACACTGTTAAACTATCTCTACATGTTATTTTTTCTTCCTTGTATTTCTATGTAAGCGGATGGTGTCTTTGATGTTTCTTCTTTTTTGTGCAATGCTATTAACTAGCATGGTGTTCTATGCACGTGCATAGTAAGTTATCCAATGGAATATGTCACTATTCTGAGTTCTTAAGGTGGGCCCTACATAATAAGCCATAATGGAATGTGTCACTAGTTATACGTATTTTAAGGCCATAAATCTTTGTTAGAGCAAAAGGATGCAATGCATAAGTAGATAAATGATGATCTCTAACTAGATATCTGATATGTTACCAATCTCCGTGCTAAGAGATTTTAAGGAGACATTTATTTCGGGAATAGCCTACCCCAAATACTTGGTATAAAATGCTTAGTTGTTATATTTATTTCGGGAATGTTTTGTAAAGAAACTGATCTTGGAGTTGTTACTTGTGTCTTGTTTATCCTTCTTCTTCTTCACTAAGTAGGTTTTAATCTTTTAGGTTTTCATTTTTCCAAGTTTCATTTATATATATGAACAGGGTATTAATTTTCTTTATGGTAATTCCCTTTCATTAATAACAATAATTTTCACCTCAAATTATCAAAACCAACAAACTTATATACAGTAATACTAATACCATTATCCACTTCGTTTACGGTCCTTTTTGCCCTATTAAAAAAGTCTATTCTAAATAAAAACATAGTATAATATCTGCTCCGTTAACATCCCTACTAAAATGACAGTTCAAAGGAGTCAACATGTAGAGAAAATCGGGGTAAAATGAGAAAATCGGGCTAAAATATAAACTGGGGGACTAAATTGTAGTAATTTAAAAGATTTGGGGACTAAATCTAAATATGAATATTGGGGGACTAAATTATAATTTATAAAGATTTAAGGGACAAATATGTAAATACCCCTTAATTTAATTACTTTTACATGCAGGTTTGTTTTGTTAATCCATCACGACTCATCAGTACTTAGATGACTGTTGACAAATATGTAAATACCCCTTAATTTAATTACTTTTACATGCAGGTTTGTTTTGTTAATCCATCACGACTCATCAGTACTTAGATGACTGTTGTCCGTTAGCTTAAAGATATGTCAAAAGAATAACCTAGCACAAGTGTACACTATTCCATCAAGAGTTATTTTAATGCAACCTGTAGCTAAGGACGAGAATTGACAGGTCCAAGAGCAAGATTTTGCACCTTCTATTCAAAATTTGGAATTATATAATTTGAATAGGACGGGTTACGGACTCACCTACTCTCATCTCTTGCTGCGACCGGTAAATAGATAAACCCAATGTTTAAAATAGCGATAACGGTAACGTAACGTTTTGTCTCTGTTAGGTTATGTTCCATATAGCGTAACGTATAACATAGGTTATGCAATTTCCTATTTATTTAATAAAAATAAATATAAAACTATATAAAATAATTTTTATAAATTGAAAAATAAATTTTAAAAATATCTAAGAAAAGAATATAAAACTATTTTGTAATACATAATACAATAATCTTTATATTTATCTTCACAAATTATATTAAATCTGCAACCTTAATTCTAGTCATCATTGAAACAAGAAAATAAAATTCTAATTTTTTATTTCAATTTCAGTTATTATCATTGTTGTAATTTATATCTTATAATGTTTAATTTATTTTATTTATAGTTGTTGATTTCAATTCAGTAAAAAATTCAATAAAATCAATAAATAAGATATTTTAACAACCGAAGAGGAATTACAAATTAGCAATTACACTAGCAATCAAACAAGCCAACAACTAATTAAGTAAGAAAAATTATATCAACTCAGTAATAATCAAAATAATAATCAACAACAATATAGAAATTATTAAAAAATAATTGTAAATAACGTAACATAACATAATTTAACGTAACGTTACGTAATATAATGTAAAATAACATAAAAAACGCAACTGAGTTATTTCCGGTTGTTATGTAGCGTTGGAGTTCCGTTAGGTTACGTAACGCAATGTAACGGGTTTCATAACGCGTTATTTTCAACATTGGATAAACCCTCTCCAAGGCTGAACGGACGGCTAGATGGAGTTCTGTGAGAGCAATCACTATTTTGCAAGCAGAATAAAGAAGCTTCAGGCTATGTTCAATCGCATCTACCATTTTGTGCCCAAATTTTTTGCTTGAAATATCTGATTCATTACTAAGTATCTTCAATCATTTCGATAAATATCAAGCTAGACAGTTGCTATACATAGACAGCTAGTGTAATGGATGCCGTAGACTCAAATAGACAGAACAAAGCTGAGGGTTTGTTACAGTTGGACCTGCTTCATACCTGAATCTACTTGGGTCCATCTGAATCCAAAGCTGAGAGTTTGGAGGCAGAAAAAGAACTGAAAGTTAAATTTTGATCAATACGAACATGCAAGGATTGATTATATTTAAATTAGAGGTAGACCTTTGGCAATAAACATAGAAAGATATGAAGGTGTACTGGCTGACATTGAAATGCATGTTGAAAAACAAAAAGATCACACAATAATAGCAACAACTAGAAAGATATGAAGGTGTACTGGCTGACATTGAAATGCATGTTGAAAAACAAAAAGATCACACAATAATAGCAACAACTAGGCCTTTTATCCCAAGTACTTGGGATCGGCTCCATGAACCAACAAGAGAATTGCAATAGATCTAGCATATAGATCATCCTTCTCCACTCATTACTATCGAGCGCATCGAGCACGTCAACCAAAAAATGACACATGACTTATAAAAATTTAATTGTAAGCCCAATAAAAATGGAAAAAGTGTACCTAATGGTGTTTCCATTGAGAGTTATCTGTGAAGGCATCTCTAAATTTCAATATGGAGGGTTTACATAGATAATCTGAACCGTTAATTATGATCTCCACGTTCTAAAATGGTGTTGTATAAAAAATCATGTATTTTCAATAAATTTTGATCGCATATTTGATATGTACAAAATGAACGGTTTTTTAATATAAAGAAAATGAGACATCTTGATCGATGATGAAGAAGTATTTAAATCACATGATTTTTTATATGCCACCTATTTAGAGCATAAAAATCATAATTAACAGTTTGGATCGTCTACGTACATTCTTTATGTTGAAATTTAGAGGCGTTCCATAGGCAATTCCATAGGAAGACATCATACCTACACCATTCCTTATAAAAATATGTATTATTTTCAATCTTAAAATCTTAGTTCCACCATTAACCGGATAACTAAATATATAAAGAATACAAATTTTCTTAACCTAAAACTTTAGGAAGGACGCTATAGAACTATAGGGCAGCTACATGGTTACTAGATCATATATGAGGTCCCAGAGTGCAGCATGACAAGAACCATGTTCATTCTATTATGGAAGGCAACTCCTCACACCCTATTGATATTAATCCAATATTGTGCTTAGATTAATATAAAAAAGATATCTAATTTCTGACAAGCAATTTACTGCACTAGTATGATCAAATGGAGAAGTTACCCAAGAATAGTGAGTGTTATTTATTTATTTTGAGAAAAAAGACAATGCCTCAGTTTTGTATATTTCAATAAGATATGAAATATTACATTAGTGCAAATGTGTGTGTACACACACTATATGAGTAATACAAGAAAAATTAAAATAAAAAGTAAGAGGAGATGGAGGCTATTTATGGAGTCAAACTCCAATATAATAGCTGATATAATGAATGATAGAAAAAGTATCTCGTTGCTTGGAATATGCGGTTGTTGTGCTTGTTCCATATACACCAAATTATAGCTAAAGAGCTAGTATCCCAAGATTTTGTTATGTTGAATGATACCCTTCGTCGTTACTATTGATGCCATAGGGTTTATAGAGTCGAAGGGAGATGTGGGAGGCTGAAGAGGGAAAGAAAATGCTGTCATATCTGAAACGTATAAGGGTATTGGAGGAAAAGGTAATTGGAGGTTTCTGGGTTGAACGGACATAGTGCGCAACAAAATGGAGTGGTTATGTTGTGTCGAGTGAGAATTTCTAAAGTGGACAGACGATCCAAGAGGGCAAGCCATTCAGTGAATTTAATCTTGAGGGGTGTTGAGGTTGACTATACAAGGGAAGCATATATATTCGTTGGAGATGTTGGGGAGATGAAGCAGTAGAGGGACACAACAGAAACAGTGAATGTTATTGCTCGAAGAGGTTAGGCTGCTGTCTGTAGTCACAACGAGGCCAATCATATAATTTGGTACTTGGACTAATAGTTCAACGCTCAACTTATTGCATTCTGGTTGCGTAAAGACACCAGGAATAAAGCTGCTCTCACATAACTATTCCGTTTTTACACAAAAGCATGAAAAATGGAAGAGATTAGCAAATATCAGCACAAGGAAATAAATTCTATAAAAAAATAAATCCATTTCAGCCTTTGGATATGGGATCGTTTTTCCAAATAACTAACATAAATACTTTCAACAAACGTAACCACTATAGTTATAGTACCATCCATCCATACATGAAGTGGTCAAACTACGGTTAGATTCACCAAATAGCAACTATTACAAGGCATAATGCTGTACAAAGGCCACTACGAAAGGCGCAAATAAAATCCATTTGTCATTGTTAAACAATATCATACACATTTATCTACTTCTCTTCAAGTCGAATTTTGTTTGGCTATAAGTAGAATGACATTATGTAAGCTGCTCACTTTTTAGTTTATGAAGTGAATACTGCATATCCTAGACAAAAAGAAACCTTATTTAAGCCCAATATCTGCTTCCAACCTGTAGATTCAATAGCTGCTATAAGAATGCAATTCACGCGCTCGGCTAGAGTGCTTTTGAGCTGCTGTAGTTGTAGCCCCACGACAGAATAGTCTATATCTTAAAAGCATAATTAATTTGCTTTTAATCATTCTAACATAGAGGGCAACATCAACCAAACTGCTCTCTGGCAAAACTTCTGATATCGGGGAAAATAATCAAGCGACTGATTTAATATCTCATGACGAACGGTAGCCCAGAAGATCTTGATAAGCCTTCAGATTAAACTCAGACATCTTCTAATAGGATGATCTTCAGCAGCAAGCTATATATATCATTCTTAAACTTTCTTTCACATTGTGCAAATTACTTGCTGCTGTTGCTGCTGCAGCTTCTTCTTCTTCTACTTAGTCAATAGACACTTACTCGTTAAGTTGTATTAACTACAGTTTTCATAACCAACAACAATAACAACAACAACTAAGTCTTTTATTCCAAGTATTTGGGGTAGGCTATATGAACCAAAAAAAAAAAAAAAAAAAAAAAAAAAAATCATGCCGGATCGATCACTTTGATATTCCTTCTCCATTCATTTCTATCAAGTAATATCTCCTTATTTAAACCTTTAGACTCCATATCTTTGCGTATCACATCCATCCATGTTTTCTTCGCTCTTCTCTTCGTTCTTTTAACTTGTCCTATATTAATAAACTCCCCTTCTCGAACTAGTGTACTTGTAGCCTACATTGCACATGGCCAAACCATTGTAAGCAATTTTCTCACATCTTCTCATCGATGGGAGATACACCTATATTAGCACGAATATTTTCATTTCTCACTTTATCTCTCCTAGTGTTGCCGCATATCCAGCGGAGCATGCATATTTCTGCTACACTTATCTTCTGTGAATGATGTTTCTTTATAGTCCAGCATTCCGTGCCATATAATAAAGCTGGCTTAATAGCAGTTCTATAAAAATTTTTCTTCAATCTTAACGGAATATTACGGTTGTATAAAACTCCCGTTGCCCTCCTCCATTTCAACCAACCAGTTTGTATCACATGGTTAACATCATTATCGATCTCTCAATCATTCTGAATACTATAAAGGCACAAACTCAAGTCCAACCCGGATTATTGAGTTTATCTCATATTTTCTTCGTATAGTAAGGCTACTTCCCTTAATCATGAGCTAGTTTACTTATGTCAAGATTCCTAGAACACATAAGTATAATTTTCCCTGTATCTAATTTGAAACCTATGCAATTAAACTGCTTTTTTCCATTAAAATTAAAAAGAGGTCCAACTTCTCAAAAGATTCAAAAAACTCTAAACAATGAACTTTGGACCTGTTTTAATGTAGGGCTCAAGTGGCTAAACTCCAAATTTAAGCAACAAAGGTTAGGGTTAGTTCGACATACAAACCAAGCTATGCATCTCTAAGATTGTTGCAAGACTACAGGCTAGTTGAATATAAAATATATATTCATCAAGACAGCAAAAAATCGCTCCTTCTATCGTGATACTTATACATTAGCAATCTTTAAACAAGTCAACTCACTTTGATGTAGGGCTTAAATGGGTTCTGTTCCCATTTCAGGATTATTACAGGACAAATTAAATTAAGAACGTATGTCCATGATTAATTGGCAAGCGCCTAATGCGACAATATTTAAGCTGTAAAATTTCTAAACTATGTTGCAGAACCAAACCAGCTGGAAGCAGAACAAATATCAGAAATAGTAACTAGCAAGTTGATTCGCCAGGTTAATTTTTAGCATTTTTTTCAGGTCGCAGACCGTAGTCTGTGATAGAGCATAGCCCATATTCATGGCACTGTTACTCATCCACAATATGTGTTTCAATCATGTGTGGAAGTGACACTTAAAAGACCTAGGAAGCGCAGAAATGTTGTTGGGGATGTAGTACCGCAACGGACACGAGTCAGACACACCACATACATACCAAAAACCATATCGGAGGTGTCCGACAAAATAAAGAAAAAAATGCTATGCCATTACCGTGTCTGAGCTTTTTGTAGGTTGTCTTAAAAAAAAAGGAGTTAAATAGTATGAAAATATTGAAAATAAATATTACTAAATTGGTAACATCTATTTATACTTAGTTAGTTTTATGAATTTATACTTTAAATTTTTTTTTGGATATAAGTTCTGTTTGGTATCTATGTTTCAAGAAATAATTTTTTTTTCATATTCTATGCTAATTTATGACCCGTTACCATCACTATTTTTTTTTTTTTTTTTATCTCTTTACTTATAAAGGGTGAGAGAGAGATACGCATGGCTAATGGTGAGGTTTATCCTTTTGTAATGGAATGAAAAGACACAAACCTATAGATTTCTATTACTTTCGTTAGTAAAATTATTATGTTAACAATCGAAGAATATATACTTATTTTTATAATTTTTTCTGTGCAATTGTGGTGTCTGTATCTTCGTTTTTCCACAAATGTCATGTCTTGTGACCACATCCGAATATGTGTCCAACCCTATGCTACTATCCGCTAAGTACATTTGAACACATATTATTCATAAATACTCTCCATGTATAACAAAAATGGAAGACTGAAATTTGTTTCTGACCACATGTAACAGTAGAAGAGTGTGGACGTGGAGGTTTGTCTCCTAGACTATACCATATTGGACCTTCACTAGTCAATAATAGCAAAGAAGACCAAGCAAATTAGAAGTAATTATATGAGCAGACAGCCTAAACATGACTCTTGTGCAATAATGTCATATTCACAAGCAATGGCAAGGGTTCAAAATGTAAGAATACCTCAGTTCATGAAAGAGCAAAACCAAGCAAGCCACTTTCTGTGTTGGATAGAAAAAAACACATAAGAGGGCAGCTCCCTTTCCACAGCCATCCATATAGATCTCCTGAAGCCCTGGAAACTCATGCCTTTGTAGGATAACCAACTTGCTCATAAACGGCTTCTCTGGACTGACTCATGAAAGTAGCCACCATAGGCTCTTTGGTAGGCATTTTCCAGGCATCAGAATCTTCGTCTACGCTCGAACTCTTCTCCAAGATATACATATAGCTTCGGTTGTCTGGCAACGTCTGCCAGCTCGCAAACGACTTCCTAAAGTATCCATCTTTGCAACCACAATTTCAGGTAGAAAGCTGAGAAGAAATCATAAAATGTACTTCCTCAAGCTAAAAATGAAATGATCAAGAACATAAAATCAGCACTGATCTCTGATTGGACGACCACCTAGCGGCCCGGACCACCAAGTAGCAGCCTGCGCCAACAAGTAATGTCTCCAAATCTTTTGTGCAGAGAGTTCTGTTCTAGAAGATAATAACTGAATCTATCGACTGACAGTTTAAGAAAGACCGAGAATTCATTGAAAGACCATCTTTTTCCTTTTTCTGGAAAAAAAGAAGAAGAAAGAAATCATCTTCTTCCTTTAGGAGGAAATTAAGAACTTTCCCTCTATCACAATCAATCATATTTTTTCTTTCTGGAAAAAAAGGTCATCTTCTTCTCTCCTTTGTATAAAAGAGTAAGAGTTGTACCTCAAGAATAGGTCAACCATCGTAACTTTATGATCGCAGTCTTCATCTTCTTCTAGATTAAGATCAAAAAAAGAATCAAGTACTAAGCTCTTCTTTCAATCTTTGACTAGATCTCCACCAAAGAAAGAAACTTGTAATCTTGTTCCAATTATAAAGGAAAGTCCTCTCTCTTTGTAATCAGAATCTTATACACAGTCCATAGGAACATCCTTGAACTGCAGCCAGCCAATGCCTATCTCCTTCACGGCACAGCCTGCAGTTTTCCAAGAACTGCATGCCCTTTACATTTGGACTCAAGACCAGTTCCAAACATAGAAAGTTTCTTGATCCAGAGAGTGAATCCACTCACACTCTCACATTCTGTAGAACTTTTTTGATCCCAAAAGTGAATCCTCTTGCACTCTGGCAATTTCTCCATCTCCTGCACTCGGCATTCAGAACTAAATGCAGACTGCTCAGTTCCTCATTCAACTGTCGATCCAACTGTAACCTGGGTTCTTTCTAATCCTCCTCTCCCGCATCATCTGTCTAAATCTTTGAGATGTCGACCATTGTTCCTTAGCAGCATACATGCTCGATATCTGCACGAATGGGCCTGCCTCCCTCGGACCAAGCTTGATAAGCATCTCCGCCGCTCTCCTTCCTAGATTTTCATCCCCACGAGCCTTGCACCCACCAAGCACGCACGTCCAAATGCTCTCATCGGCCTCAAAAGGCATTGTACCAATAAAATCTACAGCTTCCTGAAGTCGACCTGCACGAACTAACAAATCAACAACCAACGAACAGTGTTCAAGTTTTGGATCGATATCATACTCCTCCTTCATTCTATAAAACCATTCCAGGCCTTCTTCTACTAGCCCTGAGTGGCAGCAGCCAGACAGGATAGCAATGAAACTCACATCATTTGGAGCCATATTCGCACTTCTCATGGCTTCAAACAGTTTGAGCACTTCGGTTCCATACCCATTTGAGGCATAACCCATCATCATCGAGTTCCATAGAGCTACGTCGGACTTTGTCATCCAGTTAAAGAGCCTCCACCCATTGGCAACACTTCCACACTTGCAGTAAAGATCGATAACAGAAGTAGAAATGATTGGGTCCGAAGCGAGGCCATTGATAGTAGCAAGAGAAAATAATTGCTCTCCGATCCCAAGAGCACATATGGATGCACTAGCGCTGATTGCACTGGCCAGTGCCACCTTGTCGAGCCTAAGGTTCATCCGGTGCATTTCAGCAAACAAGTCTAGCGCTTCGATAGCACAACCATTTTGACTGTACCCAACAACCATTGTATTCCATGAGATTAGACTCTTGTTGGATATCGAATCAAAGATCCTTCTTGCCTCATCCATCATCCCACAATTGAAGTAAACGTTTATCATTGAATTGAGCAAAACCGTGTCCCGTACTCTAGCCTCACCAGAAACTCTACATGCGTCCTCCCATTCGCCAAGTTTTGAGTAAGAATCTATTAGAGCACTCGTAACAACTACATCCTCCAAAACTCCATACTTCAAACAACAAGCATGAATCTGCTTTCCAATTTCAAGAATCCCCAAACTAGCACAAGCACCGAAAACAGTTGCAAAAGTCGACGCATCCAAAAGAAGCCCCTCCTCTCCCCTCATCTCAATAAAAAGCAGCAACGCGTCTCTCCCTCGCTCATTGGCCACGTACCCATTAATCATCGAGTTCCACAAAACAACACCACGGTTCCTCTTAGTGTCAAAAACCCTTTTCGCATTCTCAACTCTCCCACAGTCCGAATACCCCGAAACCAAAGCCGAAAGTGAAAACTCATCCGGGCATTCCATCAACTCAACAACCCGACAAGCACTATCGACATCCTCACACTTCCCGTACATATCAACTAGCGCACTCCCCAAAACACAGTCTACCTCCACTCCAGAACCAATAATATGCGCATGAATCTGCTTCCCAAGCTCATAAGCCCCGCAATCCGCACACCCGCTAACAACCGTCGCCAGCACAAACTTATCGCCCAAACCCACTCTCCGATACAACAGAAACGCTTCCAACCCCTTCCCACTCAGAAAGTACCCATGTAGCAACGAGTTCAACGCCGTAACATCCTTCTCAGGCATTTCATCAAACAGCTTGCGGGCATTCTCCAAGTCCCCGCATTTAGCCAGCCCAGCAACAGTTGAGGCCCAGGAGTAAGCGTTCTTTCGTGGGTTCGATTGGAATAATGATACTGCAGTGTGGGTGTCGTTGCAATTGAGGTATGAGTCGATGAGCGTGTTGAAAGAGAATGGGTTTTTGATGGGCATTTCGTCGAACAAGTTGTGGGCATCGGCGGGGGTCGGGGAGCAGCGGGAGTAGAACTGGAGGAGGGAGTTGGAGGAGAAGAGGGAGGAGAGGTGGCCGGACTTGAGGAGGAGGGAGTGGAGCTGCTGGCCGAGGGAGAGGTGGCGGGAAGTTGTGAAAGATCTGAGGAGGCTGGCGATCGAGGGGAGGTCGAGAGTCATCGGGGTTCGGGCTTCATATCTTGGCGGGTTGCGGAGATGAGAAATAAATGGCGATGTACGTATATTATTGGGTAAACGGGTTTCGAATCGGGTAGCTTTCTGCCCGACCTAAGGCCTTTGGCAAATCCACATTTGAGGCATGTTTTTAAAGTTTAATTCTGATTTCATCATCAAGTTGACATATAAAATATTGTATTTACTTAAAATCATAAATTTTGTGTCTAATTGATGAAATACTAGATCAAAACTAAAATACAAGAAATTAAAATTGGTATGAGTGAATCCTATGAAACATGAGTTCACAATCCGAAAGGAAATTTTAAAAATATTATTATTAAATAAGTGAAAATGGAATTCAACTCAGATAATTTATATGAATAGATAACTTATTACTATTATTTCACACACACAGAATTGTATACGTACGGAGTGATAAACTTATGGTTTATTTATAAGAAGAAAAGTACGAAAAAGTCCCTACATCTCAATATGGAGAGTTTATATGGAGAAACCGATTCATAAGTTACAATTTTTATGTTCTAAATTTATGGTGTATAAAAAATAATGTAACTCAGATACTTCTATATCATTAATCAAGAGATCTTATTTGTTCCATTGTAAAAAAATCGTTGATTTTGCACAGTACTCTCTCTCTCTCTCAAGAACTAAGCTTTGCAATTAGATAGCGGATACCCCTTCAATCCTTCTTTATGAAGCTACTGATCAGCGACGATCGCAACATTGAAGACACACGTACTCATGCAACAACATGCTATGTGGCTCATGTGGGCTTAATTTATGACCCGAAGATAACAGGCCACTTAAATTCCCAACATTTTCAAGTAGGGCCTCAGATTCAATCGGCCCACCATTAACATACATGGGCCACAAGATGTGCTTCGCAAACTAGATAGGATAACATTTGATGAATAAAATTTTCTATAAAAAAGAAAAGATATGTGACGCATAAACAAGATAGGTATCAAGTTGCAGAAATTAAAGCCTTTTGAGATCGTTGCACATTGCAAAGTGGTTGATTGTTCTGCATTCTTGATCCTATCCCATCTTTGAAATAGCTCTGGGCAAAATAGTATGTGGGCATTGTTGATGTCATGGCAACTGTAGTTAGGCTATAGAAGAAGTTTTCTTGCAAAATAATTGTAAGAAGAGGCTTAGCTTGTGGATAATTGGTGGTTTTTTTTATATAGCAAAAGTACTCTGTATTCTATTAATAAGTAATAACATAATATAGTTTCAAAATATGACCCCTACGGACTAAAATAGAGCCCAGAACACATACCTAAGAAAAAATATATTGCAAAATCACCTCTAACGAGTCAACAACAACTGAAAAGGAAAAAACTTTGATGTTTCAGTCTTAGTCCAATAGATTACTTCTCATGCTCATGGTTATCCTCCTCTCAGTGGTGGAAGTCCCTGGAACCACCTTCCCTCGAATGTTGTGATGGCGGTGGCTGATTATGCGTGCGCCTGAGTCACCTGATATCCGAGAACCATTCACTTCTGAAAGTAAATTTTCTTGATGTCAAGTGATATAAATTAAATATACCGCAAGCGTATAGGTAGGTACAACATGATATATGTCAATCCACAGAAATCTTAAGTGTTTTACTATTTTCACTTTAACCCTATTTAATAAATTGATAAAAAGATAGTTTTTGGAAGAGTTTTAATTAACTATAAGAAAGATGAAACCTAGTAATATAAAATCTACTACGCATGAGACATGACTTTGATTCACAATTTTATCTCTTTTCTTTCTACCAAGCAAAGTCATGTTAAAAAATAAAAAGGACAATTTTTTAACGGACTGCTACAGTCTCCATCAGTCGTTGCCGATAAAAATATCATATGTCCGTGGTACAACGACCATCATCGATCACTGCGATCATCGTAAATGGCATGCACGATGATCGTCATCAACGGCCTCCGATGGCATCAATCATTGTTGGTAGCCACCTAGCAACCATCGTGGATCACTGACGCCATTACAACTTGATAGATTGTCATCGATCATCACCACCATTGACATGACCAACAATCGATTCTAGAAATGGTGTAGCCGAACATCTTTCGACAACTTGCACCTATCACACTTTGCCGGCGATCACTTCCACCGTCAACACCAGTGATCATTGTCGTGAACGATTCGAATGATCGCCAAGCTACATATGGCACGAGGCCGACATCACTAGACTCACCACTACCGACGACTATCACACTACTATCCTAAGGATGATCCTTCCGTTCTTTCACGAATGCATGTTTTTTGAAAAATAATTTGTGCTATTGTATATTCTTTTTAATATATCAAATGAATCAATATTATATTAGCGGGAAAATTCTATTTACACATGGAAATTTACTTTTCACCCACAGTTTTAAAACTTGTATATAATTACAAGTTTACCATTTATTTTTTTGACTAAATTACCCTTATAAATTAAGACTTTTTAAAATTTAAAACTACAACTCATCGTCTTCATCGTCTTCCTCCTCTGTTTTTTCTCTAGAATCTTTAAAAATATTTTTTTTAGTGGAATTTATTTTTTTTTAAAAAATTATCTCCCACAAACCCATTGATTTGATTTCTTAACTTTTTAAAATTTTTAAATATATGTTCCTAAAAAGATCTCGAGAAATTTTAAATTCTTCGAATTTACTGTACAAGTAAAATTAGGGTTTGAAGTTTTAGTTTGAGTTTTTTTGTTATTCAAATAGAAAATTCCAACATGCAACTGGTGTAAGAGAACAAATTTAAGGTAAATTTAAATTTGTTATGAGTTTTTTATGTGTATTTGTTTACAATTTATTATTACTTATGATTCTTTCGTGAGGGAGACGTCAGCTGCTGGTCGGGTTTTAATATCCGACCAAGCGATTATTTGGTCGGGTATTAATACACGACCAACATATTTTTATCTTGGGAATTAATATCCGACTCGAAAAATTTGAGCTCCGACGACATAAGGAGATAGAGAGAAGGAGGAGGGTTAAACCTGTAAAAAAATTTAGGTGCATAGAGTAAATTGGTGATATTTCAAGATGAAAGTTTGGTGTAAAGAACATTCAGGACATCAAAAGTAAATTGCAGTGTGTAAATAGAATTTCTCATATTAGCGGGAATATTCAAATTAAACCAAATATGCTTAGATGGTAAAATTACTTTCGGACACCGGACGCACCATTTTCCTTTTTTATACAAGTCAGTCAACCACATGTTACTCGTTTTGTAAGCCAAAAGATCTTAAAGCAACTAGGATTTAAATCAGAAATCGAAACTACGTACACATCATATGGTCTTTCATTGTCTTTGGACCTAACTGTTTCGAATCCAAGAGATAAGGGATGACCCGCCATTGATTCTTGATTGAAATCACTCAAGATTACTTTCCGTTGCTAGCCGCCTCCACATGCTCCACTCAAAATCCCCAACGCTTGTCTCTTACGTTTCCTCGAATCACGCTATAAGTACCGATCAAATACACCTCAACAAAAAAACTAATCTCAATATTCCTTCTATTGATCAGTACTAACCCACATAACGTCCTTCTGATCATGGCTAGCTCTCTCCCTCCGGGCTTCCAATTCTTGCCCTCCGACGAGGATCTCGTCGTCCACTTCCTCTACCGTAAAGTGCTCGGCAGCCCACGGGACAGCATCATCCCCAGTCTCGATCTCCATCACTACGACCCATGGGAGCTTGATGGTAATCATTGGTCTACGTGCATCTCATCTATATCTTTCAACTAGTGAATGAATCAATCGATCGGTCTAATTGTTTAGGTAAAGCTCTGCAAGGAGGCAACCAATATTGGTACTTCTTCAGCTGTAGGACGCAGAATAGGGTGACCGCCTGCGGGTACTGGGGCTCCGAAGGGGACGATGAGCTCGTTACAAGCGGGAGCAATGATGTTGGCATCAAGAAGACGTTTGTGTTCTACACTGGCAAGGCCCCAGATAGGATCAGAACCAATTGGGTCATGCATGAGTATCATCTCTTGCAGGGTTTCGATGGCGATGCTAGTGCTACTTCGAGCTCTAGTAGTCGACGCACATCATCATCTAAGAAGCAAGGGCACGCTAGAGCGGCAAGTACCCTAATAATAATAATAATCATCATCATCTATCATTCAGTTATCGACTTGCTGTAGTATGCTGATAAGTTTGACTTGCAATGACTGCAGGAATGGAATAAATGGGTGATTTGTCGAGTTTACGACTCGAGCTGCGATTGTGATCAAGTGGAATATTGCGACAATGGGATGGAGCTTTCATGCTTGGATGAGGCATTCTTGTCACTAGACGATGATCTTGACGAGATAAGCTGGCCGGCCCAATTGAGGTCCTAAAGATTGTAACCATCAGGCCACATCTAATTACAAGCTAACCATGTAGAATTGTAGTAAGAGTTGTGATGCGTGTATGTATGCATATCTCTTTCAATAGTTTCACACCAAAATAAGTGTCAGAAACAAATCTTTAATTTTTCTTCTCTTATTGTGATTAAGCTTGAAGCAAACTTACTAATAAATTAAAAAGATACGTGAAGGAATTAATATAAAACTAATACATACCTCGTAACTTTACCAACTTAATAAATCTCTTTGGGTGATTTTCATATAGTATACTTCGGCCAGGTTCTACAATTGACAAACAGATAAGATGGTCTTTGTAGTTTCTATACGGATTCAATCCATATGAGTAGCTCACGTATAAATACAACAGCAACTTGCACATAAATACTATAACATATATGATAGGAGAACAACAAATCAATATGGTTGAACTGTCAATAAGGATACTTCCCATTAGTTGTGTTATTATATTTATGTATGTGGTACACAAAGAAACTAGCCCATCGAGAAAGTGTCAAAAACTAAATTTGATATGCAAGGCACGTAAGATTGATAAATTGAAATAGAATGAAATAAAAAGAGAGAACTGTTCAATAGTAGTCTTGATTCTCTCTTTCAGAAACGAAATTGCTTTCTCTCCTCCCACAAGATTTTAACATAAAAGAGTATGGCAAAGCACAGCAAAGCAAACGAAATAAGCAAAATACAAGAAAAACTCTCTCCGTCACCATGAAAGTAGACAGTATAATAGCCTGAGTAACGATCAACAAGAGAAGTCAAAGGAGAAGAGATGTCAGACATTAAGTAGTCAGGCCTCCTAATTAAATCTATATCTGATTCGGCATTTTGAGTCACATTCATAAATAACTCTCTATGACAATAAATAAGCTGTTCTACAAGTTAGCTATCGATAAACATATAATAATCACATTTTTTTTTTTTTTACAAAATTTATTTGAGATCATAATTTCCACTACTTTGCCTTCTTTATGGTCATTTTTTTTTTTATCTATTTTTTTTTTTTATCTATTTGGTGAAATCCAAATTAAAACTAAAATCCAAGAAACCTAGATATGAATACTTTAAAAAAAAAAAAAAAGTAGGTAATAGAAACGAACTATAGCTGAAGCAATATAAATGAGTTGCCAGCTTATTAAATCTAAAAAAGTTAGATTTATCACATTTTCACCCTCCATTTGCCTACCTATATATCTTTCTACCCGCACCGCTCGTATATGTGATTTATCAACATATCAAATACTATCGCTATTAAGTACAAGACCCAATTTACCATACATACAATGGTATTTTCTTGCTAGATTTTACGTCAGCATGGCATCACGTCAAATGCAAAGAGAAATGCTAAATCAGCTACCCCATACACGTAGATGGGCCCATGAATGCGCCGAACAAATTACATGGGCCCATGCAAAAAGCAACCATGTATGAACTAGCCCATAAAAAACAAAAAGTGTTTGCCTAATGGGTAGGTAAAGCCCCAAATCCCTCCTAATCATTCTCATTTCCTCCTTAACAAAGTTGGAGTAAGCCATAGACTAAACATGCCTCCTTATTAAAACTCAGCAGGATATTTTCTGTCCTAAAACAAGAGGCACTTGGTTGCACTGCATGTCGTCTGTATGGAGCCACGTGTATCCATTGCAGAAGGTTGATTCCCACGTCACCTTCGATGCTGTTCAACTTAGCCATAGCCAGAGAGCCGATTACAAATCATTTCTATTAGATTAACAAAAGGTAAATACATGAAAGGTGAAGTTCAATTCATACTCTCTGATTCCTTGTCATTTTTGTGAGCTCTTAATGTCTATACCTTGCTGACTTAAATGTCGGAGAGTTTTTGGTTGGAGACCTAAAACCGACCTCCTGAGTGAGCCCAATTAATAATATAATTGATTTTCCTTTAAGGATAACAATTGGTTAAGTTTTCAACCTGTGTAAGTCGAGTTTGTGCCTGATCAGACATAGAAATTTCTTACGGTAACAGCTATACAATAAAAATTTTGCAAAAGAATTTTTTATTGTGCTAAATTAATAGGTAGGAATCCAATAATATCTGGATTTTTTTTTTTTTTTAATATAAGTCAATCTCACACACACATGTTTGTTACATTATTCAAGTTGAATTTCCAACGAAGGCTGAACTAAAACCTCTCCAATATTTGGAAAGAGCTAATGCTACTAAAGATAAGGCTTGGCAAATTTACTAAGAGCTATAGTCATAGTGATCCTCCTATTCAACTATTTCAACCATTTCCGAACACTTCATCTCATTTCTAGGGCATGCGAAAGTTCAATTATCTATAGATGATTCTTCGTTCAATACCCCTTCAATACAATGAGTTTCGAAGATCTAAATTTTTTTTTTTTTTTTCTTCTTTTCTATTGGTCCATAACCTAGAGAAATTACCTAGGGAAATTCATGAGTTCGATTCGACTATCGACATTCAATAATATCTAGATAGCATATAGAGGTTCTCTATTGTTTTATGCCGAGCGCAAGAATACAAAAGTTTTTTAGTGATGTCAGAATGGTAGTCTTTTATGAAACTTGGATAGTCGTTTTCTATATTTTATCCATTATATATATTTCTAATAATTTACCATCTTAATTTATTAGTACAAACTTAATTATGCCAAAGCAAGGTTTTGACATGGACATTAACTAGTTTAAGTATGGGTGCCATTATTGGTAGCTGTTCTTTTCAGCTTGTGCCTAATCATACTTTTAATCCTAAATAAATTAATAAAAGAGTGATCAGTGGGCCGAGATATCCCTGTTTTGCTAAGCCAATTATGGCAATCTTCTTTTTTGTACGATCCGAGGTCAAACGAGCCATAAGTATGGCTCTTAATTAGGTCATGTTGGGGGTAAATTATAAAGCCACATCCCAAATGTATAAGGGTACACTGAACCGAACTTTGTTATATTAACAAGTTTGTTATTAAATTATTTGGATTACTCAGCTTTCTTTTGCCTCTCTCCTTCCGAGGGCACACCCTCTTCTCTCAAATCCGAAGTCCGCTCGAGTGAAATCTCCATCTTTGCCGACGTCAAGAAACCTTCCTTCCATCCATTCCCATCTGTATATTTTGAGTTTAATTTCGTAAAATCTAGAAATTGAGTAATCCAAGTTCATAATAGGGGTTCAGAATGTATAAAATGAATATGAAAATCACTCTATATATAGATGCTACACAAGCACGGCAGGTAAGATTGGGTTTTTATTGTATTTTTTAAAAAAATTTATTACATGATTTTACTAGATAGAGATGGAGATTGCAGGTTTTTTGATCCTACATATATTGCAAATCGTGCAAAAATTTATAAAGATCTAGTCCAAGTACTTGCGTAGAAACCAAACTCAAAGTTGATAAAAATTAATACGACGGGTGAAGTGGATATGCTGATTTGATAAAGTTATAGTGAGAATCTCAGTGTTCTAAAAAGAATTTTATGCTGACGATTATACATCCGCATAATCATATGCTGACTTGAAATGCACGTAGAATTAAGAAATCATCATGTTACGTGGACATGATGATTAATCGTTCTAAATGTGGATTATGTGTGATATGTGCCTGCATAAACGCATAATCAGTATTCTAGTTTACTTTTTTAAACCTAAAAAAACTGTACCCGCTCTTTTAAAACGTCTTTTCTGAGTTTCTATGGCACCCAAATTCAATCCCCCTATCAATCCTCAATCTCTGTCCTCTCATGCTCTCATGATCGGTTCTCAATCAAACCTCGATTTGTCGCCTCCGGTCACCTCACGTTACCTCCTATCATCTCACTCATCGATCGTTCACCACACGCAACTATCTCTCCCTCTCTCATCTTCAGTTTCTGATCGTCGACCCTATCTCGATTTTCTCACCATATCTACATCCGACTCTCTCTCCCTCTTCTATTCAATTTTAGATCACTGATGGGCCTAACTCTAATTTGAACCCAGTCACCAAAACTTAAACCGACTCTCTTCTTCTCTCGTCAATTTCTGATCCCCGACTATCTCACTGTTTTAATTTTTCGATTCTCTCTTCAATTTCTGATCATCCTATCTTAACCTCAATTAGACTCGGTGATTATCGACTCCAACCAAGTTCTCAACTAAACAACTGCGTGTAAATTGTAAAGCCATTGTAAAGCTACTTCATCTTTTCAATTTTTATGAAGATTAATTTAGTTATTTTTTGTGATTAGTGTGATATTTAAATTTTGATTAATTTTTTAAAATTAGTTAATTCGGTTCACTAGGCACCCACCTATGATGGTTCACAATAAACCTGTTAATTTATTTGAATCTTTTTTAGACCCGTGAACCTGTGATGATGTTTAATTTTTGTGATTGAATAAAGTAGTATCTAAGTGATTATGTGTTTAATTTGCTTTCAAATGAGAAATCATGTCATTCAAGGAACACTCTTGAATACTAACTGAAAGAAACAAATGAATATAAAAGAGAAATCATTAAATTGACTACTATGAACAGTTTCAGATTAAGTGGTTAGTGGTTAGGTTTGATTTTTTCTAATGTTCTTGAACATTATAACACTCAATGTATGCATTTTTTTAAATATTATTATATTAATCTATATTAAATTATTAATATTCCACATAATTCAACATAATCCGTTTAATCTCCCTAAAATCTGCTTATCCATTATGCGCTTCCGAACCACCGAACCACACATGATAAAAACGTATTTTAGAACATTAGAGACTTTTAAAAAGATATTATTATAAAAATGTAGAGCTTTGAATGACCTTCGCAATAACATCAAGATTAGCTTAAAGAAGTTTAGGCATGAAAACTATAATCGCTCAAATTTGGAAAGCAACAACAAGAATTAATAAAGTTTGTGCAACAACATGATCTTCAAGTCAAGTTCCGAAGGTGGTGCTAGTACAACTGGAGAAATTGGCGTGTTAAAATTTTTTTTAAGTTCTTTCCAATGGCACCTGGTTCACCCAAAAAACAAAAAATAAAAATGAATAGGAACAAAATAAATTAGAACAATATTTATACTTATAAGCCTCTCACGCCACTTTGAAAGAAAACCTCAAGATTAAACCAGCCGTACCTAGTTTACCAACGCGTCAAGCATTTTTTCTTCCTACCATTGCTATAATGCACTATATCTTTTTCTCAAAAAAAAGAAAAAAAGAAAAAAAAGCCAAAAAGCTTATACACGTCGGATGCAAAAACGCTCTATACCAGAAATATGATTATACAAAGCTTTTATAACCACATTAAATAAGCTCCCACCGAATAACACACCAAATAATTTATAAACGATGAAAAGTCCACTCAGTAGAAAAGAATGAATAGTTTTAGGAGTGATAATAAAAGAGGAAAAAAATAAATTGACATCCATTGAAGATAAAAATTATGGTCGACCAACAAACTTGTATATATAACTAAACATATTACTAGTCATGTTACACACCTCTGCTTACACTGAGCATAAAACTAGGTGCAAATGTGAAAAACTGAATCTCAGATTCTACTTGTCCTAACCATAACACCCAAAGCCTAATTTATATGGAAAGGGGAGTAAAAACTACAAAAAATGCACCGTTCTGAGTTTAATTGAGACCAGCAAGCAGCAATAGCACTTTCAATAGAATCGGGGAATGCTAGCCTGAGTTGGTGCTAGTGTTGTATTCCCATCTCCATCAAGGATGCAACATTTACCAATTAAAATGCTAGCACAAATCAAAATTTGTAAAAGGGGACTTACAGTGGGGCTCATGACATTTTTGTTTGGATTTGCCTATGGACATGTACAAGGAACTCGACATAGGAAAGGCCACTCGGAGTCTTGTCCTCAACCATATATGCAAAGAATAGCATGCCTGTAAAAAATACCTCGATTATCTTGCTTGGTTTGCTAGAGAAAAGACGGAAAAAAAATAAATCAACAGACGGATGAAAATAATGAAAATAATGGAAAAAATGTGCCGACCTAAATTCAAGGTTTGGATTGTTAGATTTCAATTTCAAGAAGAAAGGAAGAATCTACACAAATTTAATTGTCTTCTTAGGTTGGAAATCAGGGTTTAAAAGGACAACCATCACTGTTCGAATCACAGCCCTACTGTACAAATTTGAGTCGGAGTAATGAAACTGAATACGTATGCATTTTGTTGAAACATTAATTTGCTAGCAAGATAGGCTGAACTATTTCAGCATCTGGAAAAGGAAGAAGTTAACAGAAGTCATTGTCTACTAACCTGATGGATCATGCTTTCTGCATAATCTCAAACTGCATGAAAAAATTTAACCGTCACATTGTCAATAGAAGGTGATTAAAACTTCATGAATGAAATGAAGAAATAATAATTTTATACCGCAAATATGAACATCTCTGGAGCCTTATCGCGTAGATCGCATCATTTAATTTCTTTGAGAGATCATTATCGAGCTGCTGCAATACCAACTGGAAAGAGAACCAAATATGTTTAAGATGTTTACAAAACCCAATAAGTATAGTTGATACAGGGAAAAACACATGCATGATTCTAGGCCTCTTTCTTGTATGTCAGAAAAAACCTTCACTTGATCCCTCTGTCAAAAAGCCCTACAATCATCAGGTACTCATGCCATAAAATAACACTCATGAGGGGAAAAAAAAAAATTGAAGGATGTAAACATTCATAAAGAGTGTACACACACACACACAAAGTCGCTCCAAATGGCAGGGAACGAAGTGAAACAGTTACTCCAAATGATTGTGTTTTCGCAACAACAATTTGTCTGATGCTGTGAGACACCGAAAAACAGTTGTATAAAAATTACAGAACAAAAATGAAGCATCTCAGCCACAATAATCACCTGTAGCTGGTGAACAGAAAAAACAACATATGCAGTGGAACCAAATACTCGGATAAAAAGTACAGACTAGAACCAGACAAGAATTTTCCAAAGCTTGGACAAGACACACTTAAACAATAGCATGGTGGGCATGCATGTACGTTATGGTGAGGGTGAGCCCTGGATAAGTGGGAGGATCTTATTCTGAAGTTCTGGGCTGAGTTACACATAACAATTTTCCCACGAAAATATAACAGCAACCCAAGAGAGGGGAATAAAAACTCCCCTGCTGTTGCTTTTCGCCCCTTAGGATACTTAAGTGAGGTTATCCAATTGTTTCAGAAACGAAAACTGAAAAACCTGTTCTGTAACACTGATGGCCACTTATTTCCAGAAACCTACAGTATCCTATTATATGCAAGTGAACATATAAGGCAAATGAACTTGTTGAATAACTAGCTGGCAAGAACCAAGGCAGATACCCAGAAAATAGAAATGACAGCTATACACTGGTAAGCATGTCAAATAAGAATGCACTCATGGAAATCTGGAAGCCATTTCCAGACTTTTGGGTACAATTTTGATTTGTGGCTAAGCATGCACACTTCCATTGTGAAGTTTCATGTCGGACATTGACATTGTTATTTTGTGAGTACTTTTCGGACATCGTTAAGCCGTTTAGCATCGTATCACGTCCATGCCGACGTGCTCGTACTAGTGAAATATTGGTGGCAACAGAAAGCTTATAGAAAGGACGTTATTCAGAAGATTGAAAATTTTAATGTGACAATATTAAACCAAATGCAAAAGATAAAGGAAAACCAAATCCAGATATCAATCATACATGCCTCAAATTTATATTCACAGGATATCTAGAAATTCACCTGGGAAGGAATGCCATCAACAGAAGACGTTCCAAATAACTGTTGAAGGATATCTGGATTCACCATGTTTCCTATGTAGATTAAGCAGTCCTCGCCATTTTCTAGGAGATAAATTCCTTCTTCACTTGTATGCTCACTGGAAAGAGGAATTGTAGCAGAAATTACAGATCCATCATCATCCTGCCACGTAGAATACACAGAATAAATAAATAACTACAATTTGCTTTACATAATAAAGAGTGATCACATCAGAACTAATCCATTCACGATCAATAGGGTATCAGTTATTGGGAAGCACTCCACATTAACAAATCTCTATGAAACTATGATAAAATCTAACAAACAGTTAACTTGATATCATTCCTCCAAGTTACTGCCAAATTCCTGGCTGATAAAAAAAATAACGAGAGAGGAGACTGTCATAAACCTAGTATGGCTAGAAGGAAGTGAACTACCTAATTGCTCAGCAAATAGAGTTCATGCAACCAAGGATCAATACCAGCACTCTCCCAAATTAACAAGATTGGAGGGGAAGGTAATTAAATTTTCTGAAGGAAATTGCATTCATTTCTAAGGCTAGAACTTAAGGAGACAAATGAACACACGTTGATTAAATGATTATACACTCAAAACAAACTCATGAAGTTAATGCTACATATCAATACACATTAGTACCTTTGATGTGAGATCATGTATGGATATCATCCTTGGATATACAAAAGGAATAGCCAAAGAAACAGAAAGTGATGCAGCACGACTGGCCCAATATGAACGATCATCCAACCTCCCATCATTTCGCAATCCGATGCTTTTAGTTAGTGCTACATTTAAATAGAGTGGTATATAAGAGTACATTCACACTATAAAGCTTCTCAAATACAGAGATTCCAGATGTACTGTAAAAAAACACACCAAAAGGTACTGTCAAGAATATTCCATAAATTGGTAATATTGGCATATCATGCAAATTATACATTACAGAATTAACAAGAAGTATGTTTGGTATATACCTTGACAAGTTAATCCCTATTAGATATTAGTAGAGATCTTATGAAAAATAAGCAACATTTTTTTTAATTTCGATGATCTCTTTACCTTTACCAACTGTATTGTTATATAATAGTACAGATAAAGTTACTGAGGATGTTTACAATAACAACTAAGGCTTTTATCCCAAGTATTTGGAGTAGGCTACATGAACCAAAAAAAGAATCACGCCGGATCGATCACTTTGATATTCCTTCTCCATTCATTTCTATCAAGTAATATCTCCTTATTTAAACCTCTATACTCCATATCTTTGCGTATCACCTCTAAGGATGTTTAACTAACTAATAAAAAAAACTTCCATCATTCGCCACTCACAGAAACAGGCATTACATAAACATATAATATCCTTTATTTGGTCCAGACCTGCTCATGAAGTCTCCTCGGCTGCAATACAAGTTTTCATCTACAATCCAAAGGTGCCTTAGAATCTTGTTGCCCATTTTAATTAAGGTTCAAGGGTTGCCTAGGAGAGGTAAATCATATAGCTAAACCACTAGTAATTGTGTAAACCATTATAAATAAAACAGATCACATTTTTCAACAGAGAGGTTATCAGTGAGGTAAGATTCAAGGCCAATAGTGAAGGCAAATGGGTGCCTCATGCTACTCATTAAACACAAAAAGATCAAATACTTGAATTAAAATATATATAGGTAATTTCAGCAATGCGAAAATACTGAGAAGAAAGCTGCACTTTCAAGTATAGCCCATAAAATTTCACAGGTACTGGAGGAAATAGTAGATGCTCAACAAGAAAAAAAAATCCAAGGACAAGTCAAAAGATAACAAAGCATCTATTATAAACAAGTGACCAAACAAGAGTGTAATGACCAAAAGTGGCTATTAAAACAAGTCAATTGAAGTGTCATGCGAGGGGTCATATAAAATACCTGGAATTGAAAAATCCACAAAACTCAAGCACATAGCCAGAGCGGTCATGTGCTCCACAGTAAACAATTCCCACAAGTTAAGAGAATAAAAAACCCCACAATGCTCTTAAATAATCATGAGAAAAAATTCACAGCTTGCAAGACAAGCATGCCCAAATGCCCATGCATGCACAAAACCACATACAGACAAATAAACAAGTAGTCACAAAACGCTACACAAACACACACTCATACATACATGTCTACAACAGAGTCATGCACTTGTGTGCATATGCACACATCACAAGCCATACAGGTATATAGCACACAAATCAAAACAATTTAATCTACTTGGTCTAACACAAGATGATTTAGCTTATAAATCAACCTGTACTAAGGAATAAATGATAAAAAAGCATACCTAGGGTATACAGAGGCAGAAACTTGAGAGCTTCCGGAAGAATAAGTTGTCCAGATGATGATACAGTGGCACAGAATTTACGATATGAGTGCAGGATATTGATGCAGAGGTTTGTAATTTGATCCCGAACTTGGGAAAGAGGGTTGACAGGGATGCCGCTTGCAACTACACAAGAGTACAACAAATTTAAATTCGCTCTCTGAAAGTTTAAAAATTCAAATATGTAGCCGAAGAACATTTATCACGTTTCCCATAAAATTTCTAGTTACATTACAGTAAAATTAAACCACGTAAACAAATAATTCCAAATTTCAAACTGTTCCATATCATTTGAAATGCAGTTATATTACACAAAGGATCAAGCTTAAACAGCAAAATATTGAAACCATTACCTTGCTTCAGGAAGCATGCAAACTGGGTGTCCAAATCAGCTGAACGGAATAGAGTGCTAAGACTGTTTGTACAGGGAAGCGAGAGATTTGTAACTCGAATTCTTCGTTGTCCATAAACTGTAGTGTAAAGGAGGGCACACTAGGCAAAGAATAGAATAGAAAATATAAATAAGGAAAGGGTATATAAGATTACTTCTTGAAAATAACTATAATTTTCTCATCACAAATACACCAAAAGATGCCACCATATGTATTCAAGGAACAATCATATCAGAGCTTAACTAATTAGTAAATAAATATTTCATACCTGAAAAGAACATTCGGACCCTTCCTGAAACTTATCATCATGCTTGAAAGTTACCATTATAGTTTTGTCACTGTCGATCTGAATTAGGCAAACATGAAGAAAATATTATTTCTAATAGCAATTAAATCTTACTGATAATTAGTTACTCTAACCACTTGGCAACTAATCAGGTGTAAATCTACAGAATATGCAAAATGACAGCGGAATAATTAAAAATAGGGGGGTAATGGATACGATACATATCAGACATGGGCATTTATATATTTGTTTTTTTCAGATACGAATACAAATAAACATATGCTGTGGATAGTAAATTAATATCCATATTCATTCAAAAAAAACAGATACCAATACGGTTCGAATGTTGTAAAAACAATATTTGAGGTCACATGCAATCTGGATTCTTACATATGTGAATATGATATGAGATAATATTAAATATAACATATAACTAGAAATAAAATTAAATGAAAAACAAGAAAGTAGAAAAGGAATTTTTTCCTTTAACAATATATTGTTTTAAAAAAAATCTAACTAAGGAGATCAATGATATATGAGGGAAAAGATGATGGTGTCAATGATACTTGAATCAGTAAATCTCGATGGAAACTTTAACTTTTTTTTCTCAATTTTTGTTCTTCTGTAGAGATGAGATTAGGGTTTGGAGGAGATTAGATTTGACGTAGATAAAGAAAACTCATTCCCAAATCTTGCGATCAGGGGTTTGATACTTTGATTTCGATATGGTATCGCATTGGTCTAAGTTAGAAATGGGCCGGTCACATATGCATATGAGATATAAACAGTTATTTGTTATAATGATGTATATAATTCTATATGTTTAACTATTAAGGCATTAACTAAAAAGAGGCAAAAAAAAAAGTCGGATTATCCGAATCCGATTAGGACATGAGAATCAAAAATTGAATCTAGTCCGACCGAATTATGAATCTGCTATTCGAATTCAAATTCGACAGTAATCCTAAATTTCTATTCAAATTCAATTTAAAACAGATTCAGATCAAGATTCAAATCTGACTTCGTTCACACCCCTAATTAAAAGAGGTCACGTTGTGATTTACCCTTAGTTTTCCTTTCTCCTCAAACAATCCCTCGTTATATCAGACTCAATAAGAGGCAACAGAAATGTAATGCCTAAGTATGTCAACTCTATATTGATAAGGCAATAGCATTTATTACAATGCAAGGTGCAATTGAAATGACAAAGTGATTAAATTAAATGCTGCCCCCAAGACTTTTACTAGCTTGGTTAAGCCTATCAGGGGAAAACATTACCAAGTTTAGAACTAGTAATGCAAGACTACTAGTACTCCAACCATCACCGCTACTACTACAATACCATACTACTACTACAATACCATACTACTATAATCTAAACCGTTTATTTTATCATATCCCAATGATTGTATTTATAAACAGCAGATATATAAAAGCAAAATGGTTACATTTCTAAGTCCTTCAACAACCATCAACTTCTGTCCTGTTTCACCTAACTACCTATTCAAGATCCATCAGTAGTGATAACACATACATTAACTCCCTAATTTGTAGGTTGACCAATGACTCTAACCATAATGAACAGTAGAACTGTTTCTGATGGTACTGCTCAAATGGAGACATTCTAAAGATCTCTATAAGAAACATTTTCTCTGTAAGTCTTCGATCATTTATTTGATGCATCAATGTTTTCTACATATTTCTTTCTTGAAGAACATCATAACAATATTGCCTACAGAGATGTCCATATCATTGTTGAAAATAACGCGTTATGAAACCCGTTATTTGCGTTACGTAACCTAACGGAATCCCAACGCTACGTAACAACTGGAAATAACTCAGTGCACCGTAACAGTACGTTTTTTACGTTATTTTACGTTATATTACATAACGTTACGTTAAATTACGTTATGCTACGTTATTTACAATTATTTTTTTTAGTAATTCATATATTGTTGTTGATTATTATTTTGATTATTAGCGAATTGCTATAATTTTCTTAATTAATTGTTGGTTTGTTTGATTGCTTTTGGAATTTCTAACTTGATAATTTAAGTTTGTTTCTTTATTCACTTGTTGTATTTCTCGTTCGGTTGCTAAAATATTTTACTTGTTGATTTTATTGAATTTTTAATTGAACTGAAATCAACAATCATAAATAAGATAAATTGAACATTACAAAATATAAATTACAACAATGATAATAATTGGAATCGAAATAAAAGATTAGAATCTTGCTTTTTTTATTTAAATAATGATTGGAATTACGGTTGCAGACTTAATATAACTTATGAAGATATATGAAAATTATTGTAAAACTTAATATAACATTTGAATAGATATGTATTACAAAATAATTTTATATTTTTTTTAGATATTTTAAATTTATTTTTCAATTTATTAAAATTATTTTATGTGGTTTTATATTTATTTTTATTAAATAAATAGAAAATTGCATAACCTACGTTATACGTTACGCTATTTGCGACATAACCTAACAAAGGCAAAACGTTACGTTACCGTTATCGCTATTTTAAACATTGGTCCATATTTTAAATTAAGCATATTTTCCTAACAACACTCATGATGACCAATGGTTAAAGCCAGACTGGAATCTGATGATTGATAGAATATCCCTTTTTAAGCAAATGTACTTTACTAGTACAAATTTGATACACCAGCTAAAAGAATTAAACACTAGAACAATAAAGGAAGCAAGATGCAACAAGATATCTGCTTCACTTCACTTGTGTGTGCGCGCGCGCGCCACACACACATACACACACACACACATATAATGATAAAATTCAAGCTTCAGTCATCATTAAACTATTCTACCGGTTAGATCTAGTTGGTAATATAATGTCAAAAGATATCATCGCCTACAGATCTCCTGCACCTGCCCTAAACTGCTGGTCAACGAAATGTCTAGTATGAGGAAATTAAGCAATTACATCTATGAAGAAATTACAGTTATTGAAAGAAAAGAATGACACTCACACAGAGAATGATAACTAATAAGAGAATACTATAAGAATGCTAACCGCAGGAAGATCAATATCAGTTGGAATACGCTTGCAGAAGTTTCCTGAGTACTCTTGAACTTGAAGACCCTAAAATATTTGCAAATAATAATAACTGTAATTGCACAAATAAAAATCAAAATTGAAGGAAAAAGTTTAGGTCATAGTAAAACCAACCTGGCTGCATCGAACACGCATCACGGCCTCAAAACCTTGTGGTCTACTGATGTTCCACTTAAGATCATTGTAGAGCTTGGCAGAATCAGCAACAGCAGAAAATGGATAGTAATAGTAAATCTGCACGTGACAAAATTAGAATAGGTCCCACTTAACACCAGCACATGAAAACTCGTTCTGGATCTGATCATGAAAAACATTGTTTCAGAGTTTCTTTTAGCACTAAAATAAAGGAAGAAGCACTATGGGCAGTTATAGATTTATGACTAGATCTAAGAGTAGGAATGGAGAAGTAAAAATTCAAGGAAAACCCCAAAGCGTAATAGCTGCAGTCTCATTCCAGATTTAAGAGGTTTCTAGGGGACATATATAACTCCTAGTTAACTTCAATACCCTTCCATGAGAACATCCAGAAAATCTACGAAATAGAAAAGAAAAGGCATAAATTTGACAAATGTTTCACAGAAGATGTTCTAGGCTTCCCTCCTCCTGGAATCAAGTAGTTAAACTTTCTTCTGCCATGAAAATTTTTCTTGTCATGTCTTGACCTCCTGTTTGCCTTCACTCAACAGCATACTCTGATGGACCAAGCTGGCACGTTAGTCCCAGGCTTGTCAGTAATAATATCCGATTCGCATACATCGAACATACAACTGAAATACATATTGGGCACATCCAAGATATCCAGACATGGCTAGATTGTGAAATGACCCAGGGCTATGCACGCTCATTGAGCCTTAGTACTGAATTGACGCAACCAACCACTGATTTTCATCCAAACCCTCATCATAACTTTTGGAGCCAACCCTCTTGTGATGGAGTTCAAAGTCAAAAGATTTTGCATATTATTTAATTAGATGTCAATGTCGGGTTTGTTTTTTAATGTCTTAATGTGGATAAAGAATTATCAGAAAAAGAGAGAATGTGTGCAACATAGCCTAAGCAAAACTGTGACGAATAAGCATATAGTTTAAATCAATGGTCAAGATATACCTTAAACCAGCCATTTTCAATATTTAGGACCGAACCATGCATGAAGATGGTGAGATTGAGGAGGATATAACACATAGGATAAAAGCAAAGTGGTTAACATGGAGAAGTAATTCTAAAATTCTATAATCGCTAAAGTTAAAGTGAAAACCCTCTAGTTCAGAATGTTAGGCAATTAAGAAATAGTTGAGCATGGCAGAATTGGGAATACTAAGATCGATGAGGGGTATACACTCAGAGATATCACAAGGAATGAGTGTGATGGAAAGAAATGAAAAGATGCTCCTATTGAGGATAAAAGGAGAAAATCGATTGAGAAAGTTTGATATATGCACCTAGGCCTATGAGTGCATCAGTAAAGAGAAGTGGGAAAGAATCATAATTACTAAAGCTAAACGAATAAAGGCACATCTAAATGAACATGGATGGAAGCAAATAAAATGTTCATGAGAGTAGTTAAAACTAACCATGTAAATGATCCTCACCCGAATTGTATGGAAGAAAAGGATTCATGTAAATCAAAAATTTTGGTATAACAGTTTGTAGACGGGGTCTTAATGTGGATGAAGTTTGGAGAAGAAGCAAACCTCTTTAGGATGTTTTAGTTAAGACTTAGTAGGTTTTTAATTAAATCTTACCTCAATGGTACGAGATAAGCCTAGATTTAATAGCAATTTGCTTGAATTGGTTCTATCTTATTGGTTGGATTTTTGGAGACTATTACAATTGGTGTAAAATCTCGATAGCTAGTTATCTTTGATGAAGGAAATCCACTGATTTGAGTTTTATTTCTATTGAAATTGAGTTCTCTCGTTCCTCGTAACGTTTCTTCAATACATCAACTTCCTTCTCTCATCACCCTAGACACAATTTGACATATTATCATATTTAGCATTTTCCCTTGTGCACTGGGCTTCTTTAGGTGGCACAATAATCTACAAATATGCATCCTTCAGACACGTGCAAAATCTGGCTTGGAATAGGATAAGTTTACTGGTACATCTCTTGAGCAATTGACAAACATAGTTGACTTAATCAGCACAAAGTTTTGTGATAGTAAAATTCAATGCATCAGATATCAGCTTCTGCTTTTTGCATACCTCTACGAATAGGATAGTGCAGAATCATTAAGTTTACTAAGTTCCCGAAGAAGTATAGAGCATACAGTTATGATAAACTTTGACGCCTTCCCACCTGATTGTTCTGCATAACCAAACTTCCTAGTTGTTTATGAGAAACAATGGCCTAAAAATAATTCTCCTAGGACAAATGTTGGTCATTTTACAGGACGCCTTTATTAAGTTTTTAGGATGTCTTCCAAAAAAAAGCTTCGCATGCCCCAAGTTATATAGACCATGCTGTAAAAGAATTATCAAACACCTCGCCTTCTATAAGGTATACCAGAAGTTCCACCCCGTGCCACAATGGAATTGTTCTATTGAGCACAACCATATATACAGAAAGTTGACTGAAATAAACAGAAATTGACATGATGATGTAAATTTAACCACGTTAGACAATACAATTGTCATCTTAAAAGTGTCGATAGAAAAGGTTAATACGATAAATATAGTTGTTCCATTCTGGTTTGTTTTTAATCAAGGCTTGCGAAAGAATGCACCCCTACCCCATCAATCACCACAACACTGCAAACTGCATGGTAGATAAATTAAAATTGACATCACAATGTAAATTTAACCATGGTAGAAAATATAGCCGATGACTTAAACATTAATTAAAAAAAAGATTCATACATTAAATATCGTTATTCCATTCTGGTTTGCTTTTAATCTGGCTTGTGAAAGTATGCACCACATGCAATCCGCCACCGCTAACTGCATGCGACATAGAAAAGAACTATGCCACATATGCAGCCACTGCTGCTGGAACAGAAACTGGAGGAGCATGCAGACAAAATGAAAAGGAAAGGGGAAAAAAAAAACTAAGACTCAAAATGGCAGTTACTGCCCCTTTCCAAGGCCACTTTAGCTGGCTGCACGAACCATATCTAATAGAAGTGGCTGAACTGCTTTTATGAAGAAAGTTGGAGTTTCAAAACCCTGATGCATTTTGTACCTGCAATCACGGTTGTAGAATAAAGGTGGAGGGTTGTGATAAGCATATGACAACCAGCGTAAGACCCAGCCATAAAATTATGACATAAAGTAAAAAAATTGAATTATGGTGCATTCCTTACTGAGTGAAGTGCTATATCGATACACAGATCTAGTGATATGTGGGCAACGATTGTTAGGACGTGCCCAGAAGCGATATGCGACATCAATGCTCGGATGTGATGTTAAACGAGAAAATTTTAATGAGCGAGTGAGGGTAAATAAGTTGACTCATAAATATAGGATTCAGTTAGTTTCATGAAACAAAGGATTAAGTTAGTTGATGCGAGGATTAGAATGAGCTTAGTCCTTTGTGTGCAAGAAACTAGTTGATATATGAGAAAAGTAGAGTAACTGAGCCTCGGGATTATAAACTTTGGTATATAAATAAAGACAAAAATCATAATGGGTAGGTGTGAACAATGAACATAAATAAATACTAAATAGTTGTTTGGGATATAGTGGACCTTAGGAGGTTCGGTGAAAAAATTTACTAGATGAACTTATTTTACGTAGGAAAATTCTTAATACTATTAGTGTCTATACATACAAGTAGGACTTTACGAGTAAGCATCAATTTTGGGGAGATCTAGATAAGAGTATAAGGATTACCCAATAGAGAAAAGTTATTTATAGGTGCTGATCTCAATGGATAAATAGGAACTAGTTGTAAAGAGTTTGATATCGTACATGGAAGATTTAGTTTTAGAGAAAGAAATGAGGCAACTCGGTTCTTGATTTTGCATCCAATAATTTGATTTTAGTAAATACTTAGCTTAGAAAGAAAGTTTCTCACTTGATCATTTTTAGAAGTAGATCAAATGCAAGCCAAATAGGTTCCTTTTCAATTAAGACAGTAGATATAGATAGTTACATCGATTGTAACACAATATTAAATGAAGTTTAATAACCCAACAGACTCTTAGTTGTAGATGTTTGAATTAGAAGAAGACTTAAAAAGATTAAATGTAAGTTAGATCCTAAGGTTAAGTGGTGTTCGCCAAAAGAAGATAACCAAGGAATCTTTTGAGATAAGATTAATACTTGAAGCAAATTGGAAGGTCCAAAATGATCCTAATGCAATATGAAATAAAATATCTAGATGCATTGAGGGTAATTAAAGACGTACTTTGTGAGTCGATAGATGGTATCCCAAAATGTAAGGGCATATCATGATGAGTGAAGAGATAAAAACTGTTATTAACATCAAGCAAGATTAATACAATGATTGAAGTAAAGTGACGAGGTGACTTTTAAGAGGAATGAGCTAACCAATGAGGCAAAAAAACTGTTCGGGATGCAAGAGCTGAAGTCTACAAAGAAATGCATGAGAAGTTGGCCATCAAAGAGGTTGAAAATGATATTACAAACTTGCTTAAACAAGTGAGAGAAAAACTATATACTTCTATACTATAAAGTGTGTCAAAGAAGAGAGTTAAGAGTGTTCTCATCCGAAATGAAGAGATCAAAAAAAGATAGAAAGATTATTTTGATATATACAATGGTACTAAAGATTTGGGTAACCTTATCGCTTGGTGTTCGGATGACCTATAGTTTTATAAGCAAAATTGGAGAATATAAAGTTAAAAAGGATTTGAAGAGGATAAAATCAAGGTAAGTTATTGGTCATGATAGAATTCGAAGTGAGATATGGACATATTTAAAAGAGATGGACATTAGATAACTGACAGGCCTCTTTATTAAGTTCTGGCAAACTATGAATATCAAATGAATAGAGTAAGATTACTCTAGTACCTCTATATAATAACACAGTTGATATTTAGAGTTGTTCAAACTACCATAGAACAAAATTCATGTGTCGTACCATGAAACTTTAGGAAAGGATTATTAAACAAAGGCTGAATGTTAAAATATCAGAGAACTAATTTGAATTCCTGCTAGGGCAATCGATGACAAAAACTATTCATTTGCTTCATCAACTTATAGAGTAATTTTACGAGAGAAGTAGAGATTTAAATATGGTCTTTCTTGATTTTTTTTTTTTTTTTTAAAAACATGACAGGGTACCGAGAAAGATAATATGATAGGTACTGATGAAAAAGTAAGTCCCCATCAAGTATATATACACAATCAAGGACATGTAAGATAGAGTAGTAGTAAATGTCAAAATTTTGTGTAACAACTTTATAATACTTCACATTAAGAAGAAGCAAATGAAAATTAAGGCCAAATTCATAAAGACAACGATTAGATACTGCTGGTAATATAAACAGTTCAGATATGGAGTAGCGAAATGGGCATAGGTTTTACTATATTTATGTATGGTATCATTTTTCATACAGATTTTTTTGAAAAGAATAATAATATTTATATATTAAGCAGATATTAATGCTAGTACGATATCAGTAATGACCCATCACAAATAACGTGTGAACAAATATGTGCCGGTTTCCATGAAAGGTTCTATCATCTCTGATGTTTTGAGAAGGAGGGCACCAAAAAGACATTGTTCCACAGAGATCTTCCCTAGCAGAGCAAGCACAGTTGCATATAATACATGTAAAGGTTCACATGTGTATAGCAAATGTTTACATGTTGCAGAATAACTGCATATCCATATCTGGATCAGTGTAGCTGCATATCCATATCTGAACCTGCTATTATGGTTCAAACTTGATCAGGCAAACTCTATCACCTACAGCCACATCACTAGGATCTCTAGCTGCTGGCAATAGTGTCAGGCTTCTTACTGTTTTACGTAAGAGGAGGTTGATAATACAGGTAAACAATAAAGAGAAGGGAAGTAAATCCAGCCAAAAAATACTACATTTGGATAAGTCTGGAGAAACCAAATAACAAGCAGTAGCCAATTGTATAAATCATTTACCAATTTGTTTAATTAGATCTCCAAAGCCAGAACACATCAAATGAAGAACCAGGACACATCAAATGAGGAGCTGGCGCACCTGGTTGAGACCAGAATTTGGCATCTCATTTGTTGTACTATCTAAGCAATACCAAGTCATAGTATAAACAAAGTAAGATATGTTTGTAGCATTAGTATTAATTACTGGGTTGGAACTGACAAAGTATAGAGCTTTTATGTGTTTTGCCTGTTATGTCGTTAAATTTGGAAAGAAAAGAAGAAGAGAAAGTAAGGATGAATAGCAAGCAAAAGGCAAGTAAACAGCGGGAGTTGTGTGTAATAAGATATCAAAACGAACCCCATAAATATATATTGTTGACAAAATTTTAACAGTAACATCTTAAAATAACTGCATCATTTAGATGAGATTGGTGACACTTTACCTGTCCACCAGTAGTACTCGGTACAACAGAGATGGAAGCGATGTCAACATAGGTCTGAGTAGTAAGGAAGATATCCACGCAAACCTGGCAAATAGTAATGGCAAAATTATAAGTTGCATCTCCAGATAATAGACAATTCTGCATTCCCAATAGGAGCGTCATGTTCATTATGGTTTTCCATAGAACTAGAAATTCAAATTTAGTCTGTTGTAATCAAATAAAGTAACAAAATAAACTTGTTCCAGTTACCTGATACTCAGCAAACTCTATCGCCATCGTTTTCAGAGACTTGTCTGCAGGCTGAAGCAATTTATGAGCCTCCTGAAATGCCAGTGAAGGATATTATGAAAACATATCTTACACTGACATAATGATCATCAAACTTTCATTTGATAATGATGTGGAGATGCGTTTTTAACAAGAGTTATTTATACCTTTTCTCCGGCACTGATATTTGTTCTTCCTTCAGCTTCTCGTGAAGAAAGCGAGCCAATCCCAATGGATGGCAATACTGAAAGAAATAGAGCAAAACTATTATAAAATGATTCCTTCAAAGACGAGAGAAACAGAGCTTTATGAGCTTAGAAATACAAGACATTATGAAAGAATCAAATATCGAAGGAAACATAGTCCTATCCTCTCATTTCTCTTCATAATTACAATATACTTAAGCACAGATCTATTGCATATAATGCTTAAGCTAAAACTTGAATGAGAAAAAAAAAAGCATTTTGATATTAATTAAATGTCAGAGAAGGAAAGGTGAGTGCAAATTTGTCTCAATGAAGAAGGTAGCTTGGATATTAACAATTCATCTACTTGCAGAGAAATTCTGCCCACAATTTGTGTGCCAAGATAGTTTATCCTCAAACCGTGCCATAAGAAAGGTGATCATGCAAGAAAAATTATGAGAAAGAGTACTGAAAGGCTGTCCGTAAGATATAAACAACAAGCATGCAATAATAATGTGAATCACTTTATTGAATCACTGAAACTATGTCCATAATGAAAGAGCCATGCATCATGTGAATTCAGTAAAGCGATTCTAGCACAATGTCCCGCCTACTTAAAGGGACGATTTTTTACTTTTTTCCCTCCATCTTTCAAACTCTGGATAATTCCTTGACAGTTGTTGGAGAAATTTCTAACACTTCTAAACACTCGTTTACAAATTACATGCATCAACTTTTTGACATAAAAAAAAGGAAAAATTGATGAACAAGATAACTTAGTAGTGGTTAATGTAGAAATATAATTATTTATCAGATAACCACTGGATGCAAGACGATAAGCTTATAGATTGAGGGCCACAATGTACATAAATCTATCCTAATGTAAATGAAGTAGGATATATTTTTATATAATAATTTAGAAAAAGTTAATATGATGTATGGAAAGATGATGAATACGAAGAGAAAAGCCTTCTAGATGTATTAATAGAAAACCTATATTTCATGTTTTGGTCAAGATATCAAATTTCATATTTCTTAATCCATTATTTTTAGACGAGAAAATTTTAGAAATTATATATTTTATTTCCGCCCTCACAACATCATATTATATCTTACTATAATTTAATTGACGTCATGTATCCAAGAAAATGTGGTTTCGTCTTTGCTTCTTAACTTCAACCATGTGACTATTCATTCCTTGGGCACACTAAAAAACCCATCTGAACTAATATTACCAATTTAGGCAGAAAAATCATTCCAATGTCAAAAGACTTATTTGTAATATATGGAGAATTATGTAACATAAGATTTTAGAAATATGGCATGATAATAATTGATTGGATGATTTAAATGAAAAATGTAGTCGTCGTTTAAATAAGCATAGGTTTGTTTTCCTATATAAAAATTTTTGAGAAGTCTTAGCAAATTTGAAGATTAGTTAGGATAAGGTTTCAGAATCCTATATGATTTCACCAAACTGTGATCATCCTAAACATAGATCTTAGTCCTTTAAGTTAAATAAGCAAAAAAAAAATAATTGAAAGAAGCTTTAACTAATCTTCAAATAAACTCCCATCATGTCCTATTCTCATAACAAATGCTTAACTATTCCTAAGATTCTTCCTACAAAACTTCTGATGCTTTCTCGTATCATCATTTGTTCTTGAATGTGTGTATTTCCATATATATTCTTCCTCAACTATCAGGCCCATTCCCTAAATAATACCCGACCTCCTTGCTAGCTGCTTGCTCTTCATCTTCAAAAAGACTATCACATCAATTCTTATTTCCACTACACAGAATTTTTTTGTGTTTGCAATGCAGAAAAGGCAACTCTTTCTCCTACCCTACTTCTAAGGCAATCATAACCCTACTTCTAAAGCAATCAAAGCTGTCTTGTAGACGGGCATTCTGAAGAATCCAAACCAACCAACTTTTTTTAGGATAAATCCAACTATTATGGTGATCCACCAGAAATATCATTCAACAACTAGGTAGTTAATTTGAGAAGATACTAGGCTTTCAATTACATTATCCGCCTCAAATTCAATAGTTCCAATTGATTTACTTAAAAACTAATGAATATTGTGGACTTAAAGATTCTTGCTACACTTGCTTTATACTGTAAACCATAAGAAGCTTGTTGGGACACATCCACTCTAGAAATGATATAAATATATTAGTCTATATTGCACCAGATACTTTCATAGAGGACCTAACTGACATTAATACCGAGTTTTATCAAGTTATATAACTTGTTCAACATAGAGTTATATCTAATTTATATAGGAATTATTAAGGGGTGAGCAAATTTCCGAAAAAACCAGAAAAAACCGAGGAACCGACCTGAACTGATCAGATCAATTATTTCGGTTATCGGGCCGGATCGGTTTTAAAACCGAAATTTTAATCGGTATTCGAGTCGGATTTCGGTGGTGAAATCGCCAACCAGAAAAAACCGAATTTTCTCGGGCTCGTTCGTTTAGTAATTTCTAGGGTCCGACCCGTAAATCCATTAACCCTACCCAAATCTTAAGTAATTTCTAGGGCTTGTTCGTTCAGCCGTTCACCTCCATCGCTCAAACTCGCGTTCGCCTCTCGCCTGATCAGTGAGCCTCAACACCTCGATCCCAAATCTCCAATCTCCAAATTCTCCAACCTCCGCCTCTGCCTCCGCCTTTGCTAACCTCCTCCGGCCTCCAAAACCCTAGCTGAATATCTCGACTCCTCTCACCTCCGAGTCCTCTCCTCCAAAAAAACATATCGGCCTCGATCGAGCTGCCAAAGTCCTCCACTAACCCACTCCGATGCAGAGACGTTCCAAGCATCACTATTCAGTGATAAGGTAAATTAAAAATCTTTTCTTTTATCCTGAGCTTAGCCGAATTAAATTTTTTTTTTTTGCTTTTCTGTAGTATATAGACTCTATATGAGGGGATTCTAAGTCTCAAATGATTTTTTGTTGTTGTTGCTCTTTGTCTGTATGACAGTATGATGCTATCCGAATACAATCTTGAAATTAATTTTTACTCTTGTTGATATTTCTATAGGTTTAGGGAATGTAAATTATCTCTAAAAATATGACATGTTAAACAGTGAACTAAGACATGTCAATCAATGAATTATGAGACAATGACATGTTAAACAGTGAATTAAGAATGTAAATTAGAAATTAGTGATTGTTTTAGTCAAATGTCTCCGGATTGGCCTAGGTTGGACGCATGCTGCCTTGGTGAGTCACGGACTGGAATAAAAGCTCACGGATGAGCTTTGCACTACCACTATTGTGGCTAGTCTTTAAAATGATTAAAATGGGGAACTAAACAAGTAAGATTAGATTCATGTGTCAATCTCTCCAGTTCATTAGCTAGGGCTTATAATAATCAACCTTTGATGATAATCACAACCATGTCTTTTAGACCGACTCATCTTGTTGAACTTTGCTAAAATTTAGGATGCTAGCTATGGAGTGTGGACAACCAAGTCTTGACTTGATTTGTCTGTATTTGCTGCTGCTCTTTATGATAAATGGTTAATTAATATTAGTGAGATTAATATATGTACTCATCATTTTTATGATGTTGTTTAAAAATAATGATTCTGATGTGCCGTTTTAATATCATTTCATGGGCAACATAACACAATCTTTTTAATGTATTATTACTTCTTATCTAAATGAATTTCCTTTATTATTTTTTGCTTATGTGGACTTCCTTTATTTTTATAGATGACTGAAAGCCGTGTTGGTAAGACAAACCCAAATGAAAGCGTGAATATCAATAAAGATGCTACAAATCCAACCACTGACACTACACTAACACAAACAAATACTAGCAGGCCCGTTAGAACTAGAGCTTCTGAAACAAAGAGAAGGCAATGCCTTCAAGATCTGATGTGGGGAACCATTATATCAATTGGGATCAAAAAACTGATGATATACGAGAAGTAGATGGGCCCCTTGATGAGGATGAATGCCGATGCAAGTATTGTAGAAAAGTCGATAATTGCAATACCAAGAAAAATGACACGTCTTCCCTTAGGAATCATGCTAATAATTGTAAAAAAAATTCCCACAATAAAGACACACGCCAAACACAGTTAAATCTCCCACCAACTAGAGAAGATGGTAAGGTAGCAACCCTAACTATTTGGAAATATGATGAGAAGGCTATCAGAGTGGCATTGTTTAAGAGGATAATTTTAGATGAACTGCCCTTTAAGTTTGTGGAAGGTATTGGCTTTAGACTTTTTATGGCAATTGTGTCTCAAATTCACGATCCCGTCTAAGTGAAGGATAAGAAGAGATATCTATCAACTCTACCTGGACAAAAAGATTGCATTAAAAAATATCTTGCTAAGTCATCCCACTATGTTTGCCTCACTATTGACACATGGATATCAGTTCAAAAAATTAATTACATGTCTTACTGTGCATTGGGTTGGAAATAATTGGAACCTCCACAGAAGAATTCTAAATGTTTGTCATATAACAAGCCATAAAAGTGAAGTTCTTGGAACCACGCTGGAAGCGTGTCTACATGATTAGGGAATTGAAAAAGTGTTGACAATAATTGTTAATAATTCTAGTCTCAATGATAAAATGATACAATATTTGAAGAGGAAAATTGTAAATTAAAATGATAAGCATGATACATTTTTGGGGAGTGAATATCTTCACATATATTGTGTTGCACACATTATGAATTTTTTTGTGCAGGATGGTCTAAATGCAAATATTGAACCCATTTCAAGGTTCGAGGTATTACAAAGTATGTGAAGTAATCACCTTCACGGTGGGCAAAATGAAAGAGTTGTGTTGAAAAAGAAAAAATAACAGTCGAGACAGGAATGTGTTTGGATGTACAGACGCATTGGAACTCAACATACTTGATGTTACACGTGGCTAAGAAATGTCAGTCTGCTTTCTATCAATTTGAGCTAGAGGATACTTTCTTTAGACAAGAAGTTGGGGGTGATGATGAGAAGGGCATACCTGATGAAAATGATTGGGATTGTATAGGGCGATTATTTCGATTCTTGCAAGCCTTTTATGACTTGACTTTGAGGGTATCAGGCACTTTATATGTAACATCTAATGTATTTCTTCATCATATCACAAATATTGAAGGTGAGCTACATGAGACTACGATAGGTGATGATATCATGGCTTGTGAGATGAATCATACGATGAAAGAGAAGTATGATAAGTACCGGAAAAATTATGAAAAGGTAAACTTGTTGATGTTTATACTGTTGGTTCTCGACCCTCGATTCAAGTTAGACTCTGCCCAGTATGTGATATGAGAGATGTTCAAATCTCAGGATGAGAGGGGCCGCGCAATGCCATCAAAATTGGAGAGAAATCTTAAAAATTTGTTCAATGGGTACAAGGCTATACATGATAAGGAGAATGACATTAGAGATGATACACAAGTGAGACCATCACAACATTCAACGACTCGGGAGAGTGGTGCAATAAAGAATTATCGCATGTTGGATAAATTCTATGCGCAGAGCTCATCTTCATTGTATATCACATTAACTCAAAGTGAATTGGAGAAGTATTTGAATAAGGCCAAGAAGGTGCCAATTATCAGCGAGGACATGTCATCTTTTCCTATTCTTGACTTCTGTAAGGTTAATAGTGGAAGATTTCCAATATTATCAAGAATGGCTCGAGATATGTTGGCGATTCCAATATCCACAGTTGCTTTGGAATTGGCATTCAACACAGATGGGAGAATTCTTAATGCATTTCGAAATTCACTCTCTATCAGATCCGTCCAGAGTCTCATTTGTACTCAGGATTGGCTTCGAGGACAATTGAGAGTTCCAATAGTCAGCATTGAAGAAGATTTGTATGACGTTGAGAAGTTTGATCAAGATAATAGTCTAATAGCTCATTAGTCTATTCTTATATTTATAATATTTATTGATCTGATAAGTTCTAATAAACTTTATTTCCTTCTAGATTTGGATGTAATGTCTACGGAGTCAACTATCACCAAGCTATGATGCACCGTGCACATTTCAAGGAGTATAAATAAAGATGTGTATCTTATTTTGTTGTTTACATTGGTTTTTGAATTTATTCCTTTCACTTTGTTCATTTTAGATTTGTATCTAATTAAGTTTATTAATCATGTCATGTAGTTTATCATGTTGTACATGTAATATGGGCTCCAGAGCTCTCAGCAGAGAGCTGCACAAAAAGCTACTCTCTGTGCAACTCTCTGCAGAGAGCTTGCAGAGAGCTCAGGAGCTCTCTTGCTCTCAGTAAAGCGCTCCTGCAGAGAGCAAGACAGCTATGGAGCTCTCAGTAGAGAGCTCCTGAGCTCTGTGCAGCAGGTATCAAAAAACAATATTTTTATATAAAATTTTAGATAAAACGAATCATAATAGGGACTTTAAGTTGGTAGAAATGACCAAGCAGTACTTCCTCACGATTCCGATCTAGAGTATGCTCCTATTTAATGATTAAAGAAATGACTATAAAAAAAGAATTAATCCTTTATTTTTTTTTTTCAAAGTACCCTCTCTCTAAGAAAGAAGAACATGAACAAAAGAAATATAATTCGAAAATAGCAAGCGACAAAATGCTTCAGGGAGTTGAAAATAAGTATAGATCCGGAAATTTCCGAATAGATTAACCTTTCAAATTGCTGCTAAATTCATAGGCAAACAAGAGATAACCTGGCGAACTAAAACATCTTAGTAGCCAGAGGAAAAGAAAGCAAAAGCGATTCCGTAGTAGCAGCGAGCGAAATGGGAGCAGCCTAAACCGTGAAAATAGGGTTGTGGGAGAGCAATACAAGCGTCGTGCTACTAGGCGAAGCAGTAAGTTCGGTTGGTTAATCCGATCAGTTCATCGATGGTCAGAAAGTATGATGGTTCTAATGATGATTCTGCATATATTTCGTATGTATCTTACAGGGAGATTTAAACCCCGCGAATTAACTTGGGTTACTGGTGTGGTTCTAACTGTATTGAGTAGCTACACAGAGCTCAGGAGCTTTCTGCTGAGAGCTGAACAGCTCTGTGCAGCTCTCTACATAGAGCTTAAGCTCCCTGCTGTAGGGCTGCACAAAGAGCTCTTTGTTATAGCTCAGGAGCCCACATTACTATTTTCAAATAACAGGAGCTCTCAATTAGTCAATTAGTCATGTTAAAAACTAATTTATTTTTTAATGTTATGCATATTAGTACAACTTCAAGAGTTCGGTGCATGATGAAATTTGGAGCTCATATCTGATATTGTTTGTAATTAATTTAGAAAACAAAATATTAATTTCAATTTGTGATCATGTGATGTAATTTAACTTGCTATATTATTTCTGTGTGTAATCATGACCGTGTCATGTAATTTGACTTGATAACTTTCACTACGGTATGTAATTGTTCTTTGTAACTTGCTACATTATTTTAGTTTTGTTATAGTTGTTGTTTATTATGAAATTTTATTATTTTGTTTGTTGTTGTGAAATTATTTTCTATCAGGAAATATATTTAGTTTTTTTGCAGGAGTATAAAAAATTTGCTCCATATTCATTGGGCTGAGCTAAGATTAAACTGGGCTGATGATTTTTTTTTTTTTGTTTTTTCCCCCATTTTTTCACAGCTCTGGAGTCTATATTTTTTTTTAAACTAGGCCCAATGCAGAAACCCACATTGCTATTTTTTCAAATTCCAGTGGGCTTTGGGCCACAGATCCAAAAAACCGAAACCTGATCGAACCGAACCGAAGTTTCGGTTTTCAATGAATTTTTCGGTTTCGGGTTTAGAAATTCAGTTCGGTTTTCGGTAGGGATTTTTCTATCCAAAACCGAACCGAACCGACCGATGCTCAGCCCTAGGAATTATCAAGTGTCAATGAAATATAATTAGCTCAGATACATAACTCAGAAGCAAATTTCAAGCTGAGACTTGCATCAAACTCTGATTTCAGAAAGATAATTCTTTTTCAGATTATTCTTTCTGAATCAAGATCTGTCAGATCTTAGTATAAAGTCACTTTATTTTAGACTTTAACTCAAAACTTCCATAGTTCATTCTTGCAGAATATCTAATGGGCACCTATTCCAAATGTCACAAATTTAACCATGTCCCATTTTTTGGATTTTCCTCTATGAAATTGGATGGAACTAATCAAGTTAGACAATGCCCATGCATGACCTCTCGTTAACTCAGCAGCTTGACCTCAAGTGAGATACTCTTGTCTACATAAACAAAGGGAAGGTCCAGCCTGCCACATCTAAGCTTATTTGTTTCATCAAGATTCAGAACTGAGCTCAACCATAAGTAGGTTCAGGTGTTACACGGAAACAGAGACAGGTGTCATGTGTCCTGGTGTTTTGAAGTGTCCTACAGGAGAACCTTCCTAAAAATTAATTCAGGACATGGCCATATTTAGTAAATAAGAATGTAAATATGTACAGACATGCATCTAATGAGTAATCAACTAAAATAATCAGTTCAAGTTCAACAAAAACATTTTTATGACATTTATCTGATACAATAGGTAGTCAACAGCTTGAAGCAGAAGCTCCATGATTGCAATGGAATCATGCTATGATGGTTTTATTATTTTAAAAACGATGGTGGCATGCCTGAGAAAGTGTTCTGGCATTCAACACCTTTTAGAAAAAAAAAATCTAAAATTTGAAGTGTCCAAGTAACACCAAGTTCAGTCCTTCATACTAGGTCGAGCCAACATTTTAAGCCCTAATAAAATTTTAGAGCAGATATGTGCAACACTCTTCAGCTGTGAAGCACGGACATGTCAAATTAAGTGTTGTATTTGTATAGGATATTTACCAGACACACTCGTAAGATAATTGCCAATACATATAGGACATACCGAAACTATGTCGAATTTTAAAAACCTAAAAATTTGCTTTCGAGTTCGCTTTTCAAAAGTCATATAGATCGTGTGTCCAAACCGTATCTGCTTTCAATAAGTCATAGAGGCTGTGTGTTGAGCTATGGAGGCATACATTGTCTAAAAAGATAAATAATTATTTTGATACAAAAGAGATACTAAACTAATAGACCCTAAATATTTTGTAAAAATAGAGACTACAAATATTTTACTCAATGTACTAGTCCATTGGATTGAATTCAGATTCTTTTTTTAATATAGTTTCTTGATTGGAATATATGTTTTAAATTATTTTTAAAAATTCTTTTCTTTCTACTTCAGAAAATGTGTCTCAATGATTATAAGCTTTAATACCCATTATATACATCACATGCATAAATACACGTATATTTATATTGTTGTATCCCGTGTCCCCATATCCTATTTTCTAAGAATTTGTTGTGTTCCCGTCTGTATCATGTCATATGTGTCCTACATATGTATCTATGCTTTATAGCCCTTCAGATGCAAGCAAACCTGGGCCATACTCTATCCTGGCCCAGTTGATACACACACACACACACACACACACACACACACACCATTACTTGATGGTAATTTGTTTTTATATGTTTTCAAAATTCTATCTTCAATATACAGTAAACTTTCACACAATGTATACTAGATTTGTCAAAGAATACACTTGTCAGGCCAGCTTGAACCTATAGGTTCAATTCCGGACCTGACCATGGTGGCATACTGTGATGCATGGAATAGATCTGACAATACATGAACGATACTATACTGACATGGCAATATGGTAAATTTTGATGGGAAAAAAATACGACATGCATCCAGCATGGATACGAAAAAAAATTACACACACATGAATCCATGCACAAGATGCAAATATGATACAATATGGAATACGCACAAGGAAAACCAGAATTTTTTTGGATAGTGATACACTATGAATTTAATAAAAACAATGTGTGTTAATGTACAATCTCATGGATAATGAACTATATCGAGTGATCCAAATTAACAATTATGAGCACAATCACATTCATCACTAGAAAACTAGACAATATTTTAAAAAAATGCAATTGCAAATCACATAGAATTGTTAAGCCATTATCATAACTTTGGTTTTGAACTTTCTTGTCTTTGATACTTCCTCAACACATCTTTAATACGCTGCAAATCTTGGATACATTAGACGAAGTATCAGAGATGTATCAGGTAAATTATCAAAGTGAGAGTATCCGATACTCCTCGTTCGAAGTATCAGAGCTACATATGTGGCCTACTTCAGGTCTGGACAAGTGGACTGGCCTTGGGCATCTCCTGACTAAGCCTGGAAAGGGAGATACAGGACGTGAACTGATCCATTCTCATTCCTATGAATCATTATCAAGTTCAAAATTCACCCGATACATAAGGAAAACAACGATTGGATGACCTGTAAACAAGCCACGCTCTGTACAATCAACTTTTTGCTTAATTTACAGCCTCAGCTTCATCACAGAACTTTAAAGTTTCAACAACTAGTTAAAAGGAATAAACGAACTATTTCCAGGAATCAAGAATAAAGATTTGTAGGCAACGAATCATTTATACGCTGTATACATATACCACTATCATATTTTGGCTCATGTCATAATATGTGATAATATTTTACGCTGGCTGTCACCGGCCTACCATAACCCTCCTCCTTTATCCTGGCTTGAAACAGATAGTGAAAGAATAAATCTTTAAGCACAGCACTGGAGAAGTTAACATAATTAAGAACATGCATGAGAGAGTAGTGGCCAATGTCAGAACATGTAGCGGTCTAATAAGTGATTTTTCTATCACAATTGGATTGCAACAAGGATCTGCATTGAGCCCGTTCTTATTTGCTATAGTGATGGATGAGCTTACTAGAATTATTCAGGATGAGATACCTTGGTGTATGCTATTTGCTGATGATATTGTCTTATTGACGAGACAAGAGCAGGGTTGAATGTCAAGTTAGAGTTATTAAGGTACACATTAGAATCTAGAGATTTTAGATTAAGTCTAAAACAGAGTATATGGAATGTAAATTTAGTAAGCGAAATACCCTAAACTATAGTGTTGTAACACTGGACGGGCAAGAGATACAAATGAGTAGTCAGTTTAGATATTTGAGTTTTATTATTTATAATGATGGAGAGATCGATAATGATGTCAACCATAGAATACAACCTGGTTGGTTGAAATGGAGGAGTGCAACGGGAATTTTATATAACCGTAACATTCCGTTAAGACTAAAAGAAAAATTTTATAGGACTGTAATTATGCCAGCTTTATTATATGGCACAGAATACTGGGCTATAAAGAAACGTCATTAACAGAAAATAAGTGTAACAGAGATATGCATGCTTCGATGAATATGCAGCAACACTAGGAGAGATAAAGTGAGAAATGAAGATATTCGTACTAAGATAGATGTAGCTCCTATCGATGAGAATATATGAGAAATCGCTTACGATGATTTGGTCATGTGCAACATAGACCTATAAATACACCAGTTCGACTATGAGAGCTTATCAATGTAGGACAAGTTAAACGAATGAAAAGGAGACCGAAGAAAACATGAATGGAGGTGATACGAAAAGATATGGATTCTAGAGGTTTAAATAAGGAGATATTACTTGATAGGTGTCACGCCCCCGCTCCCGATATACGGTATACGAGCACGTGTAGTAGTTACTGGCAACAAATTCAGTTTGAATATGCTAAAACCTCAATAAATTTGCCATAATAATACTCAGTAATTACGATAGAAAAATTCAACAAAATTTTGACTTTCCATTTATTGGAACGAAATTTAGATACAACTGAAATAAAATATAATAAAATTAAACAAAAAGAAGAAGAGAATCTCTAATCCGTTATTGAGTTTCAATCTGATCTTTAAAGAACACCAAATCCTGCGTCAGTTTTGGCGTGTCCATCGATAAATCTGGACATGCACACCCAGGTCGTCAGATTGCGACCAAAATAAAATACGCAGAAAGAATGTGAAATTAATATAACGGTTATATCCAAATATAATAATAATACAAGTTTTAGAAAATATGTAATAAAATGTCTGTAATAATGATGTTAATTGATTTAGCTTATCTTAATATCATTTTAGTAAAGTCAACTCTATAATAGGGGTATTTTTGTCTAAGATGTCATGTAATTGGAAAAACTAACTGATGGGATACTACTGTTTCGATTGTTTCCTGTACAGACCCAGGAAATGGTCACATGATTGTCCGGTGCTGAATCGGACCTGCCATCAGGCAAACAGGAATTATAGTCAGGTATGATCCAGCAAATCATCACGCACCCATGGTGTGCGAAATATTCAGTTGTACAACTTAATAAGTTTACAGCCGAAACAGAGTATATTTCCATCATTCAGTTTCTCCCCCAACCCAGTGTCATTTAGGTATAGTACAATATATTGATTATATCAGGTACAATATTTCAATTAGATTTTTCTTAATTTGTTAACAACATGATTTATAAAGTCCGCTCAGTTTATGTTTTATTCAATAAATCACAATTAGCTATATTTAAGAGTCACTAATTTGAGGCATCATAGAGATATCGGCCAGACAATTATATGGATGCTGGGAGGTTTTCCGTGCGTTACACGTTCCTTAATTAGAGAACCAACATACAAGATAACTTTTCTAGACACCGACACAAAATGTTATCACAAACAGTATTTTTCCGTGAATATAACTTTCATGTGATTTATCAAATTTGTATATATGATTATTTTAAAATCTAACTATACTATATACCTTAAATTTAATGACAATTGACAATAGATTTTTGATGACAAGAAACATAATAAGTAATCGATAAATTCTTACAAAATAACGAATCAATTTACACAAAATAAATAACATGATTGAAACAATAGGTATATAAAATAGCATGATTAGTGAGTCCAAAAATAAACTCACCTGGATTTTGTTTCCCGATGTCGCTCAATGGAGTAATCTACACATTAAAAATATTCTAAGAATATTAAAAACAGATTAATATGAATTTAGATGTTTTTTAGGGATTTTTCTAATATTTATAACATACTCAAAATTAATTTTAGTATTAAGCGGGTCTGAAATTAGAAAATATGTTTGACTCCATTTTGTTGGGCTTATAAGATGATGGATGTTCTTTTTAGATTATTAGGATTATTGAGTAGTAAAGGACTAACCTAAGATTTATTAAAATAATTTAATCCAAGAAGAAAAAGAAAGATAATCTCTTACCTCTTCGTTAAAAGGTGAGAAGTCAAAAATGTGAAAAAAAAGGAAGAAGATGCTCTTCATTGGCGAAGTAGTGGCGGCTCCGATGGTGTCTCCTATAGTGGTTCCAGCGATTCCAAAGGTGGCTTTGGCGTGACGAGAGGAAGAGAGAAATTTTAGAGAATGAGTGTAGATTGAGTTTAGAAAAGAAGTTAGGTTTATATAGTGTTGGATTTAGGAGTTATACAATGTGAAGGGTTTTGGGAGTTATAGAATTTAAAGAGTTTGAGATGTTATGGAATTTCAAGAGTTTGAGCGGTTGTGGAATTTGAAAGTTCTGAGATTAATTTGGAGGGTTTAGAATATGAAAGATTTTAATTTAATTAGAGAGTTTAATTTTGAGAATTAAAGATGGGAGTTTTATTATTGAAATAATGGAGAAGATGAAGAGTTTGGAGTTGGAGAAGATGAAAGGTTTAAGAGATTAAAGAAAATGAAAAGTGTAAGAGTTAAAGAAAAAAATAAAAATGTTATATTTATTATTTGTTTATTTTTTAAATTATTTTTAGTTATAAAAGATGAAGGGTTATTACAATAGGAATGAATGGAGAAGGATTATCAACGTGATCGATCCGGCGTGATTCTTTTTTGGTTCATATAGCCTACCCCAAGTACTTGGGATAAAAAGCTTAGTTGTTGTTGCTGTTGTTGTCGTATACATATACCACTATCAAGTATCCACAATCCATTAGCTACCAGCTACGGCCATGATGTATTTTGCTATATAATTTGTCCTTGTGTTCTCATAAGTTCCACGTGCATATCTTGCAACAATTTTTCTCCAGAAGATCAAAACTACTCTTACGGCCCAAAAAAACTGAATACATAACATATACAGAGGTATAGAAACCAAAAAAAAATAATGAAACATACCCAACAATGGATGAAAGAAAAGGCTGGTTTAGTGTTGAGACTTGCCTGACTGAAATACAAGAAGCCTTCCTCCTGTGGGCTTCACTGCCAAGAAAGCAGCCTGGACATAATTTAAATACACTGATCAGATAAAATTAGAAGGATAAATAACTATCAGTTGATACTTAAATCCCCATGATCTTGGTGAGGAACTTGCAATGAAATATACGTAACATAATAAAAATAACGGAGTATTTGATATTGAAAATTCTATAATATATATGTAGACCAAACGCTTTTCCCACATTGGCATACAATGTTAATCCTTATATAACTTCAGTAACTAGAAATCATAGATCCTAGTAAATAAGAAATCACATATCACAGTAAATAATATGTCACCATGCATAGAAGAAGAACAAGAAGAAAGAAATATAAAAAAAAATATTTGCCACGCCTTGGTAATATGAATACCTTAACAGCTGCACCAAATGCAGATTCAGCAACTTTATTATTTTCAAACATGGTTGGAATGTTGTCTAGCAGCTGCTCCAAATGTTGACGGCACTAAATCCTCAGAAAAGACAACAGAAATTTTCTAAGCAAGAATTTGTGAATCCTAACCGCATAAGCATAACCACATAGGTATATGTGAAATAAAATATGATAATAGTCAGAAAACTAATTTGCACAGCAAACCTCAGCAAGTTGAACAATTATATCAGAATGCAGCGGAGTATAAACATCTTGTACATCAGGAACAATAAGCATCACAGGCTGCAAGAGAACAAGAGATAAAAACAACGATTACATATAAACAATATGCAGAAGCCTCCTTATCCTTGTTGGTTTATAACTGAAATAAAGCCCATATGTAATAGTTCATATGACGAAAGGGCATGCAGAAAAGCTTAGAAAGATAAATTCATATTAAGGAGAACTATTACTTATGTTCTCCTTTTATACTTTTGTTAGGAGCATTTCAGACTCCGAGTATTGGCTTGCCCTCAACTTAAACTGAATCTAGCTGGAAAGCTAGAAAAATTATAGTCGAAGTCCATTAATTAATAAAAAATGGAATGACTACACAATGTGCTTTAAGTTAATTCTAATGTTTTACCTGATCAAAGGTAAGAAAGTGAACTGCATCTAACTAAAATAAATGGACCTTAGAAGGAAAAGGAACATTTAGTTATATCCCAAGTTAAATTTGCACGGCTCTTACTTTTTTTTAAGTATTTCTATGAGATGCATGCTCTTGACCATTTCTGTTGATCAAGTACATCCACCTCAATGGAGAAGAAGAATATCTGTTCAGATTCATGAAGACAGAAAAAGAACAGTGGCTCTTTTACTTGTCAGATAAAAATTCAAGACTGACAATGACGTGCATAACAACAAAATTAAATTCACACACCTGCTGCAGAACCCGTTTTAGATTGTAGAAATGAATGGATGAATCAAAGGTAGCAATGCCCACCATTGTACGAGGACCTTCCTGTGGAAAGGGAAAATGTCTGTCAGTGAATCAAAATGCTTCTTCCAATAGCTATCGTAACTAAAGTACAAGATTATAAAAAATATTGCTAAGCCACCAAGCCTCGCACAATCTAAATTTTATGACTTAATAAATATTGATAAAGTAAATCACATATGAGTGTCCAAAATGTCCAAAGTATTTTCTAATATATCAGACTTAAAATTGTCTTGGTCAATGAAGTGTTCAAAAAAGCACTAGGCAGTTCTAGACACCGAGGGTGGCGCCTAACGCCTAGGTCCACCTCGGTGCCCGCCTAGGATGATACAGGCCAACTTAATCAAAATGCCTTGAAGGGCATCCCAGTTAAGTAGTTGCCTAGAACACTTTGCACAACACTGGTTTAATACAGGCAAGATAAAATACTTTACCAAAAAAAAGAAAAAAGAAAAAGGAGACAATCAATTTCGTTGCATTCATGTTGCCATGGTAGAAGGATTCAAAGATATACGAGCATGCAAGAAAGTAAAGCATGAGACAGCTATGAATTTTTCCATCAGAAACAGACCAAGGAGCATCACTACTCATGAGACAATTAAGCAAATCTGACGGTTATTTCTGTACCATGAAATCAGTTAGAAGGAATGGTGCAAAAGAAAAGAATTCAGGCCAAACAACAAATAGGAACAAATCAGTGCAAATAATTTATGCAGTTGAGGCTTCCATCTGTCCAAGGCCCAATCAGCCTCTTGCCATAATATTCTAACAGCTGCTGCCGCTGCTACAGCAACAGCAAAGCCATTTTACCAAGTTTTTCGGACCAGCCATATGAATCCTTCTCTTGCATTCAGCTTCATTAAGGACCCTCTCCATAGTTTAAACATAAATTAACAAAACTCATATCCCTTAAAGTTGCCTTAATCAATGTCCTGTGAGGCCTAACCCTAGTCTTTATTGCTCATTTAACTATGATCCTATCACTTTCTATTCTAGTGTACTTCTTAGTCTCCATTCCACATGCCTAGACCATCTCACTTGGTTCTTTCTCATTATATCTTTATCATGAGCAATTTCTAATTTCTTAAGAATGCAACTTATTCATTATCTTCTCTCTTAATATACTACCACTCATCCATCCTACATTCTTACTTCTGTCCCTCAATTTGTCCAACATGCACTTTCTTAATTGCCCATCGGTATAACCTGTAAAACATTGCTTGTCTTGAAGTCATCCTATTATTAAGCTGTGCCATGTCGGACATGACACCTCTTGCCGTGTCATTATTGTTTTTATGTAATTTTTCAAGTTTTATCACGTGTCGATGTGTCCTATATTGTGCTATATGGACACTGACATGGGTGTCATTATCCAACATGGACACAAGGTGTCAGACATGGCAAACCTCTAGGATCTATATACAGTTTTTGGTAATAAATGCGCATTTTTAAATAAAAAAAAAATGTATATAACTCAACCAAGCATATGTATTGGGTTATTTTTCACATATGAAAGAAGCTGAACTCTAAAAATGAACCATACAATATTTAGTTCTTGCCAAATGATTGTATAACATCCTATATTGTGAATATTTCTCTATAACTAGAGGTTTCAACATTGATGATCACACAAGAGAAAAGGGTATCATGTCTGACACAGCTAGACATGCCAAACTTTTTTTTACGATAGAAGTGTCCTACAATCATAGATCGTGTCACGTTGCACCCATGCCAGCATGTCTATATCCGTGCAACCTAATTAATATGTTAGCTCCGATATTTGTTTATTTCAATATCATCAACCATCGGCCAATAAAACAAGTGGTTGATATTGATACCAGTCTTGAGTTTTAAGACTTCTGTCACATTTTTGTTACTTTTTTGTCATTTCGCCTATTATTTTGTCCTTAATAGAGACTATTTGAGCCATATTCTTCCATGCCACATACTATCTTTATCCCAAATTGTTATCTATATGAAACTATCACTACTCAATTGCAACTATTACTTGTCAAAAACCCATCGACTATTGTTTGTTAAAAACTTACTACAGCAACTTGTCAAAAATAATAGATTTACCATTATTGCTACCTATCAAAAACTCATATATTGTTTGTTAAAAACTTACTAGTGACACTTGTCAAAAATGATGGATCTACTATTATTGTTATTTTCATTAGATTTATATTGTGGAATAATTTCCTTTTAGCTTAATATTACAGTAAAAAGTTGCGAGCATTGATATATGCTCCAACTAGAGGGGGTGTATTAGTTTATTAGTTTGTTAAAAAGTTTATTGGGTAGTTTGTTAGATTGTTCAGATTGTGGTTTTAACTACTATCCACTTGTATTCATAAATATTTGTAGTTGCTTCCTATCAATCTAAATGAGCTTGACATTCCCTAACAATTCTCAATTGAGTAATACCATTATGCGTATCCTTAATCACATTAAGTATCTAATAAGTATTTTTCTCATTTCTAAAGAACACCAAATATTTCCCTAGGGACTCTTATCATAAGTGCTGGATGTGCTCGATTTTAGTTTGGATCCCATTCCCCAATTGATGGAATGATTGCGCCTATGAAACACTAATATTTTCATCGCTCTATTTGGGCATACTCTTGACTACTCGATCAATTAGAATAGACTAAGGGAAGAGGATTGGCTACACATCTCACTCTCCCTAAACGAATGTGGTATATAGGCACTACCGACGCCCTATCCCTATCTAGCTAGTGGAGTGGTTCTGACACTCCTCCTTCAGCCCGGGGGAGATTTTCCTTTACTATCTATGGAACCTTTCTCTGTGGTCACGTTGACCTGACTTGACTCTAAAAAAGAGCGAGATGTCCTTGTAGGAACGCCTTTTCTTTCCTCTATAAAATTGGAGTATGGTATCTATGGTAATTGAAATAGGAAACTAGTTTCCAATATATCAGGAATATATAATACTAATAGTATTATGATTTCTCTGTAGAGATAGGATTCCTCAATATAAGGCTATAAAGAGTCTTTGATAAAGATGTAACTTAGCAGGGAGAAGAAAGATGTATATCAAAATTCAAAAGACACCCGGTGAGGGAGGAAAGAAAAAGAGGTAAAGATCACCTCCTGATCCTCTTGATCAAAGATCAAGAGGTGGAGATGTGATGCATTAAAGGGGCGTTGGCAATCACAAAGGCAAGGCTTCTTCATTGAAGAGAAGGGTTTCAGCAAGGTTAAGAGGTTCTCAATGTCCATTTTGTTGCGATGAGGAAAGGCTTAATACTCATGAGATCTCGTCTTGCGATATGTGAGGAGGTTATCATCTCTTGGACTCCATGTTTAGCAAATCTCTCACAATATTATCCCTATTGATGTAGGCATATGCTACATCTTGGTGCCATGTTTCTTTTTCAATTTTTTTGTGCTTTCATTAATAATCATACATGTGGGTTTCGACGTTGTTGGGGATGGATGAAAATGGTTGCATCCTCTAAAGGAGACCCTCCTTAACAATAAGCTTTTTCTAGATCAAAATATATATACAGCCTCTTCTATTCTAATTTCATTCCCCCAAAAATTCATTGGGTGGCTCATAAGTCTGACTCCATGACAATTTGAACAACTTTATATCTCCTTTATCCTTGTACATAGGTATTAAAAAAAATGTGATATTCTTGCATATAGATACCAAAGTGCTAATCCTCCATCATTGAGCATTTTATCTTGTTCAAGGATATCAGTTCTTAGGTGACTATATTGATAACAAGATCCAAATATCTCAGACTGTTCTGCGTTTAACAGGTCACGACCATCAAGTCCACCTGGAAGGAACAGATGGATGTTTGTGCTTCCATTGACAGAGAAATGGGATAGACCTAGTGACTATTGGTTGTCTGGGTTATCATGAAGCTGAAGAAAAGGTACTATGCACCTATAAAAATTTATCCACAATATCTAATACTAGCTAAACAAGTTAAAACAAGTTAACCAAGTCAAAGAAATCACTTTGAACCTTTAGAACTATCAACATTAGATACAATGGGTGCATGAACAAAGGACTCAAGTAGCGCTTCAAGCACATGCGCAAGCCTAAATAAGGTTACAAGGAAAATAACGAGCTTGCATGGCAGGGCAAAACAAGAATCCTTTAATGACCTTATGCGAACAAGGTGGTAACAAGGTGTGCACTGCCATCTGCAAACCAGCTCAAAGTACAAGAAAAAATCTGACTCATAACCAACACCAGACCACCAAAAATGATGATGACAAAGGAAACAAAAGAAAAAGGTCAAAAATACTTAAAACCCATGCCCAGTACCTGTAGAGACAAGTAAAGAGGTCAATAAATATACAACCAAACCTTGGAAAAAAAGAATGCAGGCATTCATGACAGAACACAGAACTAACAACTGTAAGTACCAAATGCTATTATGGGATAATCATGGTTCCCCTTGAGTCTTGACTATAATGGATAATTGATGAGCACATATATGCAACAATAATGACAAAATATCAATAAAAAGAAAATGAGGATAAGTTACCGGAAGATCCGCAATAGCCTGGCTGATTGAACTACAGGCCGCTGCAGTTGCACCAGTCTGTATAGCATTCATTGAAACATCAATGAGGAAGAAAAACACTGCAGGCATGGGATCGCGAACCTGAAAGTTAAGCAAATCATGCAAAGTTACATAGTTACATACTTGGAAAAATGTACAAAGGTAAGTTGAACTGATACAGATTTGATAGAAATTTTGTTTGCAACCATTAAACAAGCACATTACATTGCATGCAGCATTATGAATTCACATATGCAGAAAGAGAACAGAAAGTAACAAGAAGAAAGCATGGTGACTGGTTTAAGAACCAAAGAACTTGAGCCTAGCTGCGCCGATGTACAGTACCACTATATAATTCCGGTTCCAAAACACATCAATATCTAATGCAGCAAATAGAAAGGAAAACTCAGATTCAAATATTGAGGGGAAATAGAATAAACGAAATCAAAGACTTGGGAAGATAATCCAAAACTTGAAAAATTCAGACTTTTTACTTCTAAACTTTTAGCTAACTTAGAATGAATGTTGAAAATAACCCGTTATATTTGCATTATAATATCTACAAAAACCCAGCATCATCTAATAGCCGAAAATAACATAGTGCACCATAACTGTACTGTTCTTACATTATTTTACGTTAGTTTACAATTTGTTATGTTAAATTACACTATATTACGTTATTCATTGATATTTTTAGTAATTTCTAAATTATTATTGATTATTTGCTTTGACTGTTAGCTGATTGCTATAATTTTTTTAATTGATTGATTGTTAGTTATGACTGCTTATGGAATTGTTAGCTTGCTAGTTTGAAATTACTTCCTTGTCTACTTGTTATAATTCCTCTCCAATTGTTAGAATTTCTTACTTGTTTTGATTCTATTGAATTCTCAACTAAACTGAATGGACAATTACAAATAAGATGAAATTAGCATTAAAAAATATAACTTACAACATTAATAATAAATGATTTAAAATAAATATATTTAAAATCTTGTTTTTTTATTTAGGTGATGTTCAAAACTATGTTTGCAGATTTGATATAATTTATGAAGAAAAATATGAAAATTATTGTAAAACTTGTTAAAAGTATAGATTATGAGTGTTATAGAATATTTTTATATTGTTTTTTATATTTTTTATTTTTCAAATTTATTAAAATTATTATTCATAACCCTGAGGAGATTATGCTACCCACACAACAGGACCAGTGATTAGTCGCCACTATGCTACAGCGCAACCCATCCTCTCGAAGCATCTAATATTGTTCTCACCCAATGGCCATGGAGTAGGTGGAAATGGGTCAGACTCACGAGGAACTCATTCCTTATTGAACTGCACAGTAACAAGTCCGTCGATCATGTGTGTTCATCTTCCATACTATATTTCGACTCCTTTTCCATCAAGTTCTGCAAATGGAGTCTCGCTCATGGGACAGTCCACCTCCTATGACCAACTCCAACATGGATTCAGTTGATGGGTATTTCACTCTCTTGTAGAAACCACGATACTATCTCTGCCATTATTCGCGGTTTCGAGTGCCTTATTCGCCTCTCCACTGCGACTGCGAAATCGACCTAGTGTCAATCACCCTTATGATGGAGCGTTACCCCCAACACTCCCGATTCTTTCGACCTCATTATCGGAATATATACTTATCAAATTGTCGTCCAAAAAATCGATGACAACTCTTCAGAAAGGAAGAGACAAGCCTCCCCTCTGCGAGCAAATAAATCCAACAGTGATGTCCACCGCTTCTCCATAGAACCGAATGGCAACAAACTCCACTCGCCAGCAAAGCGCAACAACATCCTGCTCAACGCCACCACCTCCCACCACCCGAATCCACATCAGCCTTGTATAGGACAAGCGGCCATGCCGAAAATTCCCCCTCCAATCACCTCGCATTCAATGTGGCTCAGAGAAAATTCGGCTCATGCATGTTGAAATCTTGGTTGGGGCCCAATATAGAAACAACATCAATCTCTCATCTTCCTTGAGCCAAGCTCCGCCTCCAAGAATTTCAAAAAAGCCATCTCAGGATCTCATAGAGAAGGGACCATTAACGGGGCAGGACCCACTGCCCACAATTCCCTCCATCAACCAGCCAACTCCACCTCCAAGAATTTCAAAAAAAGGCTCGGGTGCATTAAATGACCTCCATCTCTCAAAGAGAAGGGAGCATTAATAAGGGCGGCCCCACCTATACCCTCTATCATCATAACAAATCAGCCCTCCCTCCATCACATAACAGAAACAGAAACGTGCCCACCTCCAAAAAAATTCAAAAATAGGCCCAGAGGCATTTAATAACCCCTCATCCCATGACATCTCAAAGAAATATGCATTAATGAGAGCGGACCCATCGCCCACAATTCCCTCCATCATCATACCAAACCAACTTTTCCTTCATCACATGGCAGAAAAAGAGCCTTTAATTAAATCAGGCCCAACATCTCCCCCAATGGCTAAAAAATTGAACCCCAACTCACTACCATCATCAATCCCATCAAACTCTGTCAACATGACTGCAGCGTGGGCCCCAATCCAAACTCCCCCATCTTAGGTGCAAGCAGGTCTTCTCAACCTGTAGAGGCTCGCACCTCCTCTTCCATGTCAGCAAACCAAATGGACCCTTCTAAAAATCCAAATTCTCCAAATGGGACCCACCACAAACTCCTATCTCAGCCCATTCATTCCCCAACCTGAACCCAACAACAAGAGCCTCCAATACTAGCCCACTCAAAAAATCTAAAATCTACTCCCCTTCAACATCGGCCCAATTCACCACCAAATAGCAACATCAACTCAATTAATTTCTAGAACCAAAGTTCCAATTCACTACAACCTCAGAAACCCCAGATAAAATTACCTCCATCTCTTCCCCACCGCCACCAACCTCATAACCCTACCTTCAACACTACAAAGAATCCTCCCTTCCAATCATTCTCTTCTCAGCTAGCGCAAGTTCAAGGCTCTCCTCCAGATGGCAAGTTATTGAGAAGACCCTTATTTCCAACCTCCCCCTCACCTTCTAACAAACATTTCTTATTCTCCTTCTCAAAGGAAGAAGAATCCTATGTACCACTTTCACCAGCTGACTCTCCCATTCTACTGCTTTCTATTGACAAAGATAGTAGTAAGTCTATATCTCCACCAATATCTGTGCTCCCACTTCAAGCCATATCACCCAATGGGACAACCCACATATGCCACACCAATAGCTCTCCAACCCCTTGCACAATAAGGTGCTCTCGCAACCTTTTGAACGAAGGGCCTATCTGACTAATGAGCGTATTAAAATTGTCGCACAAAGACGAGCATTGGAGATTCCACTACCTCCTCGAAACACTCTCCCACCTAATGCTCCTTGCGGCTCGCTGCAGTTTTCTGATCCCGATGAAGGCATCACAGATGAGGATCTACTTAAATTAAGTTCCGCCTGCGAGTATACCATCCAGAATGATGGAAGGATCTCAGCTCGTGTGCGTGAGACAATCAGGAAACCGAGCAATTAGGGTTTTATTCCCTCTTTTGTGCAATCAATTTCTTTTGCTATGATTATATTAAACTGGAACGTAAGAGGTCTTGGGCGGCACACTAAATGCTTATGAGTACGAAATATTAAAAATATATATAAATGTGATGTCGTAATGCTACAGGAATCAAAACTATCATCTCCCACACATTTACTCTAAAATCGGCTAGTGGTAATTGAATTTCCTCATGGACCTATCTGGACTCAACTAGTGCCGCGGATGGTCAACTTATGGACTAAAGAGACGATCTCTTTGAATATATCAGTGAACTAGCACAGGTGAATTTATTCTATCCGCCTTCTACGAATACGTGGTACCACTACCATCCTAGCTCTCTCCTCAGTACACGGCCCTTGTGCCAACATTGACCGCCCTAGATTCTAGGATGAACTTCGTGCTATTACATGATGGACTAGAGCGTCTTGGTTAATTGGGAGGGACTTCAACATTACATGCTTCATCAGTTCAGAGAGGACCAGAACTCCATCTAGCAAGCATGACAGATTTCAACAACTCATTTCAAAGCTCTCTTATTGAACCACCCCTCTATGGATAACAGTTTACCTGGTCTAATAATCACCTATCTTTCTCGTGTGCCAAGCTCGATCGCTTTATATACTCTTCCAACTGGGACAATACATTTTTCCTCTCATCCACAAAGGCTCTTCCAAGACCACTATCTGATCACAACCCGTTCATCTTGAACACGAGCTCGGATGCACCGCGACCTCCATTATTTTGTTTTGAAAATATGTGGACTTCCCACCCCAATTTCGAGCAAGATATATCCTCCTACTGATGCTCGCTAATGACCAACAACCCTGATCCTGGTGTGCGCCTAACCTCCAAACTTAGATCCCTTTGCCGATTCCTCAAAATATGGGCTAAAAGTCAATTCGGCAATATCACTAAGAAGAAGCATGAAATACCATCTCCAATCGAAGCTTTCGATATAATACATGACAATCGACCCCCGACCCCTACCGAATACCAAAACTGTTCATCACTACTACTTGAACTGGATAAAATCCAAAATCTCGAAGAAGTCACGTGGAAGTAAAGATCCAAAGCCCACTGGCTAAAAGAAAGTGACGCTAATACCAAATATTTCCACCGGACAGCAAATCTTTGCCAACGCAAAAACCACATCCCTCCCATAAAAGAAGACAATAATGTTCACCAATCGCAACCCGCTATCCTTAACACATTCACAAGACACTGTCGATCCCTCTTACGGGAATCCAACACGATCTCCAACAACGTCCAGGCCAATTGGGAGCTTCTTTATTCACACCCTAACCATCCACTTCTTGCCAGTCTTGAACAACCCTTCACCGAAAATGAAATAAAAAAAGCAACATTCAGCCTTGGCACTGATAAATGCCCCTAGACCCGACGGATTCAACGCTCTCTTTTTCCAACGCTTCTGGCATCTAGTCCACAATGACCACATTGATCTGTTTCCCTCCTACAACAACAATCTCAACATGTCGCGTCTTAATTTCGCATGTATCGCCTTAATACCAAAAAAGATAGAACATGTGAATCAAATGATTTCAGACCTATAAGCCTCCTCAATGCCCCATATAAAATCTTCACCAAAGAACTATTCAACCACCTCCAATTAGTTATTGACCAACTGGTTGACTCCTCCCATAATGCCTTCCTTAAACAGAGATCCACAATGGACAGTGTTGTTGCCGACCAGGAACTTAGAGCTACCTACACGAAACAAAAATGAGCAGGACCTTTTTCTGAGAGATGATTTTTAAAAGGCTTTCGATTCTGTTGATTGATCTTTCCTCCTCAAAACTCTGGAAGCTAGAGGATTTGGGCCAAGATGGTGTCAATGGATTGTTGTCTACATCACCACAGGTAACTCATTAGTACTAGTCAATTAACTAACAGGTCGGCATATACGGTGTCGTAGAGGTCTACGACATGGAGATCCTCTGTCGCTCTACCTTTTCATCCTTGTGGCCTATGTCTTCTCCAAAATTTTCCAAATGGCAGCTCTCATTGGACATCTACAATAAGTAGGCACAATCCCCTACCACCTCTGTTGTCTCCAATATGCAGATGATACACTCATCCTCGCTCCCACAAATACAACATCCCTTACTAATCTCAAAATCATTTTGGTCCTATTCGAGATAATGTCGGACCTTAAAATCAGTTACTCCAAATCTCACATCTTCAAAATAGGAATAACTTCGAACACCCAAATACACGATGCCTCATCCATCTTATAGTGTCAAATCGGCTCCCTTCACCTACCTAGGGATTCTCCTAAAAGCCACTAAACTAAATAAGAGAGTTCCTACCGCTCATTGACAAAATCCGACATCATCTATCCTCTTGGAGAGGGAGCAGTATCTCAAGAGGTGGCAGATTGGTTTTAGTAAATGTTGTACTCACATCCATTCCCCTCCATATGTCCTTTCTCTTACCTAAGTGGGTAATTAACGAAGTCGATAGAATTCGGAGAACATTCCTATAGACTTGATGTATGATAAAACCAATGGAACCTGCCTCGTAAACTGAAACCAAGTTTGCAAACCCAAAATCCAGGGTGGCTTAGGTATCAAAGACTTTAAACTCTTCAATATTGCACCCATCTCTAAATGGTGGTGGTGATTCCTTCAACCTAACAACCCTCTACCTTTGTGCACCCTCATCCATCTCAACTACAATCCGCACAATCACACATTGGACTTTTCTCCCACAGCTCCCCCAAAAAGTCCCCTTTTTAGGGAGGGGACATCAAATGCTCCTCGTACTTCAAACTCGGCCTCCGTTTGGTCTACAATGGGGCAGGAAATCAAATTAAATTCTGGACTGACAACTGGACTGGTAGCCAACCCCTACACACTGCATTCCCCTCTCTATTCCAGATTGCATATGACCAATCCGCTACAATAGCATCTCAAATCCAAAATAATTTTTGGTCCCTCTTTTTCAGTCACCTCCCCTCTTCCCTACGGCTTCAGGCTCTCTCCATACTCATACAACTCCTCCCTGCCCCTCTCTCCATCTCATCCCTCCCCCACTCACATCACATGGACCCTCAACAATAATGGACAATTTTCATTAACATCTCTTTACCACCATATCAACCCGTCATTTTCAAGAAACATACCAGCATTCGTTGTGTGGTCTGCATCAAGTCATCTCAAGGTCAAATTCACAGCATGGCTTGCCCTACTTGACCGATTACCCACCTCAGATATCCTTTCCCGACACAACTATCCCTTTCTGTTGTCCCTTATGCCACTCCACCTTAGAAACCTCCAAACACATCTTTTTATCGTGACAATTTTCACCATGTCTGGCAGCACTACCTCTTCTTATATGTTCTTCCGCATCTCCCGACATCCCTATAAGCTCTATGGCATCAATGGCGGCAGCAAAAGGTCTTATCAAATATTTCTGCAGCATGGGATGTCCTCACTTTAGCAATTACCTGGTGCACACGGAACGAGCGCAACAACCAGATATTCCGAAACATCCATCGTGACTCTGCCTCTCTCATCCAGTGCATTAGCTACTATGCAAGGGCTTGGTCTCAACATCAGCCATGCCCCTCCTCATTGTATCCCTTTTTCTCCTTTTCGATGCACGTATGTATGTATGTATGGATATGTGTGTGTATATATATATATATATACACATATACATACATAAATATACATATATATCTCCAAAATGAACTTACAAGATGACAATATGTTGTCCTTTTTCTTAAAAAATATTTATTTTACTTATAAATAGAAAATTGCATAACCTACGAATGTTATATGCTATATAACCTAACAGAGGCAAAACACTACGTTACTGTTATTGCTATTTTAAATATTACTTAAAACTGCAAATTGATTCTCTAACAACCGAATTTTAGGCACAAATTTTTCCATTCACGTTATTGATCATTAATCAGCAGTTTAATGAACAATATCTGAAAATTATGAGAATTAAAGAATACAACAAAAATGAACTGTGAATTTTACAAAATAATTAGTTACAAACATAAATTTTTTACAAGGAGGGATCAGATAAGCATAGTCAAAATTTGAGAGAACATAAGATAACGAACCATGTATTCCTTAGTGGCAACAAATTCAACTGTTCCTCTACATAGCTCAGGTCTCTCATCAGCATCTCGCCGTCTACCATCCGGACCAAGATTACAAAAGTAATCACGAGGTGTATCATCAGTAAATCCTGCCAAAAAGAGATCACCAAATTAATAATATTAACCATAAGACTTGACAGAAGTCGCAAGAAAATGGAATCTGAAAAGTTACAGAGACCAACAAAAATTAAATATTTGAACTTGCATCACACATAACAAACTACAAGTATCAAAACAGTATCTAAAACTTGAGAGAATATAAGCTATACCTTAGTAAGAGTTCCTTCTGAAATAATGGAACAGGAAGTATGTAATTTGTGACAAAGAAAGGCAGTGTTTCATATAACAAGGCGTCCTATAAGTACTAATACATGATGCACTGTCAGCACTCCTCAATAAAATTAATACTTTTAAGTTGATTGATAAATGATAATTGATAAAATCTTAATTAACGCTGCAACTGAAACTTCAGTGGTGATGATAATGTCATTTTCCTAACTTTTCTTGGATTTGATTTAATTATTTTGCTCTCACAGTATGGAGCTCATCCATGTCATGTGTTGCTATTTCTATCAGATATAGAAATTGCTACAAGTCGAGATTTGGTAAACCCTATTAGATGTGTACGGCCAGGTTTCTTATAAAAAAATTGGCTTTTCTAATTAAAAAGGAATCAAATGAACAGGTAATGATGGGTGGTAAACTAGAGGTTATGATTATCTACCTCAGCCTCGGGCTGTATAGTATCTACCATAACCACAGTTTAACAGAAATATAAGAAAGCACTTGGTACTGTAAATGGTTACTAGAAGAAATTAACCATACTCATTTGGAACTACTTGTTCGTATATACTCTTAAGCACAAAGTTAAAAGAAATGAGGAAAAAAACACCAAAGGTAATTGTGACCGCACGATTAAACTACGGAATGCAATGAATGATCCATCAATAACAAGAATTGATTTATCAGTCCACGCATAATAACCACAAGCAAAGGCTACAGAGAAGGCAGTCCTTTATATTTTAATCCTGCCACAAGTATATTGCTCATCACACTGTTTCTGCTAATGTCATTCTGCAAGGAGATTATATTCTAAAGAAAATAGAAATAAATCTTGCAAAAAGAATAAATATGAACAAAAAATTCACCCTCCTCAGACTTTCAAACTACACAATCACGAAAAGATCGGCTGGTGGGTGAAGCACGTTCATTGGCACAACTAACAACAAAATAATTAACCTTCAATTTAAAATATTTGCGATAGTTTTGTCATGTGCAGTGTAGACCTACGAATGCACTGGTTTGGTGGAGGTTATCAATGTAGAACAAGTTAAAAGAATGAAGAGATGATAAACAAAACATGAATAGACGTGATAACAAAAGTATGGTTATTAAAGGCCTTAATGAAGCCATATAACTCGTTTAGAACGAATGGAGAAGGATCATCCACGTGCTCGATCCTACGTAATCTTTTTTCATCTCATATAGCCTACTCCAAATACTTGGGATAAAAGACATGATTGTTGTTATGGTTTAAAACATTTAAAATCTTTTCTAATGCATCATCAGAAGATCACTACATAGCTACAAAATAATTTTCAATATCTATCCACTTCAATTCAAAACCTTACTCAACTCTAATATCCATATCGAAAAACCTCAACCAAACATATCCCATATACATTGAGTGCAATGAATAAAAGTAGTTTCCATTTTAAACTGTAATGTCTTTTTCTACTTGATACAAAAACTGTGCCCTTTATGATTAATAAATTTAAGTGTAGACCTTCAACTAGATTGCCAAATAAACTATTAGGTTCGACGTAATACCAAACATTCCAAATATCTGACAGGAGCCTCAAAGCATTTGTTTTAAGAAATTAAGAGAAGAAAGGGACACATAAACCTATTCAAACAGCTTTATACAGAGTAAAAAGTGACATAACCCTACTCAAAATGAAGCCAAACTTATATCTGAGAACATAATAATAAAATTCGAAGGGAAGAAATCATTTACAAAGAAATGAGATTAGATGAAATGAAAGATTTTGGTTGGCTCTTAGATGAGAGCCTACCACATAAATTGCAGATGAACCGCCTTCCATGATCAATAAATCTCATAAAAGGATTTATGTACCCTTTGCAACGTGAACATCTAGGAGGTCCACTTTCTCCAAAGTCAACAACCTGGAGAACACAAAATTCAAAATTTTAAACAAGAAACAAGATTGAATGAATAAAATGTGAGCCAAAATACCAGATGTATAAGAAGAATGATCAAAAGAACAGTCCATAGGTTCTACAAGATATAACAATGCATCATCCTCTTTAGAGGATTTAAATAATTGAATACATAATTCTTCCATCCTTGAATCCCTAAAGAAAAAGAGAGTCAATTTCTCCAAAGTCAACAATATGGAGAACAAAAAAGTGAAAATTTTAAACAAGAAACAAAATTGAAAGAAATAATGTGAGCCAAAACCAGATGTATAAGAAGAACGATTAAAGTAATAGTCCATAAGTTCTACCAGATATAATTAAATATCATCCTCTTTAGAGGATTTAAATAATTAAGTACATATTTCTTTCATCCCCGGAGGAAAAGGAATAGTCAATTGGCCAATGTTAGCAAATGAATTTGGAACGTTGTCCTTAGTGATATAGAACCCATCATGTCTTATTTACAGTTGTGAGGAACATTCAATTAATAGAAAGATGGCATGCTTCCCAAATACCAAAATAATTCAATGGTTATTGTCTTCATCATAAAGATCAAAGCCCAGAGTAGAAAAAATAATACAAAAATTGTATTAGAAATCAGATAAGCATTTCTAAGTACGAGATTGCTTCTACATTTTGTGAGCAGTGAATAAAGAATATACGCAATTGCAACTACATGGACCATACATGTGTGCATGGGTGTGTATATGTTTGGTGTGTGTGTGTATATGAGAATAATGGAAATGAATTGACAACTCATATAAGTCCCTGCGTTGTGATCTAATTCCACTATCTCCAATATTTTTTTCAAAATAGTTTTCCGGATTATGATAAAAACCTCTTAGGATCCACTCACTCAATTTCTTAGATTTTAGTTTTGATTTAGTTTTCCATCAAGTATACACAAAATTAATTATTTTTTGGTGAAAACATCTCCTATCCACTTAATGGATAGGCAAATGAACTTTAAAACACATGTAATTTAATCCTAAAGTAGTTAAGGGGGTGGAGCTTATGATCCTATTGGGCAAAAAACTAGATAGTACCATAATTTTCCTCGGCTAGCTAAGGTAACACCTGATTTTGTGCCTCAACTAAAGTAATCCCATATATATATATATATATATATATATATGGACACACACACACACACACATAAATAAAACACCATTCTTATAGGAACAGTTCTCAGACAAAGTTCTGATAACTCTTTCATGGGTAATCCCCATGCAAGAGTCAAACCATCTATCTTGATATACACATATTTATTAGCTTAAAAATAAAAATTCAAGTTCTTCGGACACTATGCATCAAGACGGTTTCTCTTACTTTTCTATGGCTGAAATTACATATTTATTAAAGCATCTTAAATCATAGGTAAACAGTATATGAATGACTTGAACATTTGCTGGTAAGTTAATAATATATAGAGAGATATCAAGATGGATGACTTGGACATGGGAATGACCTATGAAAGAATTCTCATAAATCTTAGCTTGAGAGCCATTCTTATAGGAGCGGCCCTATGCATATATGTGCACAAACACAAGAAAAAAAAGTGGAATTTGATACTACAATTTTAAAATGTATAATCTACATAAGATCCTCTTGTGCTTGTTTCATCCATAGCATCAAGGTTATCCCTCTAAATTAAATAATTTTGATATTTAAATATTCAACATAGAATTCAAACTTGCAAGTAAACAAAAAAGTGTGTGCAAAACTATACATTTGTCCAATATGTGCCCGAGAAGGTCTTAACTTATCCAACAAATGTCCAAATGTCCAAGAAGTGTCCAAGAAGTGTCAATGTCGGACAACGAATAAGGCTAATTTTCAAAAGTACCCATGCTATTTAAGTTTCAAGACACTTTTTCATGCTTATTAGTTATTATCAATTTTTTCTTTTTTGAGTTTCTAGCAAGAAGTATGGTATAAAAGCTTTTATCTTTTAAATGTTTATCCTGATTCATATTAAAATTCAAGAATAACGGTAGCAAGATGAATAGTCCACTAGTTTATGAAGCAACAAGGATTCACTTAAAGCTTTAAGTGCACAATATAAAAAATGTATAATGCCCTTTTCTATAAGGACCTTAAATAATAGTTGCGCTGCTACAAGTAGCTTTTTTTCAATTACAAAAAGCTGAACCTTTTCTTCATCGTGAAATTCCAGGCTTTCCCAGTTATACAACCACATACATCTTCACATTGGACAGTGTACAAAAACATAGCAATCCTTTGAGTATGTTGTTTGCGAGCAGCCACTGGCTGCTTTGGTGGTGGTGGTGCCTATTAGTAATTGCCATGTTGGTTACTTATCTCCATCAATTTTTCATTTTTAACTGGTTGCTTATTTTCCCATTTATAATTTCATTGTACTATCAAGAATATTATGATATTTTCTATTTACTGGTTTCAATATAGGCTAAATTTACAAGCAAACATTAGTTATTAGGTTTTTGTGTTTTCAAATTTTTCCTGTAATTCCTTATTTTATCCAATGTTGGGTTAGATGGGTGCTCTATGAGGCCTGAATTCCTCATTTGCCAAAAAAATAACCCAGTATGTGTAATTCAACAAATAAATTAATTGTGCAGCATGGAAACAGATTGTGTTATGTGTTGCCTGTGCAACACATAAGTTGTCTGTGTTCCACAACATTTAGCTACATTCCACATTAGTTCCTGTATCAAGAGCATTTATTTACTCACAATAAAGAAAAAAACCAATTTAAGAGGGAATAGCATGAATGAGACCAAAGAAGAAGATATCTATGCTCCCAAGCCTAACTCTGAAAATCAATTAGTCATAAAGAGACACTTAGCTATGCTAATGAACGAGGATTGATGAAAATGCTTTCATACTAAGTTGACTAGCTTTACTTGAATTTGGAAAATTATTCACCTTTGAACAATGTTTACACTTTCATTTAATAGTTTAATGCTGCTTGTTAACATACTATTTTAGTCTATTTTAAAGTGCAATCAAATTGCAAAGAATTATGCTCTTAAGGTCCACGAACCTCAATACAGGATTATAATATTTCAATTAAAACTTCTACAAACAAACTTTAGCATTTTCATCTATATGGTATAACTTTATTATATTTGGAGTTAAATTAGAAGTCTTTCCTCTATAATATGGAAAAGAGTAATTAAGCGATAATCCATAATTGATTATCATCAATTAATTACCAGGTAAACTTTAACTCATTGAAATTGTTTACGCGGAAGTTGTTTACACAGAAATTTCATAGCTATTTATAGGTTATTCATTACAACAAATAATAGGCAATTAAGCTCATAACTAAATGTGTTCAAGAGAAACATAGAATCAAGGTCAATCTTTTCAACAGACTTTGGTTGGATCGTTAAAGAAGTAAATAGTCGATTTCAGACTAAAATTAACTAGTGTGAATGTTTAGAAATGTGTATGTGATCTTGTATTTCCCTTCCATTTTCTATTTCATTCTCATCTTTTTTCCAGCAATTGTTGGATAACAAGATTACCATTCAAATAACAACAAAAATTGTCTTATTTCAGTTTTTTGTCACTTTCTGCATTGCTAGAAAGCAAACTCTAGACTTTGAAAAAGAAGTAACTTCCCCATTTGATATCACTTTAAAACCACATGCTTCTGAAGGCCTAATTAAAGATAAGTTGATATGCTATAACACCAAAAATAATAAAGATTTTATTTTATATATTTGGGGCCACTACATGAACCCCTTCACTAGTTAGCTTTATTAAGGGATTGCCCCTCAACATTAAAAACTCACAGATCCTCTTTTACTGCCTCAGTCCATATTTATAGGACTACTCCTAATCCTTGTTTTTCCATCATGACAATTCTCCCTCTTCTTAACCAGGAGGCTTCTTAGCCTCTCTTGCATATATCCAAACCATCTCATCAAATTCTTCTTCATTTTATATCGAATTTAAGCTGGCCGTTCCACTCATCCACCTCAACATGGATATATAAGCCGGTACTAAACAAAATGAAACGTGTTTAATCTGAGGTTGATGTTTTCCCCCCATTCAACCACCCGTCCAACCAATCATGCATTACATAATCGAATAAAACCAAATCTGACCATTGTTAAGCCAAGCTGAAAACTTCTAACAGATTTTGAATGATTCAATGATATATTCCAAACAATACCCAAAAGTCAATGTAAATAGCAATAAGAACATTGCCCATTCGTGCAAGTCATTGTACGCATACAAATTAAGGCTGTGTTAATATGGTGATAATTACATTTGGGATTTATATTTGCAAATGAAGGAGTGAATTTTTGAATTTTGGTGGGAATTTCTTATTTCCATGTAAATTATGGTTGTAGTTGAATCAATTTTCAAATTTTGCATGGGAATTAGGAGTTCCGACCAAAATTTAAATTTTCCTTCTTTTTCCTTTCGCAGATACAATTCCCAAATGCTATAGCACCCACCAAACAGGGTCTTAGTACTCTACGTTCCACTAAAATTTGTTTTAGTATTTTTGAAGTTTTTCACCACCATCAAAGTATCAGCCTCTCTGAGTTCTTTGTTTTGTGAAAAGAGACAGGTTCCTGGTTAAAGTTAATAGCATAAAATCTAATATTTGTGAAATTTTCTCCTGTGCGTACATTGCTACTATAAGGTTTTAGAGGAAATACAACTAATACCAAATTCCTTAGAGCTTCAGAGTAGTTAAAAAACATTAACAAGCATAACAAACTTCCTACCACACAATAACAAGCATGAAGCAAAGTGGAAAAGAGGACAATTGAAAAGATCAAACAGCTATATCAGGAAAAATATGTATAAAACCATAAACCAATATGAGTCTCAATTGATAAGGAGACCTGAAGAGAGTGGATTTTATTAGAGGCAAGTTGAGAGAGAATTAATTACTTGGATAGGCTCTTCAGCCGGATGTGGAAGTGCCAAGGGCTGTATCATCAATGCCAAAGGCATGCTAGATGTCACCAAGAGGTCTGAAGTGCATGGTATCTGTTAAAAATGTGTTTTTTTTTTTTTAAATATGCCAGTTTAGAAAGATTGGCGAAGGTACCCAAAGAAACAAAAACAAAAAGCAAAATAAACTAGTTACCTGACTCATGGTGCATCTCATTAAACGTGGACTGCAATTTCCAGTATCCCTGACAATGAAGTCGCCTGTAGCAGGCTTTACAAACAACAAGATTTTTACACTTAGGTCAAATGGAAAAAAAAAAAAAAAAAAAAAGCCAGAACTTTACTGAAGATAAAGAGAAAATAAGACAATAATTGGACAATCCTAGGATTTAATTAGATAAAACCAGAACGAAATTAAAACATAAAGCTTATCTTGAAAAATACAAGGTAACTGTATGAAAGGCATACCGGGGGAATGCAAGCTTGATGTCCTTGACGGGTTTCAAAAGTAGCAACCAAGGAACTTGGCATGGGGCGGGGGATCTGATTTGGATCGATCTTTGAAGGTGCCCCTAACTGGGATGTAGAGAGAGGTGAGTGTCCCATGACTGGTGGGACGGGAGCTATCTGTTGACCCAGCGAGGTTGGCGGTGGCATGCCAAACGTTCTTAGTGGAGCTTGCATACTACCTGGCAGTGGTACAGCACCCTGAAATCAGATGTACAAAGTTTTAAATGACCAAAGCAAGGGAATCCTAAAAACCCACTATTAATTTCAAAGAAGCATTGGCATCGCTTCCAGATATCCATAAACTACTTTGAAGTCACTTTGTTTGTAGGCTGGCCATCAGACTTCTTTAAAGGGTATACTAGCTTCAGATTAATTATATATATCTTAAATTAATTTCATGGTCAGGTACTCAGGGAACTGAAAGTTCAAGTAAACAGGCACTAGAATACATCTCGGGAAACTAGAAAATTGACATTTATGTGGAGCGCATATCTAAAGTAACTATGCACGTTGCAGAACGAGTTGTCGTTTTGAATATCAATAAATTCAAGCATAGAATGATTCAGAATTCAGGCTTAGAATCAGGTTCAGAAGATCCAACACTGAAATAGTTAAAATATGAAGAAAATAATACTGCAGATTTTTTATTTTTATTTTTTTTTAGTTACAGCAACAAAAGTTAGCCAAATGAATTAGTAAACAGCGTTACAATAAGTAACAATATGACAAAGCCTAAACTCTAGTGATGCCAAAGGTCTATTCCAGTAACTAGGAAAAGAACAGTTTTTAGTGACAAAACAAATATCTTAATTCCACCCACGACAAATAAGCACTCAAAAAAGATCAATTTGAATAAATATTGTGTCTTTCATTTCACTGTCTGCCGTGTAATGATAAAGAAGCTAGCTACACTAGAATCCAACAAAATCATGGTCTATAAGCTACCTGATAGCTAGATATCATTTGATCTTTATGGATTTGAAACGTTCAACAACTCACCGGCCGTGGAGGCTGTGAAGACCACATTGGAGATCCAAGTGGCGGGCCGCCAGTAACAGCCTGCGGTGGTGCAGAGAACGGCGCAGCCGCTGCTCCCGCAAATACCAGGGGCCCGTTTGAGGCTGCAGCAAACGGCTGCTGCGCTGCTGCTGGGGGGAGCGGCTGCGACACCGCTGCCTGAAAAGGCTGTGACGCTGCTCCAGCGAACGGCTGCCGTGGTCCTCCTGCCGGGAAAGACTGAGGTGGCCCCGAATAGGGTTGGGACGTGGAAGGAGCAGCCATGGCAGGGGGCGGTGGGCTCCCTGGGAACGGCCTAGGGACGGGTGGGCCCACCGGCGCTCTACCGGACGGCAGAGTTCCCGCAGGAGGCCCTAGGGGACGCTGATGGGGCCCACCGCCGGCGGTGAACGGAGGTCCGTTGCTGCTGATCGAGCGAGCGGGACCGGCTAAATGAGGTGGAGCGGCGGTGGCAGCGGAGGGACGAGAGGCGGCCGCGGCGGTGGGTGGAGGTGGGCCCGGTCGGGAGGAGGGGAGGGCAGGTGGACCCCGGGGAGCGCCGGGAGGGGGAGGCTGGCGGTTGATCTGAAGGTTGGCCAAGGCGTCGGGGAGAGAATTGGGGGGATTATTAGGGTTTGTGTTTGGATTTGAAATAGGATTGGGGGGGAAATTAGGGGGATTGCTAGGGTTTGTGGTCTGGAGGCCAGGCCGAGGGCGAGGATAGGAGAAGGCCATGGATTGAGATTTCTTCTCTCAATCAAGCTTCGTTCTTGAGAGAGAGAGGGAGAGGGAATCGAGATCTGGGCGATCGCAGAGAGAAGAGAAAGAGAGAGAGAGATATCAAATATGAAATAGGAAAAATTAAAAAGCAAATATGAAATAGGAAAAATTAAAAAGGAAAATTCGCATAACGCTTGATAATCTATAAAGGGCAACTTCTAACGGGGCACAGCTTTTTTCCTAGTGAGCCCATATTTCCTAGTGTGCCCAGTTAAAGTTTAGAAAGGGATAAAATTTCTTAGTGAGCCTAATTTAATTTTCAAAATACCTTTAGTCTATAGTCCTTCGTAAAACCCTCTCCTCACTTCCTCTCCACCCCCCAACCCAAAATCCCTCTCTCCTCTCTTCTCCTTCCAAGCCGCCGCCACCGCTGCCACACTCCCCCACTCGCCGCCGCCGTTGCCACACTCCCCACCCACCTCCGCTGCCACAGTCCTCCGCCCGCCTCCACACTCCGCACCCTCAGCCCGCCCCCAAACCCTCCGCCCCCACCCCCTCCGCCCCCACCCGCCTCTGCCCGCCCCCACACCCTCCGCCCCCACACCCTCCGCCCGCCCCCGCCTCCGCTCGCCCCCACCCCCACCCCCTCCGCCTCCACACCCTCCGCCCCCACCCCTCCGCCCGCCCCCACACCCTCCGCCCTCAACCCCTCCGCCGTCACCCGCCGCTGCCACACCCCCCACCCTCTGCCTTCAGTGTCCGGTGCCACACCCTCACCCTCCGCTGCCTCATTTCTTCTCTCTTGGTCTCAGATTTTTGAGCTCTACTGTAAGTTTTCTTTAATTTAATTTTAATTTTGTTTAATTTTGTTTATTCTTATTTGCTCTATGACTGTCCTGAAAACTGAAAACTTCTTGTTTGGTTTGATAATAATTTACATTCGGGAAATTCTAAACGAGTACATTTTTTTGTTAATTTTGTTTTTTAATATTTAGATTATAATTATGAAGAAAGTATAATATTGTAATCATAGTTGTAAAATATGCGAAAATTTAGTTATTTTCTAATTATAGATGTTAATATTAAAATTTATTAATTAACTTAGAAGTTTAAAATAAATAGATAAAATATGATATTTGTAGCAAATTATACTTTATTACTACTTATTTGCACATAGAAAATTAATTGTTTTGATAAAAATTATTTATAAATGAAATATCTTTGTGTTACATAGATGGATCCGGCAGAATCTTCTCGAACCAACTGTCTCGTTAAGGAGGAAGAAAACAGCATCTCGACCACAAATCTAACGCCCGATATGAGAGAGAGAAATCGAAGTGGCCGTAGATACTGAATTAAATATAGAAACTCCAAATTTGATGAGATATGATAGTGCAAGACTAGAAGAAGGGAATACTGATGCAGGAGGCTCTCCAGATTATCTTCATGAGTCAAATTACCGCGGACCAGTTGATTTATCAGTACTGAAGAGTTTCAAGACGCACGTTGCTTTCTTCGTTTTAAAAGATGAGGTAATTATTTTCCGCTATAAATCATAAACTACTCTATTGTGTGTGTGCATATGTTAAGACTATAGTATATATACAGGAACGAGATCCACTTCGATGTATTAGTCACTGGAGAAAAATAAGTGCATGGTCATTGTTGACACCTGAGCCAAACACCCGATTCATGGAATCAGTACGTGGGTCTTCATTGTATCCATTGGTGGAATGCTCCTACCAGTACATTAGCGCTGTTGAGATTAGTGCATTTGTTGAGAGATGGCATCATGAAACAAACACATTTCATATGCCATTTGGTGAGATGACGATCACGTTGGATGATATTTCCTGCTTGCTTGACTTACCTGTTGTTGGAAAATCCGTCTGCCAACAAGTATCAGCAGTTTCACGTGAAGCTGCTGATACAATTACTCATTCCTTGGGCGTCAGTTATGATGAAGCGTGGAATGAGCTCAATACCAAAGGCGGTGCATCGGTTCGACTGGATTGGTTACGAGAAAAATTTTGCGAGGTTGTGGATACTGACACCGAACATAGGATTCGGTGTGCTGCAAGGGCTTATTTACTGTATCTTCTTGGTTGCACGCTTTTCGCAGACAAGAGCTGTACAAGAGTTTCCATTGATTACTTACCATTGCTGCATGATCTCGAAGATGTTCATACGTTCGCATGGGGTGCTGGTGCTCTTGCATGGTTATATAGGCAGCTTGGGATTGCTTCCCGAGCTAACGTTGCTCAGATTGCGGGCTATCTAACACTACTACAGGCTTCGATTTTTGCTCATTTCCCAAGTTTTATGCCGGTCTCAAACCTATCTTTTACCGCCGGTGAACCACTTGCTTGTCGCTGGTTGAGCAGACGGGATCACAATATCTCCCAATCACATGTGCAGTCTATTCGGTCAAGTCTAGATAGACTCACAGGCAACCAGGTAATATTTTCCCCTTTTTTATATACTTATTTAGTTTGCAAGTTATGTATTTGTAACAAATGTACTTCTTTGTATCCAACGTACATGCAGGTTGATTGGGATCCATATCGGAATTATAGAGAGAAATATCCGTTCAGAGAAATTACATTTTTTATGCGTACGTTGAAGATTTTCAGCGTGATTGAGCCGTACCATCCGGTGCGTGTACTAAGACAGTTTGGTCGTCGACAGTATGTTCCACCTCCACCATTCTCAGCGTTACGTGAAGCACGGGGTATAACAGCCAATAGCTATGTGGTAAAGTACACGCACATTGAGGAGATGTGGATAAATTGGTATGATCACGTATTGTATCTGGAGCACCGTGGGTCTATTGCTGACTACCCATCTGATTGCACGTTAGATTATATTTCTTGGTTCTCTAAAGTTTCACAGCGCTTTCTTGGAGTAGCACCAGATGAAACCCCAACAGAGGAAGGAAGTCAATCAACCCGGGCAAATGTCGATGATGAGGTAATAACCATATATCTTCATTATTTTATGTTCCATACGGTGAACCAGTTTATCTGATTCTTATTTTTTTTCGTCAATTAATATAACAGAGATATACACGCATAGAAACAATAATCGATCCATTACTTGCGCAAGGGGATAAGGCATTCAAGAAGCGATCTGGGTTGTTATTTACTGCACTTGCGAAGATCAAAATCGTGCTAACTGGTTGCACTCAGGCAGAAGAACCACCAGAAGAGCAAGCAGAGGAACCAACACCAGATCAATCCACTCCTAATGTACCCGATACGGTAATTATGACTCCAACCAGAAGCAGACGTCAACCCCCGAGAAAGACAAAGAGACAATGATCATTGTGTGAGTTATGCATTGATATGGATGATGTATGTAACTTGAAGTGGCCAGTGTAAAATTATGTTTCCAAACGTTTCGAGTTATGTTGAATTTATAGTTTTTCTTTGTAATGAACTCTCTTGTTCGCTTTTTTTCGTTTAACATAAATACTATTCTATTGTATCAGTAATTGTGTCGTTGTTTCATTGTATCGGAGTATCTATGTTTCATTATATCATTATATCGATGTATCATGAGTATCAGTATATTTGTGTATTAGCAGTATCATTATATTTTTTGTATCTGGAGTATCATTGTGTGTCTGTGTATCATTGTATCGCAATAAACGATGTATCAATGTATCAATGGGTTGGTGTATCAGTGTGTCGGTGTTTAATGGTATGTTTTCTTGCTTCCTTCTCTAAATTTCGATAATCATGTATAAATACTTACTAATAAAAGTCCTTAAACTGGCATTAATTTCATTACAACTAATGATAAATCAATTAACGTAGGTTAATAGACTGGATGAAGCAGTGGCCGATGTCAAGTTCGTTCGGACTGTCAGTCCGAGCGGATGCGCGCGGGCGGGAAGAAAGGAGGCAGCGGAAGAAGCAGAGGGCAATATAGGTAATTTTTTTCCAGGGCATACTTATTATATAGTGGAAGTTTTAACTGGGCTCACTAGGAAAAACCTTGCGCCCCTTTAGAAGTTCCCTCTATAAAGAGGTGGCCTTGCCCTCGATTGAATGCGTAGCCGAAACTCGGTACAGGGCGTTGCTATATGCACCCCATATCCCAGTGAGCCCCATGAAAATGACACTTTATTTACGAGTTTGCAATTTATAAATTTGGAAAACTCCCTCTCTTATTTTTGTGCGAGCACTCAAAAAAAGAAAAAGAAGCGACTCTAAAATCCTAAATTTTCGCCAAAATTAAAATCTTATCGTTTGCATGTCATTCCAAATTTTTTTTATCCAAATTTTTTTATCTCAGTGGCCGGAATTACAGCACCGGCATAGAAATCCACTAGTCGGAACTGTAATCCAGACCTATTTATTTAATTGGCCTGTTTTCCCACCCTGACTAGGGGTAATTGGAAATTAGATTAAATTGACCTAAATAAATCCTACTGAAAATTAAATTATCAAACCCTAAATCAAAGTTTAAATCCTAAATCCTATCACTATTGAACAATATAGAAGTTCAAAAAAAGAATAAGAGGAAAGAAATAGAAAAAATACCTCCACAGCAGAGCTTAACGGTGCGTCGTCGCGTCTTTTTCTTCATGGCACTGGACGCGCTAACAGTGACAGGAGTAAGCATTGCTAAAAAGAGAGGGAGGAAGAAAAACAAAATAGGAAGAGCGAATGGAAGGAAGAAGAAAGTGATGGAGGAAGAAGAACAGAGTGGAGAGGAAAAAAAAGAAAAGTATGAGGCTCACTAAGAAAAATCTAAGGATAATTTCCTAGTGAGCCCCATTTTTTCTTAGTTAGTCCTATTTTTTCCTCTCAAATTGTTTCGGGGGCAAAATTGAAAATTTTTTTAGGCTAACTAAGAAAAAAAGGACTGATTTAAAAATACCAGGGAGCTCACTAAGAAAATGGGACTCACTAGGACAAGTATGGAGCGCATCTAGTAACTCCCCTCGGTACACTGATAGAAGACGAATTACAACTCCGTATTGGTGACATGTCAATATCCGATTGGGGAAGTTTGTTGTCTGAACGGAGAGAACATTACTTACAGTGGAGACGGGTGTGATAAGGACGTGCAATGCTTTCATGTTAGTGCACGCAGTGCATAGACATGATTATTATCGGGAATGGACAATTTTCTAAAATAATCAAATTATAAAATTTATCTAGGAAACAGACATTTTTTATTTTCGAAAAACAACAGTTCTGCCATGCTGGTGGTTGTCTTGATTGTTTTTTTGACATTTTTATTTGTATGGAAGTAGAGTTGAAGTATCAGAATTAAACTTACTTACACTACTTTAAGTATTTAATTGGTCAGAAAAAATTAAGAACTTATTTCTGGCACCTGTATTACTCTCAGTTTGTTCAAAGTTTCCACTTACAATCTTTGTATGTTATTCAATTAACTACAATTGGGATTTGCTATGCAGGAACAAATTAGCGCAAAATATAATAAACCACATTAACACAAAATATAATAAACCACATGCTACTTAACAACCTCAAAATGTATGATGGGATTTGTAGTTAGTCATATAGCAAAACTTGAGTTCAAATTGGACACGGTGAGCCTAAAATTTTGCATCATTGACTTGTATATAATTAGAGCATTTGATTAGTATTATTTTCCTCACCACCACAATTGCAAAATGTAACAAAGAGTTAGATAAAACTATATATATCTCCATAGGCTCCATAAGGTCAAACTTATTGTTGTAAAAATAAACTTTATTATTTGGTGCCCCATTAAAAAAACAATCAAAATTTGATCAACAAATATTTTATTCAAACAAAAAATTATCAAATATAATTTTATTAGACATAATTTTACTAGACCAATTACGAATAATATGGGCTTATTTTTTTTACCACCAAATACAATTTTTTTTACTCATACTGAATCAATTAAAATATTACTTATAAATTTCCACTTAAAAAGGAAGATTTTGTCTTAAAATATAGTTAATTTACATTATAGCTCGAGTGGTCATCATCATTGCCTCCTCCCTATTAAACCCTAAATGTTTAATTAGTAAGAAAATATTTTCTTTTCTTCTAAATTGTCTATCAAACTAAACAATAGAAAACGGTTTCTTTCTTATTTTCTTTTCTTTTCCTTCATCTTCCCTCCAACCAAAACCAAACAGCAAGGCATTACCCCTACATTTGTTGCGTAACTGCCTCACTGTACGCAAGATTCAAGAAAAGCCAATCGCAACATGTTTGCACATCAACCACTAATAATTAGGGTTTCCGAGTTAACAAACTGTAGAGACTAATATTAACTGAAAACAACTAAATATATATATTTGGGAAATGAAATGAAGATAATAGAAACTAATTTACTCAGGGATGTTTATTCTATTAGCATCATCCCATGTACATGATGCTCTGATACATATATGAACACACAAAGGAAAAGGATAAAAGCAGGAAAAAAAAAGGGGGAGAACAAAATAAGTTGTGACATCTTTTAAGATCTTGTCATCATTTGCGAAGCTCTATACAGTACAGCTCTCATGCTCTACTCAATTCATATATAGAATCACTCTTCATCCTCTGTTTCTTCATCATTGTCATTTTGAGCATTGTCCTCATCTTCTTCAGTTTCCTCACTATCTTCCTCGTACATATCTTCAATTGGCCATGGTTTCTTGGCTGCACCAATATTTGTTGCTTCGAAACCCGAGCTTTTCTGCTTTGGGACTTTTGAGGGTGGCATCTGCTCCACAAGCTTCGGCCTATTCCTTTTTATGTTTCTGAGATCAGTTATCTTTTTCATGAGAGTATCTTGTTCGCTAGCTTCGTCCAGATCATGGTCAGCAGCTGAAGCATGGTGCTTTCTGTTTTCTTCTAAATTGTAGCCAGGATGTTCTTTTTTCAAATGGAGATTCAGCTTATACTCATGAATGTAGGCTTTACCACAGCCTCCATAGGGACAGACGTACGGACGGTCAGAAGAAACGGAAGCATAAACAGATGCAGGGGTTTTTGGCATACTTTGAAGTTTATCTGTTATCGGCGTGGAGTGCTTCAATGTACCTAGCCCTGCGTTCTGCAAGATTACTGTTAGAACAAGATGACAAACTTCTTATTTACTGGCATGCTCATATAAAAGATGATAGAGAATGTAGACGATAAAAAAAGTGTTCAAGATTTCCAAATGAATCGTCAAGTGCAGGACGGAAAACTTTGTCATTTTTCGTTAATTCCACAAAAACTTTCAGTGACCACGACTGGTACCATTTGACTGGTCCTTTTAGCTTTCCAATGCATCTTGACTCGTTGAAAACCGGAGTTCGTTGGTGAAGGTTACAGAGATTTTAAGTATTTCAAAAAGTCAGGGTGCCTTCTTATAAGACTCGAGTCCTAACACTGCGGGTTGTCCTTCAATTTCAGAGACTACGAGGGGCTAAAGTGCAAAATTCATGTTCCTTATCAGCGTAAGGAGCTCATAGTTGGGGCTGGTTTCAAAGATTGATTTTTCATTTAAATCAAATTAATCAAGTGGTTTGAGCCATTGTAATCAAATATCCGTATCCAAAACAAATGATTTGTTAAATTTCAAATCATTGATTAAGCTTATTTTTAAGCTAATCCAAACACAAATCCCTTATCCAAAACCCGTTGTTGACACGATTCACTTTGATCCAATCTCTTTAAATGTTTTATCTCCAAATGAAACTTATTTCGAATTAGGACAACGAATTAAAATTAAGACAGAAGATATCAGAAAACCAGTTTGGGTTCATGTCGAAACGATTGACGACAGAAACTATTCATTTGCATTATCATCTTATAGAGCAATTTCAAGGGAGAAGTAAAAATTTGCATATGGTCTTTAATGATTAGAAAAAACCTATAAGGTAGCAACAAAGGTGCTACGGTGGACGTTAATGAAGAAGGAAGTCTCCATCAAGTATATTATATTGACATAATTAAAGATATTGACATAATTAAACATATGTATGATGGAATAGTAACAAATGTCAAAACTTGTAATGGCCTAACAAGTAATTTTTCGATTATAATTGGATTACATCAATATCGAGTCTATTCTTATTTGCTATAATGATAGATAAGCTTACTAGTGCTATTCAAGATGAGATAACTTGGTGTATACTATTTGCCATACACCAAGTGCTGATGATATCGTCCTAATCGATGAGACGAGAGCGTGGGTAGTGCCAAATCAAACACTAGAATTTCGAGGTTTTACGTTAAGTAGATCCAAAATAGAGTATATGAATTACAAATTTAGTAAATGAAATGACTCGAGATTATAGTGTTGTGATAATGACGAGTGAGATACAAATGAGTTAGATACTTGGATCCATTATTCAAAATGATAGAGAGATCGGTAGTGATATCAACTATAGAATCCAAGTTTGGCTGATTAAAATTGAGGAACGCAATGAGAATTTTATGCGACCATAACATTCTGTCAGGGCTGATTAGACCACCTTTGTTATATAATGCGTAATGCTAAGCTATAAAGAGACGTCATTAAAAAAAATGTGTATCAATGATACATATGCTTCGAATGTGCGGAAATATTAGGAGAAATAAAATAAGAAATGAAAAATATTTGGGCTAATGTAGGCATAGTCCCTGCTAAAGAGAAGATGCGAGAAAATTGCTTACAATGGTTTGGTTATGTACGATATAGCTATACAGATGTACCAATTCGATTAGTAGAGCTTATGATAAGTTAAAAGAGCGAAGGGACGGAAAACATGGATTAGGTGATGCAAAAAGAGCTCAAGGTTTCTAGCAAAGAACATCTTTTCATTTCTTGGAAAGGTTATCTAGACTCGAGCTTATGCTCTAAAGCATCATTTTCTTCCTTCTTGAAAAAGATCCTGAACTGAGTTCATAAGCCAAGGCAACAAGCCATTAAAAGAAGAGAAGCTTGCATCAAGCTACGGGTCATCTTCTTCTTCAACTACGGTTCATCTCCTTCTTCAAGATCAAGATTAATGAAGAGCATCAAGCACTAAATTCTTCTTTAGGTTGCCTTCAAAGAGATGCATTGCCAAGTTAACATTACACCTCTAGCAATGTCCTTATCCCATTGCTAAGTTGACATCACAGCTCTAGCAATGTCTTTATCAATCCTCCTCAAAGACTCAATAGTCACTGGGTCGTAAAAGAGAGGAGGATAGCGCAGATAAAAGATTATCAATACAAGTGTGGCAAGTTTATTCTCTTCCTTTTTCTTTAGTTTCCAAGACTTTTGTTAATCAAAACCACCTGAAACAAAGAATTATTTGTTGCTATATAGACCAATCGATCCTGCAGCATAGAACATGTTTTTTAGGTGCTTAACTGCAACTCTGAGGTAAAAAGGTTTAACAGAACAGAGATATTAAGCAGTGGTTTCATCACGTGATGTTTGCTTCATCTAAGTGAGGACACAAGATGTCTATTCCTCTTATCTTACATAATTCATGGACAAATTTATTTTTAAAGTTGAGAGCTTAACCGTTAGGAACTCAGTTGCTAACCTCAGAACATAAGTATTTTTCATTGAGTATATACTTGGTGGGATGTTAAACTGCAGCTCTTACAACTTTTCCATTTGTTTCAACTTAGGTAAAGCAAGCTGGATATGTCAGATAGATTGGCCCAAATTAACTGGATCGGTTCAGGTTGGCTATGTCAGGACGGTTCCAAAATAGTCTCAAGTTAAAATGGGTTAAACTAAAGGTATGATCATGTGTTACCTCTGCACACTTTCTTAAACCAAAAGTATGATTTCATTTACTAGAACTAGTTAATTGGCACATGCATTGCATATACAGAAGAACACAATATGTGGTGGTGGTGTCTCAGAAATGGAAAAGTTCAAAATATATGTAATATGTGGGAACGAGAAACAAAAATTGTTTTCTACTTCATTAATCTCCCTATTGGTTACACACGTGGAAAACAATTTACAGTTATCTGACTGGGACATTGTAAGGTGATGCAGCACAGAAAGAAGACTAGGGTTTTGGTGGGAATTTGGAGAAATTAGGAACAAAATAAAATAATAAAGATATATTTGAGCCTCAGCACCAAGGTAAACTCTCACCCCCGCTCAAATGAATAAACACCAAAAATGATTTACGGATTAATCGGGCCAAGATACCTAAGTGATCTCTCATCTGCTCTTAACAAATCAGCACGAAAAGAGACTTAAAAGTGTTGGCAAATCACCATGCTAAGCAAAATGGTTTTTATTAATCAAAATCTCATGCTTCTATTCAATAGTCTATACACGATTACTTATAAAACAAACAACATGCACTGCACGTACAAATAAACCAAAATTTAATAATAAAATAAATCCTATAAATCAAATTTAATAAAATCATAAAATAAAATAGTAATCAAATCCTAACTAAATCAAATCAAATCTAAATTTAATAATAAAATAATAATAAAATCTTAATATAAGCTAATCAAATCTAAGTAAATCTCCAATCAAATCTTATCTTTTAATTATCCACATCATCAGGCCAGGATCAGTTAGCTAATTTTATTTGCTTTAGAGATTTTTATATCTAATTATTTATTGGCACATGCTGTGCACGTAGATATTAGCCTATCTAAAAGGATCCAAGACTCTAATACATTTGTAAAGTTTGATAATGAAATTTATTTTCTACGAGGAATCTTAGGCATATGATGTGTTCTGAAACATTTCGTGAGTGATTCGTTTGACATTGGTGCCTAATTGACCTACCTATCCCAACTAGGGAGAACAGGCCATTCTGTAGGGTGATTCTGAAATTGCGAAGGCTTGGTCCGATCAAGCTGGTAGTGAGAGGTCCGAATCTATCCCTTTATTATTTATGAAACCTAGGTTTGTTCTTCCCCCAACACTTCCCCAACTGCCCACTGCAAATTTTAATTCTGCTTTGTGCTGCGTCATCACGACTGATTACGTCATCAGCCGGAGGCATCTTTGGGGGAAAGAATATGATGATGATTTTTAAGAAAAAGAAAAGTCATATTAACATTTAAAGATAGGCATGTGATTGCAGAATAAACCAATTATAACCTGAACAAGAAAAGGTTAGTTAACGTGATAATGAATACACAACGACAGACACAAAATACAATACCTAAAGAAACTTTACCTTTCCATGCTGCACCTTGATGTGGGCGAGTAATTTGTTCTCTTGAGTATATTTCTTGCCACAATCTTCATATGGACAAACATGATAGTTTTCAGGTGAATGTGTCTTCATATGAGATCTTAAATTGAAGTCCAGAGAGAAGGCCTACAATCAAAAACATTTAATGCACAGAATCATCATATGAACCATGATAAGGCAGGAAGGCAGTTATATTCATGAGGTGAAGGCAGTCCGAATTTGAAAGAGAGCATTATTATAGCCGATGAAATGCAAAATTATATACATAACCCTAAAATCCACATGATACTTGAAGAAGAAGACAATAATTATTCTTACCCCTAACAAATTCGTGTCAAAAAATTAGACCTCTCCGCGAAGTTCACATCTCATATAACTGCATGAATCACACCTTAATAATCTCATCCATTATTCAATCAAGGCAGAACTCTAACACAATGCTAAAAATCTTTTACTTATTTCTCCATGCCTCTTCACTGTTCTCTTCTAAAACAACATTTCTTCTTTTACTGCTGTTTAACCTTAATTAGCTCCCTAGTCTCAACCATGCTATATTATGAAAAAGGAAGACCTATGGCACTCGTCCCATTCTCTAATAAAATTAGTGTTATTGTTAATATTCCTTGCTCATCTCCACTACCTCTAATGCTCTAGCAAACTGATGGTCAGTTAAAGAAATTAAAGAAGGTAATAGTTTGATAAACAAAAAAAAAATCATCAGCAGCTGGAACTGAATTACCACATAGTATTCTATTGTTAAAAATGGAACACAGTACTCATGAGGATTTTAATTGGTTTGGAATGAGGCAAATAGCAAAACTTAATCGCAGTAAGCTAAAAGTTCTAAATATCAGAACTTTGGACTGATGTTGTAATCATCATAAGGTTTTATATGGCAACTAAATTGGTGGAAGCATTCTAAACATGGTTATTTTGACAACATTAAATATACAAACTACATGTGCACATCAAACTCGAACTTTTTCATTGCTTGCGTGCAATGTTGAAAATAACGCGTTATGAAACCCATTATGTTGCGTTATGAAACCTAATAGTAAGCCAACGTTATTTAACAGTCGAAAATAACTCAATGCACCATAACAGTACATTTTTATGTTATTTTACGTTACATTAAATTACGTTATATTACGTTATTTACAATAATTTTTAAATAGTTTTTTATATTGATTTCGATTATTTATTTTGATTGTTAGTGAATTGTTGTAGTTTTTTTCACTTAACGGCTTGTTGTTTGTTTGTTTGATTGCTTGTGGCATTGTTAACTTGTACATCTTTATTTACTTGTTATAATTTCTTTCCAATTACTAAAATTTTTTTGTTATAATTCTTTTCTATTTACTGAAATTTCTTACTAGTTCATTAAATTGAATTCTCAGCTAATAAAAAATAAACAATTAAAATAACATAAATTGAGCATTACAAAATATAAATTACAATATTGATAATAATTGAAAATAAATTTGAAATTTTACTTTCTTATTTAGATGATGACTGAAATTATGGGTGCGAATGTAATTTAATTTATGAAGATAAATATGAGAATTACTGTGAAACTTGTTAGAAATTTAGAATTAATACTGGGATATAATTTTTTTATATTTTCTTTTAGAATTTTTTTAATTCAATTTTCAATTTATAAAACTTATTTTATATAGTTTTATATTTATTTTTATTAAATAAATAGAAAACCGCGTAACCTACGTTATGTGTTACGCTATATGCTATATAACCTAACAGAGACAAAACGTTACGTTACTGTTATTGTTATTTTAAACATGGCTTGCCTGCTCTTGTGGTGGCTGGTAAATTGTATCAACTACTACAATACATGCACCTCTATCCAGATGTAGAACCTGGAAAACTATGTCCTGGCCATTTAAATATCCACTGTTTTTCAATGGTACCGGTTTGGATGCTGCACATGATGCAGCACCAGCATGGAATACATTCATACATGAAATTGATAACAATAATACCCCATCACATATCGGTTTATAAAGCATTTACAATCAATAAGAATATGGAGCAAACACGTTTTATTCCAATATGAGAATCACAAATTGGAATATAAATTTGATAGATGCACGTTGAATCTTTCACAAATCTCCTCAAACAAAGGAAAGGCATCCAATCAACAAAGCAACTGAACATGTAAAGTCACACTGAACACAGAAAACCATGTACAAAAGTAAACACTCAGACTTTAAAACAAAAGAGACAAGAAAATCACCTTACCACAGCCTGGATGAGGGCACATAAAATGCCTCTCTCCTGTATGGGTTAGAAAATGTCTTTTGAGCTTGGAACTGTCCAAAAATTTCTGCAGAGCAAACAAACGGATAAGCAAATATCCGAATAGCTGCCAAGGCAATCATATTTCATCTTATAACAGAATGGCACGTTGGGAAAGACTGTTCCTCTATCAACTAGGCTATAAAATTTTCACCAGAAGGAACAGATAGAAAAAGGAGAATCCATGTTTCTTAGCATGGTTGAACATAGTCATGCACTCATAATAATCATAATGCCATGCAAGACCAACCCAAGTAGAGTGCATAGTTTTCATTCCTACGATATGTGATACACACCTCACGAAACAATATGCAAAAAATTCCTGATGATACAATATGCGAAAAAATCAATACCTATTTATAATACAATATGCAAAAATTTGGGCTCATTGGTTTGATTTTTGTTAAATACAATTTACAATTGAAATTGCACAACAAAGGAGGAAAAGAATGGAAAAACAAATTATCCAATTAATTTGTCGGATAAGCTATCCATTATGAATAGACTTCGGAGAAAGAATCCCATCCACACTTGGATGCATGTTCATGGGTACTTTGAAGCTGACGATAAGAAAAAGCAAGAAAAGAGATAATAATAAAATTTTAATCAATTAGACATTTACTTCAAATAATTAGTAGCTAATAATTTTTTTAATAATTACTAGCAACACCTCATAACCTGAAAGCACTTTTAAACAAGAAGCAAAGGAAAGATAGAAGATAGTAGAGAAGAAGCTTGTGTGTGTTAGATTAAAATCATATTTTGTATTTACGTTTAGTTTGAGTTTAGAACTACATTGCCTATTGAGAGGTTTATATGAAGTTGAGAAATCTATAAATATATGTATTCTTTGACTTATAATAATATAGAGCTTGAGTTTTGATTCTCATTACTTTCTAACATGGTATTAGAGTGAGTTTGAAAAATAGATCTCAACCGTATGATCAGATCACCTATCAATTTCAACCATCCACTCAAAAACACAAAAAAGGGAGGAAAAGAGAACAAAAAAAACTAGTTTTGATGGCCACCGCTCGCTTCGTTTGCTCCAACAACAACAAGCTCTCTTCGGCTTCATTCTGCTTCAGCTCAAATAAGCAGGTCATTTTCTCAGAGCAGGGTATTTCTCAAAGCAGGGTATTTCTCAATCGTTGAAGCTGGTCAAAGCTGGTGGTTTTCTTCTTCAAGCACAGAACAGGTCACCCAAAGCAAGTTGTTTTCTTCTTCATTGAAGCTGGTGGTCTAAAGAAGTAAAATTGCTATTTGAAGACTCCTCAAGCCCTAGTGCCTCCAAGCTTTTGCAGAAGCAAGAGAGGCAAGAAGACATCCTAGATTTCTTCGCTTCATTTCACTTCGCTTATGCTATTTAGCGAAATTGACTTTTAGGAAAATCAGAACCAAAACCCTAGATCAGAATAAAAAGGGCATATTATCATCTACTTCTCTAAAGTTGGGTTCTCAAACTTTTTTCTATGGCATCATCAACTTCAAGTATTTCATCTACTGTTGCTATTGCTCCTACTGTCATGACTGAGAATTTCTATCCAAAAAATCTTACTGCTACTACTATTAAGTTGAATGGCAATAATTATCTTTTATGGGCTTGATCGTTCAGGGTAATTGTTGGTGCTAAAAGTAAAATTAAGCATTTACTGGATGATCCATCAAATAAAAACTATCCTATCTATTCTGATTGGCTTATTAATGACTGTTGCATGATTACATGGCTCCTTAATAGTATGAAAGAAAAAATAAGTTCCGGTGTTATATTCTTAAAAACTACAAAAGAGATATGTGACACCTTTAAATAAGTATATAATAATAAGAAAAATATATCACGAGTTTTTGAACTGTATGAATACTTGTTTATTCTCAAATAACACAAAATGTCTATATCCGAGTACTATTCCTCTCTCCGACATATATTGGATGAGGTTGAGATTCACCAACTACTGCTTACAAATCTTAAGATCTTGAAACAATATCGTCAGGATCTCACTGTTGCAAAATTACTCTCTGATTTAGAATCTGATTTATTGATCCAGTTGAGGGGTCAAATTCTTATTGGTGATGGTGTTTCATTCCTGACAGCAACGTATTCTAGAGTTCTTCGTGTTTCTACTAGTTCTACTACATCAGCAACTCAAATTCTTGCCTCCAATGACCACTCTGGCTTATTTTCTTGTCGTGGCCGTGGCCGCATCGTTCAGGGGGAGGCCATGGTAGCAATGGTGATCGAGACTCCGGTGATGAACGAGAATCCCGTGAATGTAATTACTGCAGTAAAAAAAATCACACATCTGTATACTGTTGAGTTAAGTATGGAAAATCAGAATGGACACAAACTGCTAAAACGAAGTATGGAAACTAGAATGGACACAAACTGCTAATGCTTTACCTCCAACAAAAAATATTGCGTTGATAATGAATTATATTAGCACTTCAACATCTTCAATAATGGTTTAGATCCCAAAAAGTGAACTTGATAGACTTCTCCGTTTTCAATCAAGTGTGGTCAGTTCTCATGTTACTCATGCATTCTTATCAGGTAATGATGCTCACATCGCTTTCTCTAACCAACTATGGGTTATAGATTCTGAAACTTACTCCCATATGACAGGTATTAGAAATAAGTTTGCCTTCCTATATTTTTCAGATAAATACCTTTCTGTCCATATTGCTGATAGTTCCTCTTCTTTGATTGTTGGTGATGGAAAAGTTCACGCTACAAATTCATTAACCATTGATAATATTTTATTTGTTTCCAATTTTCTAATTAGTTTGTTATTTATTAGCCAAATTAGCAAAAAAATAACAATTGTTCTATAACAATTTTTTTCCTACTTACTGTATTTTTCAAGATTTCCAGACTGGGATGAGGATTGGTACGAGGAATGAGCAACATCACCTACAGGGTTTGCTACTTGTTTCTCTAATTTTCTTTTATAGTGATATCAACATCTTAGACATCATTCTCTCTAAATTATTCGTCTCGTTTTACCTACTGTGTCTAGTATATCTACGTTAAATTGTGAGTCTTGTAAACTCGGTAAATATCATCGCATCTCATATCCAGGTCGAGTATAGTAGTTTTCCATTTGAGTTAATTCATTATGATATTTTGGGTCCATACCGTTTTTTCTCTTTTAAGGGCTTTAGATATTTTCTTCTATTTGTAGATGATTTCTCTTGCATGACATGGATGTATTTACTAAGAGAAAGGTCTATTGTTTTTAGTATAATTGAACTATTATATAAAGAAATAAAAAAATTAATTTTTTACATCTATTCGTGTTTTGCCACTGATAACGCTATGGAGTATATGAAGGCTTATGTTTCCTAATTTTGTGCTAATAATAAAATTATTCATCAAATATCTTGTTCTCACACATCCCAGCAAAACGGTGTTGCTGAAAAACAACATAGACATATTCTATATGTTGCTCGGACATTAATGATTCACATGCATGCTCCAAAATATCTATGCTCTGATAATATTCTGTGTACTTGTCATTTAATAAATAGGATATTATTTTCTGTCTTGTATGGTAAAGCTCTATTTTTCTGTTTTTATCCTGATACACCCATGGTTCCTTATATACCCCGAGTGTTTGGTTGTACATGGTTTGTTCAAGATTTGTCTCTCGGTTTAGACAATCTATCTCCTCGTGCTATTAAGTGTGTATTTGTTGGATACTTTTGGACTCAAAAAAAATATAGGTGTTATGATCCGGTATGTAGAAAGTATTTTGCCTTTACTGATTTACCTTCTTTAAGTATGTTCCCTACTTCACTTCCACATCAACATACCAGTTGGATCTTTCACTTCTTTTACCCCTACCTGTCTCTATTACTGAGATTGAACAAGTATCGGTGTTTCATAAAAAGATTGAATATGTACTGTTAGTATTTTCTCGCTGTCAAAAAGTACCTCCTCCCAGCTCACTACCTATTGCTCTGCCATCTCCAGCTGAAAATTCCCAACAACCACAATATTCTTTTGCTCCTGTCTTTAATCTTCCCATTGCTCTTTCTATTTCTCAATTTGTTTTCTATAATCAACTTCACTCAATGTTCCTCCAGTTTGTCCTTTCTCTTTCTTCCGTCTCTATACCCAGATTTTTTCAAGAAGCAGTGTTAGTATCTACCTGACAGTTGACTATGGATGAGAAGATGCAAGCCTTTGTCTCTCATGGAATCCGAGATTTGGTTGTCTCTACCTGATCCATGTATTGCTAGTTGTCGCTAGGTTTACTCTGTCAAATACAAGCCGAACGATTCCATTAACTGCTATAAAACTCGTCTTGTTGCGAAAAGTTTTTCCCAAACCTATGATGATTATTTTGAGACTTTCTCTAATGTAGCACGTCTCAACTCTATTCGCATCTTCTCTCTTGCCATGAATTTCAATTGGCCCTTGTTCCAATTAGATATTAAAAATGCTTTCTTATATGGTGATTTACAAAAAGAGTGTATATAGAACAACCTCCAGGGTATATTGTTCAGGGGGGGAATGTAGTCTGCAAACTCAAAAAAAAAATTATGGATTTAAACAGAGTCCTCGAGCTTAGTTTGAGAAGTTTTCCACTATAATTGCTGGTATTGAATTCAACATTGTCACTATGGTCATTCTGTATTTGTCCGGTATACTTGTTCTAGTACTGTCCTCCTTACTGTATATAAATGATACTCTACTAATTAGGAGTAATACAACATCCTTGACTGAGACAAAAAATTATCTCAAGTAATATTTTATAACTAAAGACATGGGAAGACCGAGATATTTTCTTGAAATTAAGGAACTTATCATAAACATGGGTTACTACTCTCTATAGGAAGTATGCATCTTAGAGGAAATATGAGTTAGATCTCTTGGAAGAGACCGGTCGCCTTGTGTATAAACCTGCTAATACTCCAATGGAGTCAGATTTAGACGTGTGGAGTGAATATAGTACTTTGTATGAGAATATCAAGCAATATAGGAGAATGGTTCGCAAGCTTATTTATCTCACGGTCACTAGACCTGACATTTCTTTTATTGTTGGATTGCTGAGTCAATTCATGTATAAACCAAGGAACATACACTGGAAAGCTGCTATGAGAGTTTTGACATATATTAAAAACTCTCCTAGAAAGAGATTATTTTATAAAAGAATATAGATATTAAAATATCTGCCTTTTCAGATACTGGATATGCAAGAAATAAAGGTGTCAGAAAGTCGACAATTGAATACTTTATATTTGTTGGAGGTAATCTAATAACATAGAATAAGAAACATGATGTAGTGTCTAAGTTTTCAGCTAAAGCAAAATATCGGGTAATGGCACACGCTACACTGACTGAATTTGGATTCAACCCGAAAAATCATATGCCTATGTACTGTGATAATCAATCAGCCATCTATATTGATCAAAATCAAGTATTTCATGATTGTACTAAATATATAGAGGTATACGGTCATCTAGTTCGAGATAATTTGGTGAAGAAGATATTATGTACTCCGTTTACTCTTTCGTAAGAACAATTGACCAATATTCTAGTTAAAACTGCATCACCAACTGTATTTTCTAATCTATACAATAAGTTGAGTATGATTAATTTTTATGCCCCAACTTCAGGGGGAGTGTTAGATTAGAATACTATTTTGTATTTGAGTTTAATACCACATCGCCTATTGAGAGGTTTATATAGAATTGAAAGGTCTACAAATATATGTATCCTCGGTTTATAATAATATAGAGCTTGAAATTTTGGTTCTCATTACTTTCTAATAGTGTGAACCAAAGTCGATGAAGGTGAGGAACATGAGAATTGCATTCTTCACCTGCAAGTGAATTTAGTGAAGGATTATGTTTGTACGGATGTCACTTTGATCAATGACCTTATGGTCACTGCATTTTGGATTTTTTGGGTAGCTAGCCCATCCCTATTCCTATATCTTTCAAGGTTGTAGCCTAATACAAGTAGGCTTGAATCTCTAACCCCTTGCACATTTGCTAAGTGGTTTCAACACTACTCATATTGCACTTCCAAATGTTGATTGCCTATTTATATGTAGCTATTCACTTGTATTTTGCGTTTGAGCAACCTGTAGCATTCATTTTAGGTAGTTTGTTGACTTATAACTTAAATTTGCTCATAATTTTATTGTATTCATTTCTATGTGCTTGATTACTTACTATATAATGATCAATATATCTTATGATACGATATGCAATACGATTAATAAGGATAACAATACATGAAACATATCCCAGTTTGACAACTATGGTAGAGTGTGCATAAACATTTGAACTTAGAACAATGTAGACTAGTAATAAAGAGAAATGTTTTATATATAACCCTTTAATTCTTTAAGCACAAGTTTTTCTGATTAAGTTATGTATCTAGCCACAAATCCTAATGCTATTTTTCTTGAGCAATGAATCTTGATGCCAGGAGATATCAAAGTTTATGTGCTTGTACATGGAGCCACCTTGCGCTACATGACCAATCACATACATAGAAAATGATTAGATGTCATTAAACAGGTAACTCAAAAAGTAATACAACGGAATTACTAACCCTAAAAAAACTGATAGATAAAGAAAAAATTGATAGGCAAAGCTATATGATTAACTACATAGTTTCTATTTTAACCACAAATTCTTCCCTCCAATATAATAGTTACAAATTTACAAATTTAGTTCATGGGAATCATTCTAAATTACACATATTTGGCTAATATCCCATGTGGAATTCTTCACTTTAGCTAAGGGTGTTACATAGTCCTAGCATTTAGGATACAATGTTTTAGCCGGAATACCATTCTGAAGGTGGCTCCTATGGACTCATGAAGTGAACACCACCACATCTATTTTAGCCGGAATACCACTATTTTAGCTTATAAAAACTAACTATACATCTTCTTGGCTCATGCACAAAGTGGGACTATTCACTTCGTTCAAGGTGTTATAAGCTACACCTTTCTTTATAATAAAATCCTTGCTTCCAACCTTAGAAACTAGATTGAGATAAATATAAAAAGATGTATTGCTTAATAATAACTAGATCCAAGATAAATCTAACATATCCAATGTGAGAGAATTCACTTAGCTAGGGTAGTTAGGAGCTAGGCCTTTATAATAAAATCCATGCTTGAAGCATTAGAAATTAGATCTAGATATATATGAAAAAAAGATTTATCGCCTAAAATAACTATATCCTAGATAATCGACCTACTGCAAACAACTTCCAACTAACTAAAGCTAATCAAATTTCTATAATCCTCAATATGTCCATTTACATAATTTCAAATTCATTTCATGGAGAGATGCACGTAGGGTATAAACCAATGTTTAAAATAACGATAACGGTAACGTAATGTTTTGTCTCTGTCAGGTTATATAACGCATAACGTAGGTTATGCGAATTTCTATTTATTTAATAAAATTAAATATAAAACTATATAAAAATAAATTTTATAGATTGAAAATTGAATTAAAAAATTCTAAAAGAAAATATAAAAAAATTATATCCCAGCATTAATTCTAAATTTTTAACAAGTTTCACAGTAATTCTCAAATTCATCTTCATAAATTAAATTACATTCACACCTATAATTTCATTCGACATCTAAATAAGAAAATAAGATTTTAATTTTATTTTCAATTATTATCAATATTGTAATTTATATTTTGTAATGCTCAATTTATGTTATTTTTAATTATTAATTTTAGATTAGCTGAGAATTCAATTTAATTAGCAAGTAAGAAATTTCAGTAATTCAAAAGGAATTATAACAAAAAAAAATTCAATAATTAGAAAGGAATTATAACAAGTGTACAAGTTAACAATGCCACAAGAAATCAAATAAGTAAACAACAAGCCATCAAGTGAGAAAAAACTACAGCAATTCATTAACAATCAAAATAAATTATCGAAATCAATATAAAAACTATTTAAAAATTATTGTAAATAATGCAACATAACGTAATTTAATGTAACAATAAATAACGTAAAACAACATTAAAAAACGCACAATTACGGTGCATTGAGTTATTTTATTTTTGATTGTTAAGTAACGTTGGTTTTCTATTAGGTTTCATAACGCAATATAACGGGTTTCATAACACGTTATTTTCAACATTGGTATAAACTAAGGTTTAAAATATTGAAATAGGTATTAGTATCAAGCGATCACTAATGATAACAAAATTGGCAATTGCAGTGTATTATATCGATACAACAACTACTACTACAACAACTAAGCTTTCTATCCCAAGTATTTAGGTAGGCTACACGAACCAAAAGGGAATCACACAGGGTCGATCATATGGATGATCCTTCTCTACTCATTCCTATCAAATAATACGTCCTCATTTAAACCATATCGATAATATCATAAAAATCAACAATATTAGACCGATAATATATAGTATATCACATATCAAATACCTTAAAATCTAATATGATATAGATATCGGCATCAGACGATATTTAAAATCTTGGAATGTATTCATCTTCACTTGAACTGGGACTATAGTAGTTTAGTTACAAAATCTGAGTTTTAGGTAAAGGTAGTTTAATCAATAGATAACAATTTTTTTCATTCATTCAGTTGATTCAGCTGTCAAGAATTAGTTTTAGATCAAATCAATCAATTTCAGCCTCATACAAGTTAAGTGTGGCTTCATATCAGTCTGTTTCGGTACGTATCAGTCTGTTTCAACCTTGTATATAAATCAGTTTCAGTATGTAGTGGTTGTTTCGGCCTCATTTCAGTTAGTTTTGGCTTATAGCACTCTGTTTCTACTCAATACCATTCCATTTCGCCTCATATCAGGCAGTTTTTACCCCATTCCAGTCAATTTTTACTTTTTATCTATCAATTTAAACTTCAAATCAGTCAGTTTCGGCCAACAAGTGTGTTTCAGTCTCATATTAGCTCAAAAACGAGTATTCTTCTAACTTGACCGAGAACGGATTGTAAAGCAGGTACTCGGACCATTATTGGATGGAAAATAAAAAGAATCATAATGTTTTACCCAAACCCAACTTGCCAGTTTTTGTCGTGGGAGAGATTAGGGCTCGAGTTTCTACAGGTACGGCAGATTAGTGATCATTCAAGCGGTTTTGAGGCGGTGTGATCATTAAAGAAGTGTAGAAAGGAGCTCATGAGATGGCCGCAACGATCAATCCAAGGAGCAAAGGTGATCAGTATGTCAATGTCTCAGAGTAATTCAAGCTCAGAAAGAAGGTTGTATTAATCCTCCTGTCTATTTTCTTGATAGTTATTTTCTTTCATTCCTTATTTTTTATTATTTCAAAATCGAACTTTTTCAAGCGATTGAGTCAAAAGTCGAGTCAATAAATAGGTCAACTTTGGAAAAATCTAAACCCAAGATCAAAATTATTCTTAAATCTTTTATCCTATCCGTTGTTCTGGTATTGGTAATGTATGAAAGTTTTTAATATAATTAAGTTATTTTAAATTTTGAGTATTTAGATTACATGTTCTTGTATTACAATTTTAATATTCTTTAAATATATATTGAAATATTAATATTTTGAGTTATGCACAAATTATAGGAGTACTTGCCGAGTTCTCCAAGTACTCAATTCTCGCTCTCGGATCGAGCGTGTAGTGAAAGTGGGTTTTAGAATACTATTATCACTCATCCATCTTAGCATTCTTAATTTCTTAACATTACGAACCATAAAACATTGTTGGTCCTATAGCTGTTCTATAAAGTTTTCCCCACAATTTAATGGTATTATGAGATTACATAAAATTTTGAAAGCACTTCTTCGTTTTTGACAACTATGCTTTGACCTTATGCATCACATCTTTCTCAATTTTACAATCTTCAATCGAGCATAATATAAAGAATGTTCGAACTATACCTTGACCATTAATTTGAATCATACACGCATTCCTCATAATTTTGGTGAAGTTGCACTGCGTATATTGTGCTTTTGTTTTGTTCGACTAATTTTGAATTTTTTAGATTCCAAAACTTCTCTTTGCCTTTTCATATGTCATTAGCAAACAATATGCATCATAGTACTTCTTCCTATGTATACCTAGTAAATTCATTCATAATTAAAGCAAAGAGATAATGGCTTAAAACCAACCTTTTGATGTAAACCTATAGTGATAAAAACAATTTGTCCTGCCTTTCATTATTCTCACCCAAACAACTCTATCATACATATTTTTAATCATATCAATATATCTATTAGACACTTCTTTCTTTTCTAAAACCCAGCAAATTAACTTCCAATTTTCACTAGGGATATCATTTGATTGTACAGCTTTCCCGCTTTTTATCTTCTTTAAAGTATATTTATCTTCATTTGCTCCAATTTTTCATCAATATTTTATAGCTCCTAACATGAGTCCAATTAAACAACTTAATAACTTCATCATCCTTCCCTTTTTAATACTCTTTATGGCACTTTAACGAGTCAAGAATAACGGAAGGAAATGTTGCAACCTTTTAAGTTTAATATGTTTGCATAAGGGTTCTCATGCTAGTTCCAGTGCTACCTAATTTTAAGAGGTAATGACAGATTGGTCCTCAATTTGTAGCTAAAAAACGTATTGGTCCTTAATTTTATCACAATACTAAATTAGTTCCTATTTTTATCTCACTATGATCAGAAAAGTCGTCACTATTATGGGAATTAATTATGCCTCCTAAAATTGACTCTGACAAGACAATTTTATCCCTTGTAATCTAAATGGAGTTAATAGTTAGAATACTTTCTAAGTTAAGGAAAAAATACAGAACAGAATTTGGATTTTCATCTTTTAGGAACTCTCAATAGATGAAGAAAACCTTGCTTTTCTTGAAAAACTTGTGACCTCTCGAGAAATAAATAATTAACTATCATTTTTCTTCAGTGAGATTTTAGATAAAGTAGTTAGACTAAATCATTTCATATTCTAATTCAAGCTAACAAGAACTTCAATAGAAACTTCAATAGATTTGCATGTCCACGGATATGAACATAACACGACACACGGACACATAACATACTGATATGTTGGGTAAACTACAAGAAGACGGGACAGTATATCGTCTGATGTACATCTGGTAGAATAATCTGGTATATTAGATGGCTGGTTATTTTTGTTAGCTTTCACACAGTTTTCAAAAGATTTTCGTATTGAAATTTTTCAATAGAACTACATGTGACAATCAAGTTTTATTTAGTTAGTTATTTCTTTCCTGTTCTGGAGTTGGGTCAGTTAGCAAATTTGACGCAGAAAAGATATGGTGTTATCTTTTAACTAGTAAAAGATCAACTTAACGATGAAAATGAATGGGTAGGATTAGAAGTGTTTGCGTAAAGACAAACTTATATTATCCCTTCCCCACTTATTCTCCTAACTTTTCTGTTGTTTCCCTTCCTCTATGAGATCTGTAGACGGCCTTGCTATCTTGAAACCTAATTTTTGTCCATCCAAACCAGACTTAAACCCCTTTTATAGACAAAATGTGCAGCATATTTTTAATGGAAAAACCTGCTGGTGCTAATGATGATGGTATCAGATACTATAAGCTGAAGTGATGAAAAAGAACTTTATATGACCAGAACATTGATTTTTTATACTTAAACTATCATTTTTAATATCGAATATTTGTCAAATAAATCTGTATGCAACTTGAACTATCTGACAACTACTGGTAAATAACATTGCTGTTTGAGTTATAATACGAGCAATAAAAACAGAAGAAAAACCTCTCAGCGAAACCAGCAAAAATAGAGGTTAGGTTGCTCTGTGTATTATGCAAAATTCATGTTCACCGAAGGTAAACAACCATCATCAAACATTTCCTCACAAAAAAATCAAGCTCTCAAAGGTGGATGTACCAAGTTAAGCATAATGAAAAGACAAGCATAAAAGGGTGCCAAGATGAGTGATTTAGAATCTGATACAGCAGAGACCTTGAAAAACATGATTCTCGAAAATTGGATAAGGTTTGATGTTTGTTTTAAAAACAATTTAGTGGGTTGAATAATTTGAATCTGAAATATAAATATTTGGCCATCTTATACCTTCCATACCAGATTTTTGTTCATTGGTTGTTCTCAGTTTTCTTGGCCTAGATTATTCCGACAAAACAATGAAGTATTAATGGATTAATAAATAACCCACCCTTCCACAACCATCATAATGGCAAACATGTTGCTTCTCCCCATGGGTGATCACATGCTTCCTAAGAGCCCCTGGGTCAAGGAAAGTTTTTCCACAACCTTCATAGCTGCAAAGGAAAAGAACCTCAGTTGTTGGTTCAGGTTCCTGCTCATAATTTTCAGACTCCTTAGACTTCTCTTTCAGAGATTTCAGCATGTCCTCTACAGGTCAGCAGCAAACTAATTAGACAAGAGTACTTTAAAAAACTAATGAATCATGACAAAACCTATATTGCAGATACTTTGCTTGGAGAGAGAATAAATTCTGAGAGTTTCGAAATTATTTTGCTCAGCTATTAAGAATTTTATTGACTAATATAATAAAGAAACTGTGCAGATGCATACTTTAAGCAAAGAATTTGGTTCCATGAGCATTTAGTTGTCCCTTTCAGCTTAAGGGTATGTCTACAATTATAACAACAGAAAAATATACCAAGAAAACAGATATTTCATAGTAACATTGTAACACCCAAAAATTTAGACACTGAAAACATTGTAACGGATAAATATCAGCATTTTGGATCATTATTTGACTCTAGTTAGTGTTAATTATCTTATATCAGGGGCGAATAATAAAGAAACCAGGCCTATTTGCAAGGATCGGTTCAGGCCCACATATGCACTTGTTTTGATCATTAGTTGTCTCCAATATTCATCATTTGCCCGACACGATCGATCAACAAGGTTTCAAATCTCAGTTGCAGTTCTGATTCACCTTTGTTAGTTTCAGCAATTCCAGACGGGATTATCAGCAATTACTAAGAATCTATGACAAGTTTCTATTTGCTTATTTCATTTTTTATTTCTCCAGTACAAAACTATAGATTCAAGTTCTCGTACTTCAAATAAGGGGCTGCTTGAGAAAGGAGTTCAGAAAACTAAAGATTTTAGGGGAGGTATGGTATACAAGCTCCATGCACGCACCCATATATATATATATATATATATATATATATATATATATATATATATATATATACTTCTCTCCCTACTTAATTTATAACTTCTTATATAGATTTTAAAAATTCTATAGTTAGCCTCACAAACAAGGTTCCTAGCCTCTCTCTTTGCTAAGTTATATTTCTCTAAGTTCTTGTTTCTACATTTTTGTCAAACCTTATAGTGGATCCTTTTCTTAATTATCTTCGTACTTCTCATTCCACCACTAACTCTCTTTTAACAATAATCTATTGCATTTGGTTTCCCTAAGGATCAACTTTCTTAATACAATTAGACACATTCTTCCACATTATATTAGTCTCAAGTCTCAACCTTTACATTCCAACTACGTTCATTATCTCTCTATCCTTAAAATGCTTCAAGTTGTCTCTTTTCAAATTCCACCATTTAATTTTAATTCCCCCATTGCTTCTAGTCCTTCTCTTTCATCTCTTAATACAAATATCTAAAACCATCAATCTGTGTTATGTTGCTTAGCTCTCCCTTGATACAACTTTACAATCCTTGCATGCTGTATGATCCATCCTCCTAGCAAAGAAAAGTCTATTTGACTATTGGTAGATCAACTTTTGAAAGATATTAAATGTTCATCTCTTCTTTAAAACATACATTTGCTATTATAAGATCATAAGCATGTCGAAAATCTAAAATCGTTGCCTATTTTATTCCTTACTCTATATCCATGACCTCTCATAACCATTATTATCTTTACCTACAAGCCCCTACAAGTCCATTAATCTACAACTAACTTTCCTCCCGTCATATTTTCTAAACTAATCCATCCAAACTCTCCTAAAATTCTCTTTTAGTGTTCTTATGCAAACTTACTTGTGGCGCATAAGCATTAATAATGATAATCACTACTATACATAGTATAAGTTTTTTAAGTATAATCCTATCTCCAACCCACTACCACATTCTCCTTCAAAATATTACAGATCCAACCTCATTCTATTTTTTTTTCTTGTATATCAGAATTTATATTCGGTATTCTTGATCTCCCTAGATCTCTCAGCTATCCATTTATGTTCCTAGAAGCAAACCATGTTAATTTTTCTTCTAATCATTGTGAAGTAATTCCACCATCATACCTGTAAGAGTACTTATGTTCTAAGTAGTTAATCTTACCTTATTCTCGCTCAAATGATTTTTTATCTCTCTTTTCTATGACTCTTTACTCTATGTGAATTCCTAATCCATCCTTACGTATTTGTCATAACACATTGATGACATCGATGCAACACTGCTTCTAAGAGATACCCGAGCAAACTACCATGCCCACTTATCGTAGCCCCGAGTGGCAAAAATGGTACGCGTTGTGGTACAGACCCCCAATGAATGTTATTAGGATTCATTTCATATAATATCTAATTAAGTTTTATGTTGGATGTCAGCTACCTAATGCAATCCTCCTCTTTTTTATTTGGCTTGACAGAAAATTAAAAGAATAAAACATGAAGTTTAGAATGGAAAAGTTATATGACATTACATGATTGCGACAAGATTAACTTTTGAAATTAATTCGCACAACTATGTGGCATTCATTCCCCATCATCATGTAAGATTTATTTTATATATGACACATGAGAGATGAACAATTCAAATTCGATCTATTTATATCCTATTCAGTGTTCAAAAGTATTTATTATTTTACGAGCAAAAATTTTAAATAGTTTTCATATTTTCTCAATTTAGAAAATAGAATGGTGTATATGATACTACCAATAGAATAGATTGGAACATTGACTATAAGAAGCAATCATAAGTCCTATGTAATTATGATATATTTTATGACCAAAAAGGGCAAAAGTTTGATATCAACAGGAGGTTGAGTCAGATCAAATTGACATCCTTAAAATATGATACGATACAACATATGTGTATCTGAATCAAGCAATACTTCAAATCATGCCACCATACTTCCTGGTAAGAGATGCACCAAGATGAGCATATCAAGTGAAAAAACCCATCTAATTACTATAATGGATAATGGGTGATGTCTACGGCTACTCTTACTTGCACTTCCCAACCAAAATTACAACACTTTTAACTTCATACCAAGTTATCACTAATAATGATCACACATTAAATTCCTATTGATTGAATTAATTGCCTGAACGCCATTAGCCTTAAAAATAAGTGCATAAAGCTTATTGATAACTTTTGGAGAAAAAAGGTCATTGCTAATTGTTTTTGCACCCATGTATGCTTGTTTTATCTTTTATTCTCAATCATTTTTCAGAAAATGAAAATAGATAAAAACGACAAGTGTTGTTTCCAAGAGACTTACATGCCCTTTATTTTTGTAATTTTAAATTCTGATTTACTAAGTAATTACATTGTTAAAATAAGATATTTTTTTAGTTTTTATCATTATTAAAATTAGAATAACAAATTATACATCTTAAAGCTTGCATAACAAACCGGAATATAATGATAAATTTAAGTTAATATTTCTTTTAAATTTGGACTTTCATGAATATAAAAAATAAATGGACCTTTTGTACATAAATATCGAGGGTGAATAAAATAGCAGTTGTGGGTGTGTGGTAATTCCAAAGACACTCACACATATATGAAGGGTCTATCTGGTACATAGGTGATTAGGTGGAAAAATAAAAGAGAAGAGAAAGGAGTTGTCCTCACTCTCTTCTTAACTATATAAATAAGGAAAAGAAAGAAAGAAACAGCAAGAAATGAGAGCTCCAGTGTTGCTGGAGATCAAGAACGAAAGATTGTTAGAGGAAGGATTATCTACAAAAGAAATTAAGAATGAGGATAGCAAGAGGACCTACTTCATAAAAAAATAAAGTGCTTCTCAATTCAAGGAATTTTGCTTCCTTTCTATAAGCATAACAAATTTCTCCTTATCAGTTATACTATTTTATGGGAAACTAAGAAATTTTTGTTACTAACTTTTAGTTTAATTCTATGAAATTTAGAGTAGCCTTAACTTAAATACAAGATTCAAATTTTCTAGCATAAACTCTAAAATTGAAATTTAGGAGTCGAATAATTTTTTATGTTCTTTCTACAAGGATGGAGAAATAAATATTACTGACTATTTAGGTATTAGATCTCATATAATATGTCTTTTAAGTATCCGATCAAATGATAACAAGTAAATTATGGTTTCTTTATTAGATCCAAATGTGAAAGTCATGACTACTCAATTTGATAGGGCACATGATCTCAAATTGGAAATATAAGAGCCGATAGGGTAAATTATGAAATTGGATCTCATTGTATGTGTGAAATTAAACGGTTGAATGAAAAATAGTTCACTCTAGCCTGTTAAATGGAAATTTTGGAATTTATTTGTTAAATGTAAGTTTGATTTTCCTTACATTTCTAAACAAATCTCATGATATGGGATATGTTCATTGACTTGCATTGCACATATATTAAGTAGTTCTTATTTCATAATGGGATCGACTCATAAGTTAGAAAACTATCATGTCCACACATATTGCACATTCTCGTAAGTTCAAAGAATCATAATACAAACAACCTTCCAATATACGTTTTACATTTTAATATTTCCAATAATTTCAAAGCATGTTTAAAATAATAAAATATATGAATGTCTACAAGGCTAGAAATTTTTTGAAACATATAAATATTGGCTCTCAAACTTGAAATCAGCATGAATGCTATAAATTATTCCTATACCCTGACATACATTGAAAACAATTAAATAATGTTTCAATATATAAATATACAGACTTATGGACTCCGAGGCTACCAAGGAGATGTCCTCGAAGATGCTAGGTTCGTGGATTCATGGACTTATCTAATTTATTCGGTATAGTTATTGGACTGGTTAAGGTAAAGTTAATATGACTATTCGACTACTGGCTACTTGAGTATATAGAGATTTAATATTTATTGATGAGATTTACCAAAATTACAATTTTTTTTGTTTCATCAATTTATTGGCATATTGATATTACTATTGCCACAACTAATTATTGATAAATTAACAGTAGGCTTACTCATGATATTGTTATGCAATGCATACGTTAGAAATGCTTTTCTCAAGAACATTAATTCCATGATACACATTATCTGCTTGCACTCATGCGTTCATAGAAATATGCAAAGGAATAGGACTAAGCAGGTTTTAAAGAACCTTATATGTACTTTTTATTTCCATGGAAACTATTAGGAATTCAAATTCTATGGGATTGTTGGAATGCTTCCTAAGTAATACAACTCACTCTAGGTTTTATTAAATCCTTTTATATTTCAAGATCATGATCGCTAGAGTTAGATTTCAGAAGGAGAAATGGAATTGTCCCTCTTGGCTTGTTCATAACTTTTGGTGTATCTTTGGATGAGTATAATTATATGATAAAATGTACCTAATTGCAGAAGTGACATCTTGAGTTGTGACAGGTGTGAATATGTAAATAGATAGTGACATATGGGGTAATATATAGTTAAGTAAATTTGGGAAAAACATGTAAAATATGGTAATATTATCAATAGAGTTAGTTTGGAAGGAGATGCATAAATGAAAGATCACACACTATCCATACTATTAGATCACAGACTCCTCTCTTTGCCTGTCTTTCAAATGGAGAACTAGGATTAAGTTATGTGGTTTGAGCTTAATTTTTAAGGTTTCATCTCAGCCTGATGTCCCCATTCAATCATCTTCATCTGCGTTACGAATAGACAATTGTGCATCTCTCCCTGTTATATATAGTTAAGAAAGTTTCATGTAGATAGCTTGCATTTTTATTATTCCCAAATTGTAGAATAAGTAGTTTTTTAAATAACCATAATGCAAGATTAGATACATTTATATTCAATTTTTCTCCTGTGCAGCAATCACGGCATCCTCTACACAATAATAGGAAATTAAACTATCCACAAATTGCATTTTAGACACAAAAATAGTGCTGCTGACTTTATGTGGGTAAATTACGTTTAACAAATAGAATTCTTGCCGATGTGAATTCAAATACGTTCAATTAATACTATATCCCAAATTCCCAAAATTCTCAAAGAATCTTTTGATAGTAAGCGTACCTGTAACCCACTTTAGCAACGAGCACTTGCCTCCGCTCGAAATCAAATCCTGCGGAACCCTAATTACAATATTCAACCCAAGAAAAGTCACGAAAAAGAGCGAGAAAAGTATAGGAAATGAGAGAAAGAGAGGGGTAGAGAAAGCGACAGGGCTTGTTTATCAAAAGGCTCACCACTCCTTCAGCCATCGGACGGCAGAGGGCGTCGCCCTCATGTTGGGGCCTTCTCGTGCTACGATCAATTCAAGGGCGGATAGGGAACAAGGAACGATAAAATTAGGGTTTCAAAGGAGGCGGACAAAAGCTCTCGGTGTTCTGAAGGAGGAGAGGAAATGGAAGTATCGCTGAAGAGAGAAGCGGCCACGCTCTCTCTCGCGATGCTTGTGTTCATTAAAAAAACAGAGAGTTGCTGGATGCGGGGTTCTAAATGCGCACCACTTTTTTCCCAGTGAGCCCCAATTTCCGAGTGGGCATCCAGCTATTCTAAAAAGATGCTTATTTATTTTTATTTTTTTTTTCCAGTGAGCACCACAAATATTTTCAAAATATCCCTCAATTAACTTTAACTGTTTCTCTTCTTCAAAAACTCATTATTTCCTAGTGAGCACCATCCCCAATATCCAAATCGTCGCCCTCCTCTGCTTGAGCTTCACGCACGGATTTCGCCAGCAATCTCCACGAAACATCGCCGCTCGCCGCCAATAATACCTTGCCGCCTTCGCCCTCGATTTCTCCTACGCTCGAGCAGCAGCACGCTAGGACATCTGTTTTTAGGTAAATTTTTATTTTTAATTTGTTGTGGTTTTGAAATCTCTTAATCTTATAGTTTGTTAATGTGGGAGTATTCGAATTCAAGATTTTTTAGTGGTGCGGAGATTTAAATGTATGCGATTTATTGTTTGGAAGGTATTGGAAGATAAAATTCTTGCTATTAGATGTTTGACTAAATTAAAATTACTATTTGTATAATTTATAGTAAATGTGGATTTTTGAATGAAATAGGTAGGCATGTTGTTAACCAAACAAGAATAAATTGCACGAATTGTTGATGACTAAATTTTTTGTGTAGTTAATGGTTTATAATCGCAATGTTTAATTTTACAGTCAAATTCAGATGGATCAAAGGCATCGGCTGATCCAATAACCGAAGTAGCCGAAGATGAGCCGGTTGCATCGCATGACACGGCGAACATCGCGGCGGGAGAGACAGAGAAAGTTGTCCCACATGCCATTGATGAAGGACCAACAAATTTATCAGTTCTTAAGAGTTTTAAGACTCATGTTGCTTATTTTATTAGTAAAAATGTGGTAAATAACAATAGATTACAGTCGTCGCTAGTTAATTATGGATTTAATTTCTTACGAATTTACTTTTAATGCAGGAGAGAGATCCATTACACTGCATAAACCACACTAAAAAATCGCTACATGGCTACGGTTGAGCCAACCCAACATACGTTTCATTGAGATTATTAAGAACTCCTCTCTATACCCGTTGGTTCAGTGCTCGTACCCATATATAAGTAGCGTTGAGATGTCAGCCTTCGTTGAGAGGTGGCATTCAGAAACCAATACTTTTCACATGCCTTCATGGAGAAATGACGGTCACACTGGAGACATCGCATGTCTTCTTGGTTTGCCAGTAATAGGAAAGTCTGTATATTTGCCTGAAGATGATGTTCCACCATTTCCTGTTAACTTGTTAGTTAGTTCTCTAGGCGTAAGTCATAGTAAAGTCAGAGATAAGTTAAACCAAGATTTGTCGGTATTTATTTGTATTTTGTAATATTTTTAGTGTTTTGTAATGTAACCAGAAAACAACTCTGTTCTGCTGCCATTGAAGTGTATCTTGCAATGTTTGTTAATGTTCGGTAATTTAACCGGAAGAAACCATGTTCTATTTTGGTGTATGTCTATCACGTTTCAAAAATTACTTATAGCATATTCCTTATTGACTAATATATTTCATGTTGATTTTATTCGTATATATTGGGTATATGTAAGTCTTCATTTAGAAATTCAAAGTTATATTGTTAAATTCTCTGTCCGGCATTCCTGCCCTATCCAATTAAATAAACCATCCGGGGTGTAAATCCCGGATGATGCATAGAATATCCGGGGTGCACATCCCGGACAGTTAATTTTTCACAAAAAATAAGAAGTTTACTGTACGGGATTAAAACCCCATTCCACATTTTAAATGTCCAGGGTTCAAACCCCGTCCAAGATTTGAAAGGGTCGGAATTGGAAACCCAGACAATAGGGTTCAAAAAACTTAAACCCACTATCTGATGGCGATTTAAAAAAAAAAACTTCCAAAAATACTAAAAAATTCATGCTATCAAAAAATTAGACTATTTACTTGAAATTTCTTTACTATGCATCTCTAAACACGGAGAATCATTCAAAAAAACTAATGGGTTCTCCATCTTCTTCAACATCAAAAATCCACAGTCCAATGGGTTCTCCTCCTTCCTTTTACACTAAAAATAATTCCAAATTCATAACGAAATCAAATGAAATTACTCCAGAGCGAAGAAATCCAGAAGATTAGGTTTTTTTTTTCCGCTCGCATCGTGCGGGAAAGAAAACAGAGTTCGCGAGAGAAGTTCTTGAGTCATGGTGCTCACTAGGAAATATTCATGCCATTTTTTGTCCAAAAAAATTGTGGCATAATTATAATTATTTTGAACTATAGTCATGGTGCTCACTATCAAAAAGTGGTGCGCATTTAGAATTACCCCTAGATGGGCCCCGTACTTTTCCTAGTGAAGCCCAATTTATTAGTGAACCATAGGATTGTTTAAAGTGGTTTTTATATAGTGTTAATTACAATCAGACCTCCTGCAGTATTGAGAGTGTGTAACTTAACACCCATGAAATTTGAAAACTCTTAAAAAAACCCTAGACTTTTAACACTGCTAGTGAGGAGTCACTTATTATCACTGCTTTTTTATACTAAAGTGCACTCCCTGACTCTAATACATATTTGACCTTCACCGCTCTCTTTAACCAACACACTCCCTCTCTCTCTCTCTCTCTCTCTCTCTCTCTCTCTTCCTCTCCCTCTCTCCCTCTCTCTCTAAGTCACTCACGCTCCCACTTCCTCTCTTAATCCCGCTCCCTCTTCATCCCGTCCCCCTCTTCTCCTTCAATCTAATAACACAATTAAGCTTAATATTTGAGTATAAAACTCTATTTTTAGGGTTTTTGTGTATGAAACTCTATTAAATTTAAGATTTGAATATGATTTTCTTTACATAGCAGATAACAAACAAATGAAGCATTTTTTTCTAGCTGTTGCTCTTAGCTGCTGCTGCAGCTACTGCTAGCAGCAGGTGTTGTTACTTCTTCTTAGTTTACTTGGTGCACATAATATTATGTATGAAGAGGGAGGAGGGGATTAAGGGAGATTTGGAAACGTCCTATGCTCTAAGTTGGCTTTGCTTCGCTGCTCCGCTGCTTCTCATCTTCCCTGAGAGCATTTTAGATTTTTCATAACACGTGCACATCACGTGCCTCCCTAATTCACGTCCAGTTCATGCCGTTAGGATGTCCAGGGTTTTTTTTTAGAGTTTCAAACTTCTGAGGATGTTAAGTTACACACTCCCAATACTACAGGGGGTCTGACTGTAATTAACCCTTTTATATATTTGTCCCTTGCATCTTTAAAATTTTGAATTTAGTCCCCCAAATCTTCATATTTTGAATTTATTCCCACAAATTCTTTAAATTACCATACTTTAGTCCTCCAGCCATATTTTTTATCCAAATTTTCCGTTATACCTCTGAGTTACTTCACTTTAGTCCTTTCTTCCCTCTTCCTCCTCTCTTTTTCTTCTTATTGGATTCCTTTCTATTCTTCATCTCCCTTTCTCTCTCTCTTCTTATTGGGTTTTTCTGAGTTACTTCACTTTAGAGATTAATTGAGAGGAAAGAGAGAGTAGAAAATGGAGAGGGAACCCAATAAGAAAAGGAAGAGAAGAGGAAGAGGGAAGAGAAAACTAAAGTGAAGTAATTCAGAGGTATAACGGAAAATTCGGTCTAAAAATATGGTTAGGGATTAAGGTGAGATAACTTAAAAGATTTAGGGGACTAAATTCAAAATGTGAAGATTTATGGGACTAAATTCAAATATTTAAAGATTATAGGGACAGATATGTAAAAACCCCTAGTTTAAAACATATCTCTTTTTTCTTAGTGAGCTCCATATTTTTTCTAAGATTGTCAATGCTATATTTGAGTGGAAAAATGGTACTCACTAAGAAAAAAAGGGGCTTACTAAGAAAAAAACGTCTTACTAAGAAAAAAATGGGGCTCACTAAGAAATTGGGACTCACTAAGAAAAAAAATGGGTCTCAATGAGAAAAAGATGGGACTCATTAAGAAATTGGGTCTCAGTATGAAAAAAATGTGTCGCATATAGAATTTCTCTTTCGTTTTAATCTCCTCCGCTCTGACTTCTCCCTTCCCTTTTAATTTCCTTCGCCCCGGCACCCCCTAACATGTTGCGTCCTCCGCATCGCGTCTTCGGCCCACTCGTGCAACGATAAGAGCAGTCCGCACCTTACAGTGGGTTCCTCCATAGAGAACCTATAGAAACTTATTGGTCGGCTAGCAATCCTGGCCAGTAGACTAGACGGGACTACCCCTCCGACCAGATAAGCATTACACGAGATTACAGCCCTAGCCAGCATTTAAATCTATTTGTTCGTAAATAAAAGCAGGTCGGAAATTCAACCCGACTAAATACAACCACCGGCTGAGATTTTCATCCCGGTCGGTTGTTGAATAAGTCGAGATGTGCTCCCCGACCAGTGTTTTCGTACTCACAACCACACGGGACACGTGACTATTTTTAATATAATTAAAATATTTGAATATCATATTCTTAATTCATCATTCAAATTATACTTCATATTGAGTCCAAAAATACTTTAAACATACCTCTAAATAATAAGATTCATCAATTTTTACCAAAGTTATAATTTTATTCTCCATCATCTTCAATCTCTCCTCAGCTCTCAAATAAAGAGATATCCACACCCGATTTGCCCAAAAAAAAAGAAACGAAAAAAACTCAAACAAACAATAACAATCTCATGTAGGTAATGACAATTGAATTTTGGATGGGACTTAGGGTTGAAGCATGGTTTTTTTTTTTTTTGGACTTCACTCGCATTGGGTTTAAGAAGGGAGAAGAATGATTTGGGGTTCACTAAGAAAAAAGGGTAATGAAATAGAGGGAATGAGAAGAAATGGATAACGACTATTTGGTTCAAAAATAAAAATGATAAACTTATAAATAAAATACCTTATGGGACTGGAGCTCACTAACAAAAGTATGGGGCGCATCTAGAAATTCCCATAAAAAAATTGCATCTAAGTTTTTGAATCAGCGTTTTGTTAGTGTTATTGAGAACACTCTCCAAGATGGCATGTTTTGGAATTTACAGAAAATTTTATCCAAAAATATTCTAGAAAAATTCTAAATGAGGACACCACTTAGTGAGCTTACCCTTCATCATATTCTTTTTCGGACATTTTATCTAACATTTAGAGTTCAATGATAATAGAATTAGAGATCTGGTCTCGTTTGGCCATTTTGTCGAACATGTTGAGTGCACTGGCAAAGTCCCCGCACTTGGCATATATTGTGATGAGGGTAATGGGTACGGTGGCGGAGAAGAGTAGAGGTTGCGATTAATGAGGGAGACATGGAGCTGGCGGTGTATTGGCAGTTGGTTTAGATGAGAAACTGATTGTGGAGGGACTACCTAACCTGCCATGTGGGCAAGCGAGAGGTAGGGGCATCGCTAGACCGAACTGGGAAAGGGACGAGCGAGGAAAAGCGAGAACGGGGGAGAGCGATGGTTCGAGATGATGCATGTGAGGAAAAATAGAGAAAGTTGGGTTGAGAGGGTTAAAATTGGAAGAGAGTGAGTGCTCACTAAATAAAATCACTCTTTTTAAAAGAGAGCTTGTGCTCACTAAGCAAATGGTGCTCACTAAGTCAAGTGTTGTGCCCGTTTAGAATTTCCCAATATTCTATTTATTTTTCTCATTTCCCACTAAAAATCCATAGAAACTAGACTCTGAATACAAACTTAGAACGCAACAATACCACAAAATCTATAGTTAGAGCATCCCAAAACACATACTAAAAACACTTCAAAACATACATTTTAAAAGACTATAAAACCCGCATGAAGTAAAATACACGAAATTAGGGATTGAGTATCTTGAAAGGTCAAGAAGTGATATTTACTGCGTTTTAAATCAATCCATTAATTTTTCCGTTAATGGTGTGTGGGATTTTCAATGAAATTTCAAACTTCATAGGGGTTTACATAACATAAAAATGTTTATGGAAGCACAATACTTCATGGGGGTTTTAGCCTATAAAATTTAGATTGTACCAAGAATGATTGTTGTATATTAGATGAATATTTAAGATTTTTCGTTCTATGCACACATGACAATTGATATCCAAATCATGTACCAAGTACCTGACTTGTATATGTACCCGTTTGAAGTTGGAAGTTATGGAGTTGCTAATAGGGCTTTATAGGAGAAGGTAGCAGGAAACTAGTGTCTAGTGATATATTTACGTCAGTTCGTGATAACTGAGTTGTGAATACATATATACTCTCCTCCGGAGTATTCCTAACATCTTCAACTAAGTGGAAGCTACCAAAACGTTCTACTTCTCATAGTCTACGTGTAATTCTTTGCATCAAGGTTTTAAATATTGGCCCATACCAATGTGTATTGCAAATATCTTGTCAGATTTTGGGGTATCTGATACGATACCGCTCCAATTGATATATGTAACAATATTACCAATCTTGCCGATATTTTGCTTATATGATATTACTGATTTCTGGTATCATAAACCACCAACTGGAAACAATACGAAGTATGAGATCCAAACATTATTCTGCTTCATTCATTTAGTTGATGGTACACCATGATATTTTTCTAAGATTGCTTGTTTGGTGTGCACTGAAAATACTTTGTAACCATGAAGTTAATTATCTCGGTCGAATTCAGTGCCTCCAAATACAAGGGATTCATTGTACCAGGGATTACCACCAACCATAAAATCTGCTCTGCGAACCAAGTTGCAATCGTTCACGTCAAGGAAGAGGAGTGAGCCCTAACTTTCACCTGCTTGTGTGTGCAAGTGTGGTGAGTGCATGTGTGTGTGTGGACGCATATACAGTTTCGGTTCAGTTAATAACATGCAAACTATCTTTCAGTCATTTTGTCTTACAATTTCCCCCTCGTACTGCTGCGGCTCAGTGTTCCCAAAATCAAAGCTGAGATGGAGAAGACATTACGATGGCTTGTTCCCCTTGCCATTAACACAACCAAGTAACTTACCCACTTTCTGCAGTTTGTCTTAGTTGCTTTCATGTCATAGTTTCTTCAGTTACTTTTTAATTCTCCCTGTTTTCATTCGAAATTATTTGTTTGACTTTTCTACTATGATTCTTTCCATCTCCTATGCAAATCATATCAGAGCACACCATGGTTTTGGCTGGGTTGGAGACTGGGCAAATACGGGGTCAGTTCCTATTTTATCTCTTCGTTAATGCTGGGGCACTGTTTTTGATCACTGCAATGCCAAGCTAATGTAGATGTGTGTGTGTGTGTGTTTATATATATGTATATATATATATATATATATATATATATATATATATATATATATATATATATATATATATATATATATATATATATATATGTATATATATGTATGTATATATATGTATATATATATATGTATGTATATGTATGTATGTATATATGTATGTATATGTATGTATGTATATATGTATGTATGTATATATGTATGTATGTATATATATACATATATACATATATACATATATACATATATATATATATATATATATATATATATATATATATATATATATATATATATATATATATATATATATATGTATATATATATATGTATATATATGTATATATATATATGTATATATATATGTATATATATATGTATATACATATACATATATATATACATATATATATATATATATACATATATATATATGTATATATATATACATATATATATGTATATATATATACATATATATATGTATATATATATACATATATATATATATATATCGAACTGAGTTGAACGGAAAGCCAACAGGGCTCACAGATTTGATCCGGTTTGAGACTCTCCACCATGCTGACAAAGAGAAGACTGAAACCTACATACTTCACTTGGTTGTGTGGCTTCGCCATCTCATCGGCCATTCCAAGGCTGGCAAGGGAGGCATTAGGTCTCCCATCAAGTCCCCGATACGTTCCTACTCTCAAGGGTATGAAGGTAATATTACCATATGACAAGCCTAGTTGGGGAGCTTTAAAAGGAGCACACCATTTTTCCTAGTGAGCCCAGATTTCCTAGTGATCCCATATTGAATTTACTAAAGGGAGAATTTCGTAGTGAGCACACTAAAAATTTCGAAAATACCCTTCACCTATATTTTACATCCTCCTCTCCCTCTTCTCTCCTATTTTCTCCTCCAACCGGCTAAACCCAAAAAAAACCCTAACCCTAGCTTCCTCTTTCCCCTCCCACTTCTCCTCATCCTCTCTATCCCTTTCTCTATCTTCTTCTCCTTCCAAATCTCCCTCTCTCTCCATTCCTAGACCCGACGCTGCTGCCGCCGCCGCCGCCTCCGCCGCCGCCGCCGAGCTTTGAACGTTGCCGCCGCCGCCGCCTTCCCGCCATTACTATGTGAGTTTTCCTAATCTAGTAATATTTTATTTAAAATTTAGATTTTTTTATTTTTAGATCAAACAACTCTTCAATATTAGGGTTTGGTGATTTTGTTGGGTTGGAGAGGAGGAAGAGGGGAGGAGATAGCAAATTTGGTTGTAGCATTTTTTTGTTAATTTTTATTTTTAATATTTAGATTATAATTATTAAGAAAATTTAATATTGTAATCTTAATTGTAAAATATGCAAAATTTAGTTATTTCTCTAATCATAGACGTTAATATTAAAATTTATTAGTTAATTTTGCAGTTTGATGGTATTGTCCTAATTGTTGATTAAGTAGTAAAAAATGGTTTCAGTATCTTTAAACTTTAATATTACACTATCTTGCAGCAAAAAAAAATAGAGAAAATATGATATTTATAGTAAATTTTACTTTGTAACTACTTACTTACACATAGAGAAGTTACTGTTCTGATAAAAAGCATTTATGAATGAAATATCTTTGTATTCCATAGATGGATCCGGCAGAATCTTCTCACGTACGACCAACTGCCTCGTTAAGGAGAAAGAAAGTAGCATCTCGACTACAAACCCGTCGCCCAATACGAGAGAGAGAAATCGAAGTTGCTATAGATCCTGAATTAAATGTAGAAACTCCTAATTTGATAAGATATGATAGTGCAAGACTAGAGGAAGAGAATACTGATGCAGGAGGCTTTCAAGATGATCTTCAAAATGATCTTCAAGAGTCAAATTATCGAGGTCCAGTTGATTTATCAGTATTGAAGAGTTTCAAGACGCACGTTACTTTCTTCGTTTTAAAAGATGAGGTAATTATTTCCCATAAAAAACCATAAACCATTTATTGTGTGTGTGCATGTGTTATGACTATATTATATATATAGGAATGAGATCCACTGCATTGTATTAGTCACTGGAGAAAAATAAGTGCATGGTCATTGACGACACCGCAGCCAAACACCCGATTCATGGAATTAGTACGTGGGTCTTCATTATATCCATTGGTCAAATACTCCTGCCAATACATTAGCGCTGTCGAGATTAGCGCATTTGTTAAGAGATGGCATCCCGAAATAAGCACATTTCATATGCTGTTTGGTGAGATGACGATTACGTTGGATGATGTTTCCTGCTTGCTTGACTTGCCTATAGCAGGAAAATCCGTGTGCCAATAAGAATCAGCAGCTTCACGTGAAGCTCCTGACACAATTACTCATTCCTTGGGCGTCAGTTATTCTGAAGCGTGGAATGAGATTAATATGAAAGGCGGTGCATCGGTTCGACTGGATTGGTTAAGAGAAAATTTTTGCGGGGTTGTTGACACCGACACCGAACATAGGATTCGGTGTGCTGCAAGGGCATATTTACTTATCTTCTTGGTTGCACGCTTTTTACGGACAAGAACTATACGAGAGTGTCTATTGATTACTTACCATTACTTCATGAGCTCGAAGATGTTCATACGTTCGCATGGGGTGCTGGTGCTCTTGCATGGTTATATAGGCAGCTTGGGCTTGCTTCTCGAGCTAACGTTGCTCAGATTGCCGGGTATCTTACATTATTACAGTCTTGGATTTTCTCTTATTTCCCAACCTTTATGCCAGTGTCGAACTGATCATTTACCGACGGTGAACCACTTGCTTGTCGTTGGTTGAGCAGACGGGATCACAATGTCTCTCAATCACATGTACAGTCTATTCGGTCCAGTCTAGATAAACTCACCGGCAACCAGGTAACATGTTGCGCTATTTATATACCTATGTAGTTTGCAAGTTACAAGTTGATTACTAATGTAGTTCTTTGTACTTAACAAACTTGCAGGTAGTTTGGGATGCATATAGGAATTATAGAGAAATATATGCTTTCAGGGAAATTAGTTTTTATATGGGTACGTTGAAGATGTGCAGCGTGATTGAGCCTTACCATCCGGTTCGTGTACTAAGGCAATTTGGTCCAAACAGTACGTTCCGCCTCCACCATTCTCACCGTTATGTGAAGCGCGGAGTGTAACAGCCAATAGCTACATGGTAAAGTACACTCACATTGAGGAGATGTGGATAAATTGGCTAGATCACGTCTTGTATCAAGAGCACTGTGGGTCCATTGCTGATTACCCATCCGATTACACGTCAGATTATATTCCGTGGCTATCTAAAGTTTCACAGCGCTTTCTTAGAGTAGCACCAGATGAACACCAAGTAGAGGAAGGAAGTCAGTCAACCCGTCCGGATGTCGTTGATGAGCTAATCTCCATATATGTTCTTTATTTTATGTCCTATATAGTACCAAGTTTAACTGATGCTTTCATGTTTCCTGAATTAATTCTACAGAGATATACACGTGCAGTGGCTATAATAGATCCATTACCTGCGCAAGGGGAGAAGGCATTCAAGAAGCGGTATGGGATATTATTTAGTGTATTTGCGAAGATTAAAGCCGTGATAACTTGTTGCACTCAGCCAGAAGAACCACCAGAAAAACAAGCAGAGGAACAAGCCACTCCTGATGCACCCGATACAGCGGTAATGACTCAAATCAGAAGCAGACGTCACCCCCCACGCAAACGTCAAACTTTTTTGAAAATATGTCTTAATCTCAGTATGTTGAAGTTCAAGTAATGTATGTATATTGCTCCAACACTTTTCAAAATCGCCTTGACTAGTTCGCAGTTGTCTCTTCAATTTTCTGTGGGCACTTTCTGCTCGGTTGCTGGTCACGTTGTCCCAATATTGGCACATATTTGTCCAGTAAGTAACGAACTTCTCCTTGTGTGGATTTAACCATATTTTAATAATGTAATCAACTGCTTCAGGTTTTGCTCGGAATTCGTTTGTTAGGATGCTTAGATTTGCATTGTACTCGTCTAGAGTATCAGATAGCATAATCAGCTTCCACATTAAAAAGAATTTCTCCCACTCAGTCTGTTGTTCTAGTAATTTCTTACAGTTAGTCAAGACATTCTTATTGATATGCCATCTACAAAGAAGATGCCGGCTCGCCAGGAATATGAGCTTAACTGCATTAACAAGCGATAGATCTTTATATGTAACTATAACACTTGGACATACGTCGTTCAGAAATAGTCTACGCAACTTGTCAAGTGCCCAGGAATAATTAGTTTCCCTTTCTTTTTCAAGAAAGGCAAAAGCAATGCAAAATGATATATTCGTTGATGTTACTCCAATCATCTCTAGTAATGGATATTTGTACATGTTCGTTTTATAGGTACAATCCATGATAATAATACTTGGAAATGCTCGGAGAAGATCGACGCCAACAGGATGAGCCCAGAAAAGATCCGTTACTGATTCTGTTTGATCATTGCTTCGATACCATTCGATATACTTTAATTCAGAAATTTTTAATAACAACTGTTGCATCTGCGTTCGACCGACTTGTTCATTAACTCTGAACTTGTGTCATGCATTATATATTGTTTTAATTGTTGAAACATTCTTTGGATCATTTTGCTTCAATGCTGTCAGTATATCTTTCGGCTTTACGTGACACTTCGACATTTCGATCACAATATTAGACAATCTTTCCGCATACGAGTGTCCTTCGAAATAATCTGCTACAGGATGATTATGCACACCGGACAAAACCGTTAGGTTATATTCGGGGCCCCCGTTGATATCTGTTGACCCTTTAATCGAAAGGGACATCCATATTTTTTACTGTCCCTGTGACCCTCATCATTCTTTAATTTCTTGAATCTTGATTGTCTACCCCGTTCACATCCAAATCATATTCTCCCCTTCTTAAATTGATCTTCAGTATCAAATTTTGAAACCATGATGATAAATCCTAATTTCTTTCCAATATCGCACACCCACTGGCAAAGTTCGTCTCGATTTGTAAAAATCTATAGTCAAAATAGAGAATATATATTTTTTAGTGGAAATATTCTGATTTCAATATGAACAGGTTTTCTAAATAATATCATACCTGATTTGTTGTGAAGTCCAAACCATAATCGACAACTAATTCATTCTCGACTCCCATACTTTGCGTCGAAATATTACCCTGTGTTCCAATAATTTAACAATATTAATACTTATTAATTGATAAGACTCTTGCAGGAAAAAAAAACTATACTGATAACACTCTATCCGGACTTTAAGTCCTGACTAATCTGCTTTGTCCAGACTGAAAGTCCGGACAAAAAGAATTTGTCCGGACTTTTAGTCCGGACAAACAATTTGGGTCCGGATGAAAGTCCGGACCGAGTAGTTTTGTCCGGACTGAAAGTCCGGACAACGACGTCCTCCCTCGGGTTCTCGCACCGTATCCAATTGAAAACTCAATCAAAAAATCCTAATTTCATTCTACTCAATATATATCAAAATCCAAAGTTATATTTTGGAATAATTTTATACAAAGAAGATGGAATCAAATCTGAAGAGTGTTTTGATCGTCGAATGGAACCAATGACATCGTTATATTCTCCATTTACGTCTCGTCCGACACAACTCAAAAATTTCTCTTTTGTTTAGATTTCTAATGGAAAAAAAAAACACAAAACGAAGAAAAAAATCGGCTTTAAACTACCAAATTAACAAAAGAAAATGAAGAGATGGAGAAATGAAATTGATTTTTGCCTTAAAAAAAAAAACAAATAAACTAACCTGTGGCGCCCGGGAGTGCTGGAGGAAGTGGGAGGAGAAAGAAGGGCAAAATGAAACATTTTTTTAAAAGACAAACTTGATATATATGGAAAGTTATTAAAGGGGCTAACTAGGAAAAAAGGTGTGCCCCTTTAGAAGTTCCCCCTAGTTGCCCATCCTTCATATTGACCATGGAGGATGAAGAAATGGGAAAATTTATTTGTGCAAAGTAATTTATTCAAGACGCTCTGGTTATTCTTTGCATCAATTTCTTATTTTGAAATACTATTATTTTATTTTTTATGCCTAAAATTTTTTCAACTTTAACCTTCGCTTTTAAAACAGAAGAGAGGGGAGGAGGGCCGAAGTGGAGGTAGGGACCGGTGAGGAAACCGACAGAAAGGAGGGAGGCGGCAATGGGAGATTCGATAGATTGTGGGAGAGGGTGCTGTGAGGAGAGGGGAGGGGGAGGAATCGAACAGCGGAGAGGAGAAGGGAGAAGGAGGAATCGGACAGCAGAAAGGAGGGCGATGGGAAGATGGGGGTTGGAGGTAGAGGGAGGGGAGAATGCGGGTGGTGTTGGGAGTGAGGAGGTTGGTGGGTGACAAAGAGTAACGTAATGAAAAAAAAATAAGTGGTAAATTTATAATTATTTACAAGTTTTAAAACAATACGCAAAGAGCAGTGCAAATAGAATTTCCCTAATTTCCCTGAATAAATACTTTGGGATGTCATTTCTACAAAACTGACCCCAGGGATCAACAAAAGCCAGGAGTTCCATACAGTAAAGTGCAGGTTGAGGAAACATGATAACTTTGAGTCTTGACAAAGAGCAACAGAGCTAGTCATTCACCTGATTTTGGAAGTAGGAAAGAACTAGTTCCAATTAGAAGGCCATCTACGCTTCCAGTCACATATTTTGATATCGATAGGATAAGAGCGCTAAATGTGATTGATAGAGTGGACACCCTTGGAAAGCTATGAACCCAGCTGAGAGTTGGCTATACACCCTTGGAAAGTTATGAACCCAGCTGAGAGTTTGCTATGTTTGTAAGCGCTGTGCATGTCCCGTGCAGTGAGATTTTTCATGCGGAGATCCAAGCGAGGTTACTGGGAAGTTGCTGCATTAAGATAGCTATAAGGGTGGAAGTAATTTTGTTAACTTAAAAATTTTGCATAGGGCTTTCGCTCATTCTCATCCCTGCAAAAGTAGGGCAAATAAGTAGGGATGGTAATTGACACGTTCAAAGGTCAATTTTTTCATCCGTGCCCACAAAATTTTAAATTTTAAATAAAATTTTTTATTTTTTAATTTAAAATTTTATATTTAAAGGTTTAAAATTTAATCGGTAGACGGCCCATTACCATCCCTGCGAAATAACCAGTAACTTTTAAAAATTGAACCTCCACAGCTAAGCATGAAGTGTTGTGTCAGGCAGTGACTTACTAATTGAATCCTCACACCTAATTTACAATCTATAGGTTTACTCCTAAAAACAAATTACTTTGGAGCCCATTCTCTTTTCTACTTCTGATCTACTTTTGTTCTCCCCGTTTTTGTTCATTCTTCTTAATCTGAATTCTGTTTTGAAATAATTTTCTATTTAATTTCAGTTTAATATTATTCTTATTTGATCGATTTGAATCTCTATTTAATTTTGATGTAATGAATTATAATTTGACATAGATTTATATTTATTTTTAGTACTTAATATTAGGATTACGATTAAACTTATCAATTATATATCAATTCTTAAATAATTAATAAACAAAATCAAAATGCCATAATTGAAAATAAAATAAATATTTTTATTTAATATATTTCCTCCATCTGGATTGCTATTTATTATATTTAGAATTGCTATTTTATTTAATTTGAAAAATTCTATAACAATATGGTTTCATGTTTAATGTTAATATTAAGTATTTATTTAAAACCATTGAATAAATGAAAAACATGAATACCAATAGCAGGTAACACATAAAATGCTCATTTGCGAGGCAACGTTACTCCCACAATCTCCTCAGATGGAGAAAATAACTGAAAAAAGAGAACAACAGGATAAGTTGCACACATGCAGGTACCGTTATTCTTAAAACCTAGCTAAGCAGCACAAAATCCCAAATAACATGCTATCAGAGCTCTCACCAAAACCTACACTAATCTATCAAATTATCAAGGCATGTCGTATCTTAAATTTCGCCGTCGCTTGCAGTGAAATTTGAATAACATGCTCGCTCAACTGGTCCTTATGTCGAATTCAGTCACCACAAATACAAGATGATTATAAAGTGCAGTCGGTTGATTAACAGATGTTTTCCTATAAATAAGTGTCAAACACGTTATTGACCATACATGACCAAACTCATAATTTGAAAGTGGGCAACTGGAGTGGCCACACAATTCCACAAAACATTACAAACCTAATACTTGGCATTTCTAGCGAGATGAACTCAGGCAAGCTGTCTGTTTTGCTCAGTACCTGTGGGCCAACTTTTCCTTCTCCTTGTAATTCTGAACATAGCTGCAGCACAAAGAAATCGTAATTAAATTAGCAGAACTCATTGCAAAAACAGAATGTATGCTTAAAGAAATAAAAAAACAAGGGAGTGGCAGGTCAGTGTTCAGTTTTGGGTGGGTAGATAGAAGAGGCATGGTGGTGTGGATGGAGGCTTGGGCATGGATGTTGATTGTTCAACAGAAAGAACGCGAGAGATGGCTCAAAGAGATTCATGAACACACGAGATCAGAAGACAAGAATGCACACACACGACAAATGCTAAGATACAAAGTTGCCCCATCAATAGCATCATTCCTTCTCCTGTAGGAGGTTTTGGGTTCAACTTCTAATAACACCATTGTTTGGGAGACTTCATCCGGATGATATTGTGATAATTAGTTGTTGGAAGCGTGAGTTGTAACTAGCAAAAAAAAGCTACAAATAACACAATTGCATCAACTAGCTTAGCCACAATAAGTTTCTCCGGGATTCAATTATCCAGATGCTCATTTAAGGAATTCAACTGAATAGCTCATATAAGCTCCTTTATTTAAGCAATCAACTAAACTATAACTTTACTTACAGAATTCAAGGTGACCTTATTTTTTCAGGTAAGAAGGGGTAGAGGAAATGCCTCGAGCCAACGTCCGAGTACGAGGCGCTACGGTGCGACAATTTGATGTTTTCCCTTCGACGAATTTCAGCTATGACCATTAATAGACAATCTAAATGTTTCATACGCCTAACACCTGCTTAATTAAGATTGAAAATTTCGTTAAAGCAGGTTAGCCCGTCAGTAAAACCTTTTTCTCAAGAACCCCTCGCTATCAAAAGGAAGGTTCTATTGTGTACAATTCCTGCTTACTTAAAGCATGGCTAATTATCAAATAAATTGAAAATTTTCAAATATTAATATACATCTACAAAATTTCCAATTGTGCTTCACAACTCCTATAAACTAGTTGACTGGAACATTTGAATACAACTAAAAACACCTAAAAAGGTGACACAATACTAGTTCAATTAAAATTTTATTGATATATCCTCTTCTCCAGGGTAAACTCGCACGACTGAGTGCTCCTTAATTGAACAAAGATAGAACAAAAGGACCATAAAAGGAGTAAGGTGGAATGATATTACATATTTGACCGAGTTCAGTCCTATAGTTAATTCCTTATTCAATAGCTATTACCTTTGAATTGGAACTTTGTATTAGCATTTTGGATTCATTTAAGACCTCACTTCTCCTGGTGCTTGTCAGTACCACCGTTGATAAGACATAAGATTTTGCATGGAACCCCCTCAAGGGTAAGAAACGACATGATACACTTCACTTCTCCAATATAAATATGATGGAATACACAAATTTTCATCTGTAGATAAGAATAGAGACAGAAATATCAAGAACTCCACTCTTGACGCAATACCCAAATGCCAGAGTGAATTTCAGCAAATATTGAGCTTTTCCTCGTAACATCCTTTGTGTCTATGTCACATCCATTCTTGTCGTTATGGATTTCCTCTAGTTGCTGGTAGCTTGAGTAGCTTCATGTCCAACACACCACGAATTTGACATTATTTTATAAAGATGTACAACTATGAATGGAGAATTAAATTTCTTGCAACATTACACGACATGCCAATAAGTAATTTTATGTGGAATTTCTAGAAGCAATATGGACAACCATGCTTACATCTATGTAGTCTTGTAACTTAAGATTCTTGTTAAACACAAAATACTCGAGTATACTCACTCTCATCCAATGCAACTACATGAGAAGTATCTGCCTCATACATGCCATAGAATATACAAAATCACCAACTACATGTGCAAGGCACACTTGCATATCTTCTTTCCTTTAATTTTTCTTTCATTTGTAAGATAGTGTTTGGAGCTCAATTTGACTAGCTTCAAGTGCAAAACTAATTGCTTTTGTCTCATACAAAATCTATCTAGAACCTATCTTTAAAATAAAGATACACTTTCCGTAATCTTTTAAATGTACTATGACCACCAAATCTTTACATTTTAGCGGAGTTAGCTTACCTCTTTTTTTGGCTTGTCAATCTCGCTAACATGATGACTAACAATTAGCCTATCACCACCACCGCCATGGTTAAGTACAAAGACATTAGAATACTAGGACTCTATCTAAATGTTTGCTTAAGACTACACATAAATTTTGACCTTGCAATAGATCCTCTGATGCAGGACGAGTGCAAATTAGGGTTAGGGATATGGAAATTATGATTATCTCTATATATATATATATATATATATATATATATATATATATATAGAGATTTGGGAATGAACAAAAGGGATTTGAGAATCCACCTAGCCAAATCTGCACTCAATCTCAACAAATCCTAGGTCACAGATTTTTTTTTGGATCACATAAATCCATGCATGTTTATCAAATTTTCAATTCTTTATTCATCATCTCTAAAATCCGATATACAATGCTTTTTGTATGAAAAATCTAACAATAAAGGATAAAATAAAAGCCTAATAGAATTCTATCAAAATCAAATAAAACCCTATCGAATCTGATTTTCAAAGTCAAAAGAAATCACACAGAATCCTATCATATCAGATCCGATCTTCATCATCCTCTTTACTCATTCCCTTAAATCATTTTAGCTGTTCAAACTAGATTTCTTCTTAGAAACGACATCAACAAATGCAAGTTTTGGCCAAATCATTAGAATACTAAATTTGAATGGGTAGCCAACATAAAATAGCTCAGAGAGAATATTACTATAATTGGAGGAAAAGTGGACTCAAATAATTTCTCTTCTTCTGGACAAATCACTCCAAAATTACTTTGCTTTATAACTTTCAAAAAGCTTTCAGTCCACAAATCCAATTTATTCTTTAAATATTTATTCGCAAAGGACAATTCGCTGTTATCATAGCTGAAAACCTGTATTACTTCTTCTTAGATCAGAATCATTCTTAACTGATCATCCATCACACAAGATTTAGGACTCGTCTAAATCAGAAGCAAAAATACATTAGAGATCAATTAAAACAAAAGGTCCTAAAGGTGAAGTTAGGACAACTAGAGATATTCTTTGTGAGAAAACAAAAATAAATAAGAAAATGACAGGATATTATTTAGTTATACTCACGTGTAGGTTCCAACGAGGGGGGCGAGGAGGAGGATGGCGCTGATCCAGTTCTCGGACACCTTGTGCTGGATCTTGCCGGGGATATCCTTCCAGAGACCACTCATTGTCTTCTGTTGGAACGGCGACAACCCGTACACAACCGCCCGCATCTTCACCGGAATTTTCCCCATCCTCTTCTCTCTCTCTCCCCGATCTCTCTCTCTCTCTCCCCTCTCTTGCGATTGCTTGTCTGACTCTCAACCTCAAAGGAAGATGGAGTCTTATGCCGGAGGAAGTCTCTAGATTTTCGGCTGGTTGAGGTGTGATAGGTCTGCGGAGCAACCTGATAAAGGGAAAATTCTATTTACACGTAGAAATTTACACGTTTTAAAACTCGTAATTAATTATAAATTTACCATTTATTTTTTTTACTAAGTTATCATTTTAGATTATAAATTAAGACTTTTTAAAATTTAGAACTATAACTCATAGTCTTACTTCTCTATTTTCTTTCTAAAACCCTAAAAAAATATTTTTTTAGTTGAATTTAAATTTTTTTAAAAAATAAATCTCCACAAAGTCATTGATTTGATTTAACCTCCTAAATTTTTTATTCCTAAAAAAATTTGGAGGAATTTTAAATTCTTTGAATTCACTGCGATAACTGAAATTAGGTGTTGAAGTTTTAGTTTGAGTTTTTTTTATTCAAATAGAAAATTCCAACATGCAATTGGTGTCGGAAGACAAATCTAAAGTACAATTTAAATTTATTCTTAGTTTTTTATATGTATTTATTTGTAATTTATTATTACTTATGATTCTTTTGTGAGGGAGACGTCGGCTGCTAGTCGGATTTTAATACCCGACTAAATGATTTTTTGGTCGGATATTAATATCCAACCAACATTTTTTTAGCTTAGGAATAAATATCCGACTCGAAAAATTTTGAAAAAATCTGAAATTTGACGACATAAGGAGTTAAAGAGAAGGAGGAGGATTAAAATTGGAGAAAAAATTGGATACAAAGAGTAAATTGGTGGCATTTCAAAATGAGAGTTTGGTGTAAAGAACTATCATGACATCAAAAGTAAATTGTTGTGTGTAAATAGAATTTCTCCTAATAACGAGCCAGAAGAGAAGAGAAAGAAAAGAACACTCTAGATGATGAGATGAGATGAACAGGCCGGGCTCGGACCAATATAAGCCCAGGCAGGATCCACAAAAATTTGGATAGTTGCGGACATGCACCTATTCTAAAAATCTTGTTATGATTCTTGTTGGATTTTTCATTAAATATTAATTAATATGCACTTTCCAATAATAAATACCTGTCTATTCTAGATTCAATGATAACTCTAATCCCCATTATGTATTTATTAAATTATAATAATCGCGGTGTATATAGCGAAATATTCTTTGATTCCATTCTTGGAGAATTGGTGTCTACTATTTTTCATAATTTCATGTCTTGTATACTGGGGGACTAATGATACTTATGCCATTATCTTTATATCCCTACATTTCTTTTTAAATATTTTTAGTTTTACTCTTCACGGATAAATCTAGAAACATCATCCATTTTCTTCTTATTTGTATTTGTGACTAGATTCGATGACAATTCATAATTTTCAATAAGCTTTTCTAGCAAATCTACAGTAACAAACCACCTATATTGTCTAACTTATTAACGAAAAAATTCTTGAAAATAATTTGTTACCTGTACTTGGGCTAAATTTTTCTGCAAATGAAGTTTGCACTCTAGAACTATATCTCACATTATATTCGCCAAACAATTTACTAAAACAAAATTCGATCATCAACTCACAGCAAAACTAAAGCCAAAATATTCAACTACAATACCATCTATTTGCCATCCATACACACACACATATATAGAGAGAGAGTAAACGGGAAATTCTGGTGAAGAGAGTTCCTTTACTGCCGCTTAGATGGCCTAATAAAATAATTATATGTACCACCACTCAAAAGTAGTTAAGAGAATTTTTCTATTTGTTACTTTAAGTGGTGTCACGAGTAATAATTTTATTAGGTCTCCTAAGCGACAGTGAAGAAACTCTCTTCACCGTCAGTAAATTTTCCGTTTTCTCATATATATATATATATATATATATATATATATATATATATATATATATATATGAGAAAAATGGAAATGAGCTGACAGCTCACGCAAGTTACCTGAGCTGCAGTTCATTATCTCTATCTCCAATAATTTTTTTTTAAAAAAATTCTTTTGAATTATGATCTCGACCCCCTAGGGTTCACTCATACCCAACTTCTTGGGTTTTAGTTTTGATTTGGTCTTCCATCAAGCTAGCACAAAATTAACGGTTTTAAATGAATAAAATATTTTGTATGCACTTGATGAAAGGGTAAATAAAATTCAAAATTTATGAAATTTAATTCGAAATAAGTTAAAGAGGTAGAGATAGTGATTGTTAAAAAAAATTGAAGAAAAATCATTGGATCATTACAGTTTTGCCGCTATCTCACGTAACTTTTTCTAAGCTGGCGGCTCACCTACAGTAATCATATATATATATATATATATATATATATATATATATAGAAAATGGGAGGAGGGCTGTCAGCTCAGGATATTCCTGAGCTACCGCCATGTGGCAGCATATTATTGGATGAGCCTAAATTGCTCTACACCTTAAGCTACAGATTGGAAAATATGTGATGAAATATTAGTAAAGAAGAGGGATATTTTTGCAAATACACATTCCTATTTCATCCTCCCTTATCTGAATCACGATCCTTAATTAGATCTCTCTCCCTCCGTCGCCCAATTCGAGAATCCCTTGCGCACCGTCTCTCTCTCTCTCTCTCGCTCTCTCTCTCTCTCCCTCAACTTTGATCTCAGGGCCTCTTCTCCGTCTCTCTCTCCTCTGAGCCGATCTGGGATTCGCAGAAAGCAAAGCTAACAGAATAATTTGATTTTTTTTCTGATATATTATTTGTGAACAATTAATCAAATAAACACATACTTAATATAAATTTGATCATAAAATAAATGAATAAACATAATTGCAACTTGCTACCAACATAAATCCACGAAGGAGTGGCCTCTGTTCTTTCACCCACATTGCGGGGTGAACTTCTTTGGTTGTTCGAAAAGCAGACAGAACGATTAATCTTAATTTGCAATACCAATTGGTATTTTATCAAAAGTAATGGTTGGCTGCATTTGAGAAAGTCTCCAAACAACTATATCAGTATTTTTCATGAGATAGTATGTTCCCTCAAACACATGCCACCAGAGAATAGTAGCCAAATTGTAACTTAAATGTTGTGACGAAATAAACATGATTAAGATGAAATTAATATTTTAAAAATAGGTGAAACGAACTAAGCAAATGATTCAAATCAACCACTACATATTTAATGACCAAATCTGTCGATTTATCAACCCTCAAGTTTGTGTAGTTATTTGCTTTCGAATATGATTTCAATACACCATATATAACTTTGATACAGATTGTATGGTTTTGAAGCATTTGACTTGCAAGTTTCATACTTGTTGATTGCAAGTGGATGACTTTGTAGCCTGGCAAGTATGATTAGCTTGACATTGAGAAATTTTTTTGTTGAAAACAATATAATTAGTCAAAAACAAGATCAGGAATCCAATATACAAGTCCAGTTAAAATTGTATATCAACAAACTGCTCTAGGTCCAGTCATAATAAACTTTCGTCTCTAAGCTCCTGATAATCAATGATAATAACGCCGAAGCCTCCCCACCAAGTGTGCACTGTTCCCAGTTACAAAGATAGTTCAAGTACACAACGCTATATAATGTATAATTCTTTGTAGCAATTCATCATTTTTGCATAGAACAATGTGTTCAGATGTCACAAAAGTCTTTGATTAGAATTAAAATGTTTTAACCAGGACCTGAAACTCACCTTCAAAATTAAGCAATTAAGTTATATTTTGCCTTTGCAGTCATGATAATCAATTTCTTCTAATTGTGATTCTTCATAGTAAAAACCAAGAAAAATGAGGAAATCATAGTAAAAAAGCAGCATACTTCATTAGATGTTACTTGGTAGTTTCAGAAACATGTACTATACAATGTTGACAGGCGATTGTATGATTCTCTATTAAGGTCATAGCTATAGTATGATATGCAACTCTCATTTCTAATCACTTCTATAGATAAATATTTGTCGTATTCGATTGCAAGAACAAATCTTTGCAAGCAACGGTGCAATCAAAAGCGCATCATGAATAAAGAACTGTTATTTTTGGGTAAAGAATGTAGATTTACAGGTAAAGATGATGTAATGGTAGTTGGAAAACCTCCGCGCTCCTACATGAAAGCAACATCTCTTTTCCCCAATAGTAAAAAAAAAAAATTATACAAGATGCAGTCTCAACAATTAGCATGATCGAACCAAGTGTTTGTAAATATGAAATTATTTCTTACTTTTCTGACTACAATACGAGAAAGCAAAATTAAATTAAAATAAGAAAAGAAAATGCAAAAAACACTGTAATAATTACATATATAGCACAAAATATTCACCACACTACACAACATGTAGCAGCCCCTAATGGTTCACATACTAGAATATGAGGCAACTCAAAATTCACAAGTAGTCTTCAACAAATACAAATCAAGTTTTAATGTCAGAACTTCTGAACATCTCCAAAATCCCTGAACAAAAGTAGCAATACACTTGTACATATCTACCATTCAACCTCATCATAATCCCAGAAAATAATCAAGCAGAGAGCTATCAACAATTATCCAAATCAGAAAAGAAAAAAAAAATACACTTGTATATAGTGTTCAAGTCCCATGTGCACCATTTTACCTCATGATAATACTATAAAACAATCAACCAATGAATATAGAACTAGCAAAAATAAGCTAACTCAAGTAGGAATTTATCCATCATAGCACAAAACTTCACAGGGGGAAGAGATGGATGCGAGTTCGACATCTAAGCAAAGGAGAGAGAGAGGCATTGGCAGTTTTTTGAATTGGATGCATAGAGAGGAGAGAGAGCCAGGCCGTCGGCGGGTTCCTGAGTTGGGTATAGAAAGGGGAGAGGGAGAGAGAGAGAGAGAGAAGAGAGAGAGAGAGAGAGAGAGAGAGAGAGGAATTGTCAGATAGATAAAGGGCTGTTGTTGGGTGATTGAAGCAGAGGCTAGGGGCCTCGACGGGTTAGATAAAATGGGAGGATAATTTGCAAATAAACCCTCATTTTTATTGTATTTAATCACAAACTCTACCTTTAACAAACTGCAGCTCTATTTTTTAAAAGCAAGGTGAAACAGACAAATAGGAAGCCGCCATGTGGTGACAGCTAAGGAAAATCCTGAGCTGACAGTCCTCCTCCAGTTTTCCCATATATATAAAATGGGAGGAGGGGTGCCAGCTCAGATTTTTCCTGAGCTGACGCCACGTGGTGAGCTCTTATTTGCCGAGTCTAATTTACTTAATAGATTAATTTATATATTATTTAGGAGATTGAAAAATATGTGGCGAAAAACTAGCAAAGAAGAGGGGTTCTTTTGTAAAAATCCAATCCCATTAAATACTCTCTCGATAACAGCGATTTCTCTCCTTCTCCAGATTGGAATCCCGGTCGATCCATCTCTCTCTCTACCCCCTCTCTCTCGATCTCTCTGTCAGTTACAGAGAGAAGAAAGATCCGCGTGTCTCTCGATCTCTCTCTGACGGTCCTCTCCGATCTTTCTTTCCTTTCTTTTTTTTTTTTTTTTTTTTGCAACTGTTACATATTGTGTTACATTTTTGCTCTAGTACTTTACATTTTAACATAGGCATTTCTTTTTTGCAAATGTTAAGCTGATTGTCTCTTCATCTTTGTGCAATCTACCTCATGGTAGTTTTATGTTCCGCTGTCTAGTTGATTTTGCGTTTCATAAATCAGTCTTAAATATATTTTCCCATTCTATTCTGGAAAAAACGTATCTTCTCATGGGATTTTGGATTTAGTCAGTATATATGATTCCAGGGTCTAGAATACTATGTTGCTTTTTTATTTCCTGGATTAAGTAGCTCATAGACTGTGATGGAAGGAGTTGGTAAGGTTTGCTGAGTAATTGGTTCTGATGGCTGTTGTTAGGGAGTTTCCAATAGAGCATCATTTTTCCTAGTGAACCCACTTTCCAACTGAAAACTCCGAGAGAAAAAAAGGAACTATTTAGTGGGCTCACTAGTAAAAATGGTGTGCTCCTTTGGAAACTCCCTTGTTGTTAGGATATGTGATGGAGGAATGTAGATGTTATCTATGTTTGGAATGGGGGTTGTTAATGTAGTAAGCCTGGGCATTGTACATTGGTATAGGGGGCGTTTCTAAAGGAGCACACTAATTTTCCTAGTGAGCCCACTTTATAACAGCCTGGACTTCCAAAAATAACTCTATAAAGTGGGCTCACTAGAAAAAATGGTGTGCTACTTCGGAAACTCCCGGTATAGGATTTTATGTGATGACGTACAAACCCATAATAGGTATTGGGAAGATGCAGTATCAAGAAACTCTACCACTGTGGTCGTTTTTATACCTCCTCTTCTTCCCCCTCATTTTTGTTTGTTGGCTGTGGTGTGGCGGTGGGAGATTTCAGCAGGGAATTGTGCTAATGCCGCTTGCTAGTTGGTTTCTTGCTCTTCAGAATATAAAAACTATATTATTGTTCTATTCCTTAGTTGCTGCAAAAGTTTCTCTGGAGCAAAATAGAGCAGGGAAGTGTCATCAGCAATTAGACAAAAAATATTTTCTTTTTGTTCTATGTTGTAGTTACTCAGGTTATATTATTGTGAATATTATTTATAACCTGTACCCTTTCTGGATGTTTTGGTATGTTTGTTAGTTTATGTTTTAAACCGGCAAATAAACATGTATCTTGCTTGGAATTTTTGCTCAAATAACTGAATCATCTCAATTTGTCATTTCAAACTAGTCCAATTATCTAGTAGGAACCTCCAAATAGACTATGAAAATAACTTTTTTTCTTGGGGGCAAATCTTATTGGGGAAGATTTCGACTGGAGCACAAAATGACCTGGAGAAAGTGACCACGGTGACCTATGCTCAAGTTGCAGTCCATGGTTTCAGTGAAAAGGTTGTTCCCACAGAGAGAGGATACTTTTGAGATGAGCAAATCCTGTAGCAGCAAGACCTGAGTCATCATTGATGGTGAGGTAAAGGAATGGATCGTCAAAGCATAAGATAAGACGTTGGAGTTGATCGCTGAGCATAAGGACCATGTGGCCAAGATTGCCAAGTTGCCGCTTGAGAAGGAGGTACTCCACCATGACGACTTGGTTCAGGTACTAGGTCAGTGGCCATTCAAGTCCAGCGAGCCAACGAACTATGACAGGTTCATTCAAGGGTTTCAGGAGGAAGGCAAAGGGAAAGGAACGACAGCTCCTAAAACAATGTGAGCGTAGTTACTGTCTTTGTAGCATTTTAGCTAATTGTACAAAAAAATCAATCTGTAATTTAATCTCGTGATTTTTCTATTGGCCAAAAGTTTTTGTATTGGAAATTAAGCTGAGCTGGGCAATATACTATTATAAGAATCAGAATTTTCCTTTTATTTTTTTTCCCTTGATAATGTTTGTATGCTTCTCTGACTTCTTTCGATTGGTTGGTTGTCTAAGTACTTGTTGAGTCTCGAAGTATTTTCTTGCATTTCCTTGTTGATTACTTGTTACTGACATTGGGGAGATGAGGTCAAATTTTCATCTTTGGAATTTCATATAAGATCTTGCATATACTTGAGCTTAAGGCTTCCAGAAAAATCCTAATACACTGACATCTCAAGTCATATTATAATTCCTAATATAATGACAATTCAAGTTCTATTATAATTAGAAAATTAATGAACTAAATTATTAGGTAATGTTACCATCATACTGTAGCATAAATCATGTGCTCACTGTTTGTTACAAAGTAGACAATATCATTGAGGAATCAACAATAAGTTAATGAAAAGCACACAATACATTGAAGAGATATTAAGTAATAATGCTATTCTAACGACACAATCCTGATTCGATCAAACTTTCTTGGTGATAATACATAATGGCTGGAATTGGCATGAAGCACTACAAACATACATTTCCTCACATCAAAATATAATGGTGATTCTAAACCAAAATTAACAGGATAAAGACAACCATTCTATCGAGCCATTTCATCTATACAACTTTGAAATTATTGAAACCTCTGTTATTTCGTTTCTTCCAAAGAATCCACTGACACTCTGCTAGGAGAGTTTTAAGCAGTTTGGCAGCAGCAACAGCAGCTTAATAGGTGAGAGACAGAGGTAAACATGAAACCAACGCAGACAAGTGAGATAGAGGAAAGCCGAAATCGAAATGAGGAGAAAGAGACAGCGAAAGGGACCTGCAATTTTCCGAATTGGGCAACAAAAGGAGAGAGGTAGAGAGAGAGGGAGGGAGGGAGAGATGTGATCAAAAGAGAGGGAGAGAGAAAGTTCGCGATTGTGACAGAGGGAGATAGATCGGGAGATAGAGAGGGAGTGAGAAAATTCGCGACTGACTGTCTGAGATTGAGAGAGAGAGAGGGGTGGTTCCGATCGGGAGAAAGAGGGAGAGATCGCTGTTATCGGGAGAGTTATCTAATTAGATTGGTTTTTTACAAAAGGACCCCACTTCTTTGCTAGTTTTTTGACATAAATTTTTCAATCTCCTAAATAGTACATAAATTAATCTACTAAGTAAATTAGACTCGGCAAATAGAAACTTGACATGTGGTATCAGCTCAGAAAAAAATCTGAGCTGACAACCCTCCTTCCGTTTTCTCATATATATATTCAATATGATGATGTAATGGGCTACTTTGCTATGTGCAAAATTTTAAGAAGTGTTCAAATATATATTTGAGAAATTAGTTTTTTATGGATTTTCATAAACTTGTAAAAAATAAATATACCCAAATTTGAGAACAGAAAAGAACGCAGAAGAGGAATGGAACAAAGAAAAGAGATAGAATACTTTTGTATATAAATTTCTAACCTCTCCAAAACACCCCAATTTGAAATATTCTAAAAACAATCCAAATTACATAAATTTTCTAAAATTACTTCGAAACACTTATCCAAAAATTCACAAGTAAATATTTTTATAAATATTTTTATAAATACGTTATAACGCATCACATGAAAACTCTCGAAAACACTCCCAAACCAATATCCTAAGCATGATCATAGTCTTTAAACCCGAACCCGTTCAATACACTAGCTTAGGCATTTCATAATTTAACCATTCAGAGCAACAATTAAGTGGGAGGGAAAAAAAAACTAAACGCTAATTACTTTCTTACTTCCTTGAATTAAAATTACTCTCAAAAACTAATGAACTGAACATAACATTGAGTCCGGGCAATTGGTTTGATTAGCCGAAACGGCGGTTCAACAACCCATAACCTGCTGCTGATCCAGACCGCGGGACATAAACCAGCGACTCGCTCACCGAGCAGGCGACCGCCGCCGCCGACTTGCACGACCCGAGAGCACCCACCAGCCCCGACCGGCCTCCGGCGAGCTCCCTCGTCGTCCTTCTCTTCCGCCCCGTCTTGTCCTCTGCCGCCACGCTGGCAAAGGTGGGGCGGTGCTTGCTCTTGGTGCACTCCGCCAGCGCGAGCTCGAACGGGTCCAACCCGAAACTGTCCCGGAGCTTCATGCGGGTCCTGATATCGGGTGCGGATCTGAGCGGGGGAGGGAGGGGGAGAATCGGGTCCGACTGGCTTGTACTGTTTCTTGGGTTCCGGGTGCTGAACTTGGGGATGCCCGGTTGTTGCTCCCACGAGAACGGGATGGAAGAAGGCAATGGAGATGGCGGGAACCGCCGGGTACAGGGTCTCGGATCCTTATGGGTGAATATTGGAGATCCGAACTCCATTTTCGGAATTAGATGTAGAGACTAGAGAGAGAGAGATAGCGGGGAGTTCAGCTCTTTCTCTCTCTCAAATCAAGAAAAAGAATTTCTTTTTGAGATAAAATTGAAAGGAAGAGAGAGAGAATATAACGGTGGCGACGGCTGAAAGAATGCGTTCCTGTGTGCCGCAGGAGCAGTTTACTTATTCTGCTTCACATTGCATTGCATGGGAGCTTTTAATTTTACGTTGCTCATTAGTCGATATCTGGTCTCGTGGGAGCATCGTCATAATCACAATAAAGCAAATGAAACTTTGTCCCAGAAAAGAGAGAGAAAAAGACATATAGGAGATAAATATTGCAAATTGGGTATGAACTTATCTAATTTTATTTAGAGTATAATGATTCAAAATGATTTAACAATTTGATCCACTAAATAAAATTAGAAAAATTCATTTCCATTTACCAGTCTTTACATGTCCCAATTTTCAATAAGTGGTATCAGAACTAAAATTACTTTGAAAAACGTAACTAAAATTACTTTGAAAAACATTATGCACATAAGTTAGAACTCAAAGTGGAGTAATTTGGTATTATGTTGAAGGGTTTCAAGTTTGGACACGAAGAAGGCTACATAGAGGTGGAACAATTTGGTGTCATATTGAATAAAACAATTTGGACACAATAAAAAGCTCTATAGAGATTCACATACTGTTACAAGAGTAAGAACAATTTTGATTTGTCAAGCAAAGTATTGAGATGCTATCCCCGTTAGTCACAGTGGTAGGAAGGACCAAGCGCTTAACTAAATTCGAATAAAAATAAAAGTTTGTTATGGATATTTCGAACTTATTCATTAAGAAGTGGGTTAGTAATAAAAAATAAAGAGATATTAGAGTTTAATTCCATATTGAAAATACAATTAAATAAACAAATCATTGAATATGTTTAGACTCATGCCTCGATTCATTATTAAGTCTGTTTAGACTCATGATCCGAATCGAGTCGTGAAGGTTAATATTTTTTCAGTCATTGTCACCTTCCTAAATTCTTTTCACTATGGAGTAGTCATTGTCACCTTCCTAAATTCTTTTCACTATAGAGTAGTCCGCTACCCACTATTGTGGTTGCATTTAAGTGTCAGACAATAATCAATTAGGGAAAGTACATCCATGACCGTCATAGTACACACAATTAATACATCTTTTTGCTCTTCGCTGCTATCAACATCCTAAGTTGTGAGATTTAGATGCAAAACAGTTTTCATCAACTATCAAAGTAAAGTTTTGGTACAATAATAGAAAATTGAAAATTGAAAAAGTTATTAGAGTAATTTAGATTCAAATTCTACTAAACTTTTAAATATTACTGTATAAAATTTATTTTTTTTATAAAATAATTTCTCTCAATTTCTCACTGTAAATTTGGAGTTTTAGTACAGTAATAACGACTTTATAAGTCTCAATACAATGTAGCCTTTTGTTACGCTAACAATGATGGAGGACTTTCACAACAACTTTCTGGGACCTTGCTTAAACCATCTTTTCTCGATTGGTTAGATCTAAAGCCTGGACAAGGGTTGGACCCGAATTCAATAAGTAGAGGATCCAGAATATTCAAATTTAGGTGATTGATAGCAACAACTTCCTGTTTATTCTCCCATTTGGCCAATCAGTTGTAACCCATCATAGCCAGTGTGTAGTGGTAAGTAAATAACGGCAAAAAATGCAGCTACATGTAACGGAGACAATTAATAAATGTGTTTATGAATCAAATTTTAACTCGTCCTATATAAAATTTTGAATTAAAAATTAAAAAAAAATATTTTCCTAATTTAAAATTTTGTATAGAAATGACACTAGTCCATTACCATCCCTAATTACTGTATTTGAATTGAAACTTGCAATTGATAACTAGAACTAGTAAATTTCTCAAATTTCAATTTATTGTTATAGTATTTACATTTATCAACATTACAATTACTATTTGCTAGGAGTGTGAAAGTGTAATACACACTTTCTTTTTGCAAGTGTAGTTACAGTAAGTGTGTAGACGGTTGCTGCAACCAAATAGGTAAAAATGCCCGCTTGCAACAACTACAATTATAAACACCTACACTTGTATAGGTTGCCACACAAGTCAGCTCATCTGTACTGGACAAATATTTTATGCATCCCATTAAGCATGAAGGTGCCATGATTATATGAGCAAGCGTAGTTCATGGATCTCTTCGATTTAGTGTATCTGCCTTTGTGCTATCAAATCTCCAAAATAACACCTTAAGAAAAAGCATCATGTGAAAGTCTTCATGTGCTATCAAATCTCCTAAAATAACATCTCATGTGAGAGTCTTCATGTTTATTTTCTCGTCCCCTAATATATTTTTTTCCCCTTTCTTTTATGCAACAAAGAATTGTATTATGTTGTATGCCAAAAGTTTAGGATGAGATAGAATAATTCTTAAAATTTAATGGCTGCAAAATGCAGATGTTTTTCTATTTCGATTGAAGTGTTACAAGGTTATCATGATCATAATTTTCCTCATATTCACTGCATCAATTATGACAAGCCATCCTATGCTACTGCATTCATCATGATCTTTCATCGCCTCTAAAAGATTTTTTACATCCATCATTTAAAGCCAACTACGAACAATTAAATGTTAAACCAATGGTAACATAATGTTTTGCCTTTGTTACGTTATGTCGCAAGTAGCATAACACATAACGTAGGTTATACAATTTTCTATTTATTTAATAAAAATAAATATAAAGCTATATAAAATAATTTTAATAAATTGAAATAAATTTAAAATATCTAAAAAATATAAAACTATTTTGTAATATATAATATATTCAAATGTTATATTAAATTTTACAATAATTTTCAAATATCTTCATAAATTATATTAAGTCTGCAATCGTAATTCCAATCATCATTTAAATAAAAAAAATAATTTTCTAATTTTTTATTTCAATTCCAATTATTATTATTGTTGTAATTTATATTTGGTAATATTCAATTTATCTTATTTATGATTGTTGATTTCAGTTCAATCAAAAATTTAATAAAATCAACAAGTAAAATATTTCAGCAACCGGACGAGAAATACAATAAATGAATAAGGAAGCAAACTTAAATTATCAAGTTAAAAATTTCAAAAGCAATCAAACAAATTAATAACTAATTAAGTAAGAAAATTATAGTAATTTGCTAATAATCAAAATATTAATCAACAACAATATATAAATTACTAAAAAAATAATTGTAAATAACGTAACATAACGTGATTTAACATAATGTTATGTAATATAACGTAAAATGACATTAAAAAAGTACTGTTACGGTATACTGAGTTATTTCTAGTTGTTACGTAGCATTAGAATTCCGTTAGGTTACGTAACGTAATATAATGGGTTTCATAACACGTTATTTTCAACAATGTGTTAAACTGCTCAACGGTAATGTCAGCGATCTTAATAAAAAAGAGAGTATCCCATTCCATATCTTCTTCCATAGGCTACGGACTAGTTTTTAGATGCAAGCCATGCACGCTACTCAAAATAAATTTATTTTGCACTCTAACGATGAATTGGTTGTAGAAACCAATCACTTGAAGAAAAGAAAAAAATTAAGATGGAAAAGAAACATGCATATCCTCTCCTCTCCAGTTTTTTTTTTTTTTTTTTTTCTTTTTAATTTTTATTTAAAAGAAAAGATAGAAAACAAGTCAAGGCCTATGTCAAAACTCCTAGGAAAGTTATGAAACTTGGCATAATTATTCTCAAGATAGAAAAAATAATCTCCTAAGAAGAAGGTATCTCCTCAAAAGACAAACTTTTGATGGACCCTCTTGCAAACATGTAGTTGCCTCCATGCCCTCAAATTGCATGCTATTAGAATAAACACCTTAATGCAAATGCCAAGTTAATTGACTATTTGTCTTCTTGAGTATTAGCTTTTGTTTCTTCTGACATATTACTTAGCTTTCTTCCATTTAAGTGGAAGAAAATCTCTCTCCATCATGATATGCTTAAAATTTTTTGCTCTCAAGACACCTTTTCATGTATCATTCAACATTGCAAGTCGATAGAATTGTGGATCAGTTGAAACACCTCGTTAGATGTTGGAACCTTCAAAATAATGTCTTGACGTTTAAAGTTTAATCGGTGACATAACTGTCTTTTTCTAGGCTTCTCTATCCATCTTCCATCTGTACTAATTAACAGAAGTTAATGGGGGTATGATGAAGCTTGGCAGTGTATTATTCTAAGTTAATCAAGGTCAAACACATGGCTATTATCTTGTTACTAAATTAAGTTCATGATTTGCATGCCAACGATCATGGAAAGCTCATGTATCTATTATTTTGGAGAGAGTAGGTTGTAGTGACTGGTCTGGCATAATTCAAAGATCCAAGCTCTGCCATTCAAAAGAAAAAAGATTAATTACAGTCAGACTCCCTTTATTATTAGGGGTATGTAATTTAACACCCCTAAATTTGAAACTCTAAAAAAAAAAACCCTGAACTGTTAACACTGTTAGTGAGGGTTAGTTATTTTCATTCTCATTTTTTTTTACTAAAATGCACTCCCACCCCTCAAATTCCTATTCTGATCTCATTTCTCCCTTTAACCAGCACACACTCTCTCTCTTTCTCCTCTCTCTCTCTCTTCCTCTCTATCCCTCTCAGTCAGAAAGGGAGCGTGAGTGACTGAGAGAGAGGGATAGAGAGGGATAGAGAGGGAGAGAGAGTGTGCTGGTTAAAGTGATAGATGAGGGTAGAATGAGAATTTGAGGGAAGAGAGTGCACTTTAATTAAAAAAAATTGAAATAACTAACTCTCACTAACAGTATTAACAGTTCAGAAATTTTTTTGAGAGTTTCAAATTTCAGGGGTGTTAAGTTACACACCCCTCATATTACAGGGGGTCTGACTATAATTAACCCAAAGAAAAATTATAGTCTACAACTTGGAGAGCAACAGGTCATTTCCTGGGGACATGATTGAGATCTACTCTAACTTAAAATGGTTATTTAGTAGAAGAAGGGTCTCTTATTTAGATTTGTTTTGTATTACGGATCATTAGCCTAATGTGATTTGTTATCTGCAATCTCATTAGACACAGATCACAGAACAAGGAGAGCAGGTGAGTGAGACTGCAAGTTATTGAAACTTCACTTTTCCTCAGGCCTGTAAGCTCTCCCATGTCCAAATTTTTATTCAAGATAAAGAGAGAACAAAAATAATTCTTACGCTAGATGTATATAGTACAATATATAAAACTGGACTGAAGGAACATAGCACATGTTAGGTTTCATCACAAATATCAAGCAAACCATAGAATTCTATGATATACTTGAGCAACGTGTATAGAAAACTCACCATTAGTCTCTACCCAATAGCAACTATTAGATAAAATATTCTATGGGTTAAGTTTTCACCTACTTGCAACAAAAAGTGGAATAAAAAAGAGTGTTATGACATGGAGAGTTCCTACTCCTACAAATTGAATTTTCTTTCGCAGGGAGGACCAAATTGGACTAGTGTTTGGTTGTGGCATATCAGGGACAATCCTCATCGTAGAGAACAAACATAATTTATCCTTCAACTGTTTGTTTTTTTTTTATGGGAAGGTAGTTGCAAGTAGAGATGGTAATAGACGCGTTCACATGTTAAATTTTAGTTATTTCTATATAAAATTTTGAATTAGAAAAATAAAATTTTTATTTTTAATTCAAAATTTTGTATATGGCAGGCCAAAATTGACCCATAGACATTGTCCATTACCATCCCTAGTTGCAAGTGGCCTAAATTGCACGATGCAAATTTGGAACATGCATTACTGATATATATATTTATGTACAACCAACCATTAACAGATTGCGTACCTTAATCGCTCCTATGTACCAATGCTGATACCCGTCTTTTCTCATTCCTGTTACGTTCAGCTGCTCACAATTGCCATCCTTCTCGACTTGCTGTTGGCATCTGCAGCAACTGCAGGCAACTTAATTCTCTCAAATTTGAAATGAATGCAAATATTTATTGTAAGGTAAACTGATAGAGATTTTGTTTTAGAACCTACAGATGCAATGTGGATTCAGAAAAACCACTGAGGATTGTACATAGGAAGGATAGACAACCAAACACCTCTTGCTCCTTTTACAGCAGCACAAATACAGAACTAGAGTGTTACTGCTTTTAAACATCTCCATGGATACTGCCCCTGTAACCATGAAATTTCATTCTGACCCAGCTATTCTCTGGATGCCAGGACATTATAAAGCAAAACAAGCAGCAAGATGGAAAGTACAAGATGCAGGACATTGTTCTAATTGGATGCGTACGTAGACCTAATCTTGATGTATAAACCCATTATATTTATTAATAAAGTTCAATTTCTTTAGTCATGTATGCACCAATCACACGATAATCATGAATATAAAAACAAGCAATGTTAACATTTCTATAGCAATGAGGAGGGCATATTAGCCAAGCCCAAGCTTTTCATCAAAAAATAAAACAAGCAACGCAAAGCAAACAGTCTGCATTGCACTGGAAGTCCTCAATAACGAAGGCAATTAAGTTACAAGTATAGCCTACTGTGGATAGCCTCCTCAATCGGACAAGGTCACAAGTATGAGCTTATGAGACAGCTCCAAAATTTTCCAGTAGCATTAAAGCTACCAAACTTCCATATTGCAGGTTCTCATCATTTATCTTGCAAATTTATGTTCTAACCACAATAACATTCGACATATGAGAACTACATTTCCGATAAATTAAAATGATTTGGAAGACATTGCCTTTAAACAAAGGCCTTAACAATTCAGCATCATAATAAGATTTTCTCATTTTGTGTAAGTTGTGAAACCATGCTCACAGAATTTATAAATTTTAATAATCACGAGATGAACTATAAATTTTAAAAAGCACTGCAAAATGATTGATCAGACCAAAATAAGAGCGCCCAAATGAAAAAAAACTTGATTCACCAACAATAAGAGAACAAACAAAAATATGGATCATACTACATAACACATTATCATCATCAGTATAATTTTGACAAGCATTTCTAGTTTTCAACTTACTGGGTGTGGATTACTTGGTATTCAGTGGGGAAAACATTCAGAAGGCTCCAGGGAAAAATCGATTAGATGTATGATGAGATCAATGTTTAAAATAGCGATAACGGTATCGTAACGTTTTGCCTTTGTTAGGTTATGTCGCAAATAGCGTAACGCATAACGTAGGTTATGCAATTTTCTATTTATTTAATAAAAATAAATATAAAACCAAATAAAATAATTTTAATAAATTGAAAAATAAATTTAAAATATATAAAAAATATAAAATTATTTTGTAATACATAATCTAATCATATGTTATATTAAGTTTTACAATAATTTTCATATATCGTCATAAATTATATTAAGTCTGCAACCATAATTCCAATCATCATTTAAATAAAAAAGCAAGATTCCAATTTTTTATTTAGATTCTAATTATTATCATTGTTGTAATTTATATTTTGTAATGTTCAATTTATCTTATTTATGATTGTTGATTTCCGTTCAATTAAAAATTCAATAAAATCAATAAGTAAAATATTTCAGCAACCGGACGAGAAATATAACAAGTGAATAAGGAAACAAACTTTAAATTATCAAGTTAGAAATTCCAAAAGTAATCAAACAAGCCAATAATTAATTAAGCAAATTACAGCAATTCGCTAATAATCAAAATAATAATCAACAACAATATATAAATTACTAAAAAAAATAATTGTAAATAACATAACATAACGTAATTTAACGTAACGTTGTGTAATATAACGTAAAATAACGTAAAAAACGTACTGTTACGGTGCACTGAGTTATTTCCGGTTGTTACGTGGCGTTGGAATTTCGTTAGGTTACGTAACGCAATATAACGGGTTTCATAACGCGTTATTTTCAACAATGGATGAGATATTAATCAAGTTTCCGCCCTATATGTTTGCATGAGCTTCCAGACCAAGCTGACTACAGGAAAGAAAACAGGTCCAAAAGGATCCAGAAGGCCAGTTGGAGGATGACAAACACAGTTTCAGCCCAGGTAACAAGTCATTAGAGAACAACATATGAAATTCTCCAAGACTTGGAAAGAAGCATAACAAAGTAGTGGAAGGTTTCATAAGGTGTAAAAAATAAAGTAGGGGAGATATGTTACGACTATGCCAAAAGAGATAAAACCTTTTTTTTGGGGGAAAGGGCCAGCAACCAATGTTATTGAAATAGAGAATATACATAGAAAGGGAAGATACAGGGTAGAAGGGGATTATAGAGGTTGGTTAGAATGGACAAAACTTAAGCAGACTTAAAGCAAATTAACAATGTTAAAAGCAAGATTTGTACACCATGACGTCTGTTAGCAGAGGTGATGATCCTGAACACAAGGAGCTTTGAGACAATGCCACTTCAAATATTAAAGCTCCTAAAGGGACAGTGATACTTAACTGTATGAAGTTAGTTACATAGCACGTGTACTCAAACCGCATAGAATCATATAAGCCATAATGCAAAAACCATTGTATATTTTACGCTATCAAGTGTGGCATGTGTACTTGTATTATGGCTGTTAGTTGCTAGCAGATAACAACAATCTAAATCATACAAAAACCAGGTGCTTTATGTGATCACTACAGCCAAGAATTAGCGAACCATGCAGGATAAATTTTTGCCTATTTGTGGACTGCAACGAATAAACAAGATGACATAATATGGTATGGACCTGGTCCTAGAAACAGAATTTTCTTATATATGGAAGAGGATATTAGACCTAGTCTCGCTGCAACAATCTGTATCGCCCCAAATTATACCATCGAGAGATTTGACAGTATATCTCATATCTAGGTAGCCTCTACCAGTGGACACTCAGACTTGGTATGTAGGCTGAACCAACAATAAGTTGGCAGGTATAAGATCTAATCTGCTACCATCCATAGATAATAAAATAGCATTATCTAGAAACGACATCGAAAAGGAAACAAAAAGCACAAAGAATTTAAGATACAATACCAAAATAAGAGCGACAGACAAGTAGTAAAGAATGTACAAAGTTACACTGACCTATAAAAGTTCCCACAAAACTATCAGGTCAACTTCAATAGGGTTAAGGGAACAATTTTGCCATAAAATACCAAAATAGAGCGACAGACAAGTAGTAAAGAATGTACAAGTTTACACTGACCTATAAAAGTTCCCACAAAACTATCATGTCGACTTCAATAGAGTTAAGGGAACAATTTTGCCAAGAGTACAAAGGCTCGGTGGGTCTCAATGTGTAACACATGTGAAATGCAGCCCTCGCATTTGCTAGACTCTATATTCATATTTTGGCTCTATATTCATGTCATAGGTCAGTGTAGATTTGTACATTATTTACTGCTTGTCTGTCGCTCTTATTTTGGCTCTATATTTGTGGGAACTTTTTATAGATTAGTATAAACTTATATATTCTTTACTACTTGTCTATTGCTCTTATTTTGGTATTGTATCTTAAATTCTTTGTGCTTTTTTGTTTCCTTTTCGATGTCATTTCTAGACTTGCGCGCACACATGAAACACACCCCTTGCCTTTGCAAGGAAAATGCAGGCCTCGCAGGAACACACCCTAACATATTCAAGGAAAACATGAGTCTCATACTGCCTTCTGCATGGCTTTCACTGCTTTAAAGCAGCAATTAAAGTAGGGATTGCACCCTACATTCTCCACTTAATGTGGGGCTTTAATCCCCATTAAGTAGGGATTTAAGGAGTCAATTACCCAGCATAATGACCCCTAAGGCTCCTCTAAATCCCCATTAAATAGGGCTTTAACCATACACTTCCTTTTTTTCAACTGTGGTACTTTTTCCTATGTTTAATGGATTATCCATACTGCAGCCAATTAGCAAAAAATAAAAAATAAAAAAGGAACTTATTGTGGACAGTTATTTCTCATATATTGTATCGGATCTTGAGGTAGCTGATATACAATAGACCGTATAATGCCTATATGATATATCGGATATTGCCAATTTTGCTACCACAAACAATTGGCAAATACCGATTCCAATAATTTAATAATTTAAACCATAGTATTGAAAATTGTTTTGGTGACACTGATTCTTGAAATATCTTCATAAGACAAGACATTTAGTTATGATTTAGTAAAATTAATACACAAAAATCTAACCTCACTAAGTGATTGCAAAACAAGCAAATATGTTTACTGAAATTGATATATAAACCTTTGAATTTTCCTTTCTAATTTAAACTTTGCAATGTAATTCACAGACATGCTTTCCGGAACAGGAACAGAAAACACAAGCTCATGGGTAAACTAACGATAATATGGTGAGGACTGCCATTTAGAACTTTCAAGCTGGCCCTGATCTAATAGCATAATCCAGATCTGCTATAAGATCTTCTACATCCTCAATGCCAACAGAGATGCGAACCAGATCTTCAGTCAGTCCTCGGGCCTCGCGGACTGAGGCAGGGATGCTTGCATGGGACATGAAACATGGCAAGCTAATCAGCGACTTCACACTTCCTGGAACCAGAAAAATTATTAATTACTTATATAATAAAAAGCAGAAGAAGAGAGACATAATGAAGGGAGTCAAATTAACATGATAATTCTGTAGTTTTTAGTTAGGTCACTAGAAAGCTATAAGAATATGAATTTCTATTGGATGGAGTTAAATATATTCAAGGCTCCAGACCAAATTCCCAAAATCAATCAAGCCTGTACATCTTTAATTTTTCTTGCTTTCAATTCGTAATGATTTTCAGGGTTTAAGCATTGAAATGGCATGTTAATGTAAGCAAAGGTGCACAAGTTCGAGGAGTGAACAGGGTTGAATGCCACTTTTGAATGCATAATCCAAGTTAATACTATGAGATGAAAATATATGGAATTAGTGTGCAACGACTAGTAAGAGAGAGAAAAAAAGGAGAAGGAAAGGACAAACAAATCATAAAGACTAATTATTCTGGATCTGCTCAAAATCCCAGCCTACATCTAATTCCCACGTCTTTGAGGGATTATTTTAACTCCTAAAATAATAGTGACTTCTCTTCCACCAAAAAGTATCTCCATTCTTACAACACAAAATAAGTGTATAATCTATAAATCAAGTATAAATAGTCATCACTGTGAAAGTAAATTACAAGGGGCCTCCCAAGTGCCTAGATCATAAATTGTTGCCACTTTCAGCATCTAGAAACTTAACTCATAAATTGTTAGAATATGGACCAATTTCATTAGGACATGCATTAGGACAAAGAGAAACTGCAAAAACATATGTTAACAGGGTATTTAAATTTGATGTCCACACGATTTATTCTAACCAAAGAACTACCTATTCTAACCTAAAGCAACATAAAGCATATAACTTTATGCTTTACGGTAAGATCAAAGGGATTAAGGACAACTAAAGTTTGTATAATTTGGACCGGAGCCCATCTCCCAGTTCCATCCCTAAATTCCACACATCCCTGCAAATTGTCCTTGAGGCAATAAACAAAGAAGAATAACAGGAATTACAATACATAATTAAATATATTTGTAATGCATAGATCTAGCATATGTTCCAACAAATTCTTTTCTTACTAATGCATGTTTTAACAAAATTAAAACATGCTCTAACTTTAAACTAGACTTTCTGTAACGTTCAGATGCTTTTGACCTAGACTCTCAGGAAAGCCATTGTTCCAATGAAATTAAAAAGTATCTGAATGATTAACTCTCTCTATATATGCTATTGCACCAATGAAATTGGACTGTGTTCACTTGAGCTTTGAAAACATTGCATAAAAACAAACTAGATCGCTATGTATAAACTTTTACATAGTTTCCAAACATTGAAATTAAGATAAATCTAACTATGATATATGTCATCAGATGATAGATGCTAATGTTATTATACACAAGCATCTCTCATGCGTCATACTTGTCTGGTGTAATTGAACTGATGAGCATCAAGTGCCCATAAATTATTATTAAAAAGTAACAAAGAATTATGAATTCTGCTTTCACAGTATAAGCTACTCTAAAGAGTTTGTTAACACCCTAAAATCCACAAGTTATCAATGATTAGCGAGTAGAAAATGGCTAAATCACTTGAGAATCAGTTAAACATTGTGAGCCATTGAATTACTAGCTCTATTGGGAACATATTACAAATGTGGTCTAACATGCGCACTTGTAAAAGAAAGGGTTAAGAGTAGAACATCCATTACCAAAACTAACAGTTGTACTAAAATATTTTACTGTATCAACAATGTGCTTTGAGAGATCGAGGGATCCTGTCAAGAAACTTAGAACAGAACCAGCACCTTTTGCCTGGAAAAAGACGGAAAGGATAAGTTTAGACTCCTTCCTGGTTCTCATGTTCAGATTCTTTCCAAGAGAGTACCTGGGAATAATGCAAGGAGTGACCGGGGTGACTAGGAAGTCCTGCATAGTTAACTTGCTTTACTCTTGGGTGGGATGATAGGAATTCAGCAAGCTTCTCTGCATTAGCCTGTACAAACAATCAATCAATAAGAATAATTCCAATCATTTCAAATCATATAGAAAAATAGGAAAGCTCATAACATATATAATACCACAATGAGAAGTTTGCCAACTGAACAGAAATATTAAAACAAACAAAAAGAAATGAACTTAAGAGCATTGAATAACTTTTTAATGTTAAAAAGTATGTCTAGACACAATCATCAATGCTGACTTCCTCATAAGAAATTCTTTTGTCTTCTCTGATATATCATAGTTGTCATTAGAGCCTTCTACTGGATGCAGACATTGGCGTATAAAATTAATCCAAGAACTTTAAAGAAATTGGTCAAACAACTTGACAAAAAAGCTACAAAAAAACATTAGGATGAATTTTTTGCTATTTTCCAAATAGGTTTTGCTCAGATCTAAGTGAAGGAAGAAAAAGAAAGGAAAATATGAGTTTTGCTTTCTCTCATTCGATTACTACAGAAATCTGGGAAAGAATAACTGGTGAAAAGATAATTTATTTTGATTTCATAACAATGAACTGAAACATCGCCCACTTTAAGTTGAAAAGTATTAAGAATACAACAAGAATTGCTGTTCTTTCTCAGGTGTGAATACAAAACAAACAATCATTTTCTTCTCTCTCAACAATTTTTATGCTACCAATAGCCTAAGTGATGACTTCATGCAGTAAAATTTTGAATACTCCCGAATAAAAAACAGTGCACCAGCATCATCAACAAGCCAACAAGTATTATGTGAACAGATTGTGAAATTTTAACAAAATAAATTGTTTGAAATTCATGAATCACCCATATAGAATTCCTTAAATTCTTTTTTTATTATTTTGAATAAATAAAGTGTAAAGTATTATATGAGTAATTCAACTGTCAAAAAATAAAGAGCTATGATCTCAGAGATGGACAGGGGACAGGTAAGGACCAGGCGCAATATCTTAACTCCAAATCACAAGAACCGAAGACACGACAATACATATATATTGTATGTGTGCAAGTTTTTAATGTGTATTGCTATAAAAAAAATTATTGATAGTTAAAATGCATGGAAAGCATTTTACATGGACACTAACCACGAGCTATTCTTGTTTTTTTCGTTTGTAAATACAGGAAGAGAGAGGCATTTTCATGATTCCCAAGTGAGTATAGAACCGAGAGCAGAAGATGCAAAATGACGTGAGGATATGGTTCAAATTAAAAGATATCACCACATATAAGAACAAGAAAAAAATGCAATTAAAAGGGAAAAGACACTGCATCTTTCCTCTATCTACCAATTTTTAATAGATCCAGGAGCAAGTCCCAAAAGCATGTTAGACACGTATTGACATGCCTGTCATCTCTACATGTATCCAACATATGAAAATTCCTGAGATAGTCATGGTCCCCATATCATAGCTAAAGAATAATCTGGTACTTATTTGAACTTTTGAATAATTGAGATTATAGCTATACGGGGGGGGGGGGGGGGGGGGGGGGGGGATCAATTCCAGAAGCAAATCAGACCAATTGGTAGTGCTAGGTAAATAACGGCAAAAAATGCAGCTACATGTAATGGAGACAATTAAAGGATAGGATTTGATTAGAAATTTGATTAGATTTCAGTTTTAGATTTGTTTGAATTTGATTAAAAAAGGATTTTAGTTTTATTTGATTTTATCTTGTTTGCACGTGGTGCACGTAGGTATTTTCTATATATATTGCTTGTATGACAATGTTTTAAGGAAAAACGAAGAGAATTGTTTTGAGCTTATTAAAGCATGTGATTTGGTTCCTCCAAATCTTTTGTGTGATACGCAAGAGTAGGCATGTAATTCGCATGAATGTGAAACTCAAATGAATGTGAAACTCAAATTATTTATAAAATCCTAATTTTATCCCTAAATTTCCAATACAAAATCCTAATTTCTCTTCCATCATGCGTCAATATGGCTAATGAATTATGTTGTTTGGAAAAAGTGCATCTCTTTTACTTGACCAAATTCAACTATAACCTTAAAATCTGGTTCAAGTTGAGATAAGAGGGTAAAAAATGTGGCTGATCGCTAACGATTGTTGAGTCCAGAAGAAGTGGATTTTTCATTTGATCATAGTCAAGTGAAAAAAAAAAAAAAAAAAACCACCATCTAAAAACTAACAATCACATTCAAGACCTAAACACCCTAACAAATTGATGATGCAAGAACCTTTAAGGGCCTTAAGTCTTGGGACACCATAAGTTATTAAGATATGGATGACGGCTATTATGGTTTGAAGATTATGTTAAGCATGCACAAAGGATGAAAAGAAAACCAGATATCTTAGTGACATGACTGTTTCCTTTATATGTATATCTCCAAACATGTGCAATAACAAAAACATGTATGTCCCAGTAGGATGACTTATGACATCTACATATGTATGTACAACAAAATAAGGCCTCAATTTCAAGAGTAATTTTACCTGATAACTCAAAGCTTCATTTATATGATATTTGTAAAAGAATTTTTAAATGAAATCTTAACCTTGAACTCAGCTGGAAGTATAACATGTTGCACGTATTGCTATATCACATTTATAATAAGATAAATAATATATGCAAATTTATTTAAGAAAAGTAGAAAACATTCATAAAGATGCTGTACAATTAAGAATCTTCGGAGTATCATGCTTTGATTGCACAAGACAAGGAGATCTAAATGTACGGAGAAAACTAAGCATAGTGAAAACATGAAATTTCTCCTGGATCTTTAGTAATAGCTTAGATGGAAACCTGGCTCTGAATTTTGGTAGAATGGCATGTGTTCAGAATGGTCCTTATTTATCAGGTTTGCAATATGCATTTGCACAAGCATGACCTATGTGCCTTCATCTGGAAAGCATAGATACGAACATGGATTTAGATATGGATACAAATACGGAATATGACATTTGTGAAAAATAAGGACATAGACACGGTAAGGACACGGAAAAAATATCAACATAATATATATTCTTTTATTATTAATATAATAATTTTACTAAAGTATCCAAAACAAAAGCAGCAGCAATGTATGTTCTTCGTGTCTCTTCATTTTTTTTGCAAAGGATAAGCATCACCATCAACCATACATCTCTCTCTCTTTCTCCCCCTCTATAGGCAAAAAAATTAAAAAAAAAGATGGTGATGACAGTAGGTCAAGGATTAGTGTAGGGTGTGAATGCAAAACATTATTTTTTTTATATATATAAACTAAACAAGATTGATGTTGCAAGAAAATATTAAAGTATAATTTCATAAAACTAACTAGGTATAGATAGATTTTACCAATTTACTAATATTTATTTTTAATTTTCTCAGTCATTGAACTCTTTTTTTTAGACATAACCTATAAGAAATACGGACACAATAATGACACAACATTTTTTTCTTTATTTTATTGGACACGCCGTGTGATGTATCATATACGATTTTTGGTGTGTCTGTATTGGACATGGGTCCAATACGAATACGACATCCCAGCAACATGTCCCTACTTCTTAGGCTTTCATAGAGAGCATGCGTTGGTCTATCAATGGTTCTCAACTTGCACACAGGATTGGTTATAGGGCAACGGTCCAGGAGCTTTGAGAAAAGAGCAAATCCTGGCCCTTGTATGGCTTTGACTTTCCCCATGCATGTTATTCAACCAACAAGTCTCCCACCCAACTCCTCCAGGCACTTGTGTATACCCATAAATTCACACGCAACTCCAACATGTATTAGTAATAAGAAGGTGAAAGGAGACTCCACTATGATTATAAAAGATCCCTTTTCCATGTACGAATTTAATTAGTTACTGAAGCTCAACAATAACTCATATGAAACTTAAATGTGACCATTTAGCCTAATTAAGCACCATTACAGTTCAACTCCTGCACCCACTAATTTAATCCATTAAAAAAAATGGAAACCATGAAGTTGATAGGACTTAGAATTCAACTAAACAATCTGATGATTTCACCAGCGAATTGATTGAAAAAATTGCTGGAGATGTAAATATTTTGGCTTGAAGGCAATATAGTAATAAAAGTGTTGAATGTAAATAATTGTTAAAAATGCACATGGATGCTAGAAATAGAAAGTAGATCATTTTTACGGCCAAATACAAAAAGAACAAGACCAAAACATAAGTTGATCAACAAGTATGCTCTTCAAAAGTGGTCCTGGATAGAATTATCTTCTGATTGCTGCCAAATTAAAATTTAGAAGCAATAGGTTTGTTATATCAAACAGTAGATTAAGAGGAACAAAATCAAGAAGTCTATCATGCAGTTTCCATGCTTTTAAGATCCCATACAAACTGTGAAATCCAATTATACACATTCCGTTAGTCCATAAACCTATTTTGGAAAGCTTCCAAGCTCAAATAAGTAAATACTTGACAACAACAAAATCCTCAGATCAGAGAGAAAGCTAGGTTTTCTCTGCATAGATCTTCCAATCTCAAATTTGAACATGACCACAACCAAAATACTTAGATCAGACAGAAGGCTAGGTTTTCTTTCTTCAACTCCCATATGTTCGCAGGTGAGGTCCAGTCCATGTGGAAGTTAAAATCATTGAATTATAAGTACTGTACTCTTTCTTATGCTCATCAAAGTAGCATTCTATCCTGATCCCAAACAAATCCCGACCAGATGACCAAATCCAAGCATTTCTAGCTAAATCCAACATTTATAAATGTGTAACAAAACTCCAAAAGCAACTTCTAAAGCAAAATTATTTAGGAACAAGTTAAAAGGTTGCTGACATAAATGCAAGAAAGACTCAGAACAATGTAAGCAACCTGAAAGAACCTCTGATGCACACCCAAATTCATGGGAATAACTAACCAGGCTCGATGTAATGGCTACCAAACAATTGAGCCGGCAACCTTGCTGACACGCATCAGAAAATTCTTGAACGATACATTTTCTACTAATAAAGTCTAGTAAAATATCAGGATCATCATTCTCCATATAGATAATAAGATGAAAAGTAGGAAAGGCAAAAGTAAGCCAAGTGTAAGATGTGTGTGGACTTGTTTATTCTAAATATATATTATTCTATTTATTTGCAAAAGCTAGTCAAAAACATGATGCCGATATATTATAAGAATAAATTAGCTACAAGAAATCAAATTATTTTGCACCTGTTGCTTCTCCACACGTAGGGCCATCGTCTTGACACCTCGTAAGCAAAGCCAGCAGTCAAATGGTGCTAATCCATTGCCTTCTGCATTTTGTAGAAATGCAATTGCTTTTGCTAAGCTGGTAAAGTGCCAAAGCAGTAAACTTGGTAAAGTGTCAATGACAAATAATTGTAAATATTTCTGTAGTAATAATTAAACAATAGGAAGATAAAAATCATATGGTAACTCCCCTAAGTTATTAGGTGCTTTACCAGTTCATTTGTACCATTAATTTCAGCTCAGAATTTCGATACCGATATTTACTATTCTCGACATTTTTTACTTTGTATTTCGAACCTTGAATTTTGATCCCTTAAAATGCGTCATGACCTTGTTCCATACTATCCTGTATAGGATTTTTGGTGTTTTCTTCTTGGATGGGTCAAGTTAGTAGGGAGCAGAATAGAAAGCCAAGCATATCATTGTACGGCCTTGGAAATGCAAGCATTTAGTGTATGATGACCGATGAAGATTAATTCATGCTTGTACATAAAAGCCTCTCATCATCTCCCTCTCCCATTTTATTTCTTTTCTTCTCTCTCTAAATTTTTCTCTAACTTCATCTCCAATAGAAGAGAACGCTGAGAAAAGTGCCCCAACCACTTAGCTCAGTTCCAACAATTTAGTAAAGTAAAACTCCAACTTTTTATTTCAATTACCAATTTTAGACTTATTCTATCACAGTTTCTTAGATCACTATATCTCTCAGACCGTAATTCTGATTGTCTTGTACTTGTCTCATTCAAAAGATTTTTCCGTCTCTACAGCTTGGCTTTTGATAATCTTCACGGATTCCAACTGTAGCTATCTCAGGATAGGCAATTAACCTATTGCCTAAAACTCATCCTAGATTTTGATTCTGCGGCAGTCTGGTAAAACAACTATATCTCCTACACCCAAACTCCAATTGAGCAGATTCTTGATTCATTAGAAAGATTATTCCAAATCCTACAACTTTCCTTTATATTTTGAATCCTAATCCGACTATAGTTATTCTGAAACTAGTCTCAAAGTTGTCGTTGTGTACATATTTAGAATCCATTCGGCAATAAGTGAATAAAATAACCATATTTTCCATGTCTGAACTTTGATTAAGGTGATTCTTGATTCGCTGAAAATTTATTCCGAAAACTACAACTTCCTTTACATTTTGATTTCTAATTCTATCTGTCGCTACCTGAAAACTAGGCTGAGAGTTATTGCATGTCATGTATAAATGAAGTTCATGTTTATATGTTTTATGATATATGCTTGGTTGTACTACAAATTCATTTTAACACTCTTGTTGCATGCTAATACTTGATATACAAATACTGATTACTTGGCACACTCGTTATATAATTGTTACATGTGTAGCTATATCAATATTCATTTCATGTGACAAGTTTGTATAACATGTGAGAAATGATATTCATACTTGTACAGACACTTAATATCATGCTAGGACATAGGACATATGTCTAGTTGTTATCCTATGTAAGGTTGTTACTTATTATATTGGATTTATGTTAAAACTAAATACATGCAACACCACTTGGATGATATATGATATACTATGAGCATTCATGATATATTGTTACTTGCCTACATGCTAAATGGATATATATTTACATGGTACATTGTTACATGTGTGATATTTGATTCTATGACACTTGATACATGAGATAATGGTACTTGATATATGATACCTGATACATGACTTATCAAGATACATGATACATGATATACTTGATTGATATATGGTAATATAATATATGGAAATTAATCTGGAATATCCTGAAGATAGACGTGTACATAATCCTCAACTAGTCGATTTCTTGTTTCATGTTATTGTTAAAAATAGACATGTAAATGGTCATGCCTACTTATATTAGGATATTCCTGACTTGGTTCATTTATAACATGTATTGACATTATGGAGCTATGGGGGAACTTAATGATGGATTTATACATTATTGTAAGAGGTTATGAGAGAGGTTGCGCAACCAAATCCAAAGCTTACATACATGACATTGTCAGTACCCATGGCAAATTCCAAAGTCCCTCGCATTTTCCACTTCCACCTTGGTGGTAACATCTCTACAAAGGTAGCAAACCAAAGTCCACTTCTATGGCAAATCTAGATTCCACTTTGGTGGTAAAATCTAGAGTTTATATACGGTATTTTCAAATTTCCTGTTAAGGATGGTACTATTACGATATGTGCATCATATCAATCAGTTAATTCTAAATGAGTAAACACTAGACATTGACCTAGACTCAGTATATTATGCTTATTCTTGATATTTATACTCACACCAAATTTGAGATCTCATGTTCAGACACTTGCCATATAAATTCACGCTTATGCATGTTCTAACATGTACACTTGACACATTTGATCATCCTGATGTATATGTTAGTTTTGCACCACCATTATATCGTTCCTTTCTTTGTGTTCTACTGTAGGGTTTAATCCCTTTGGTTCTCATACCCTAGGTGTTAGTGACGAGGGTGAGAATCCATTGATGGGATGATCCCGACTCTAGGAAGTGGACAAAGAGCAATAGATCACTGGACTCTCCATCTCTTATTTCTTCTACTAATATGTCCTGGGTTCTCTCATGTGTATCTTCTTAGCACTGACTCAATTTTTTGTATCTTGCATTTTAATTGTTTTTAGCAGTACTGATTTTATGAGTATGAATAGTTTTGGTTATGGACATGTTTATATTCCATCCTATATGGTAGTAAAGCCTAACTTCCACAATTTTGTGACTGTGTAGTTAGTTATTTTGGCATCGTATATATTATTTTTTTTTCCTGAGTGCATTGTCCTCCTGTAGCGCACTCCGTTTTCAGGTACATTGAGGAAAGCAATGCATTAAAATATGCAAAGAATCTACATAGAACACATATAGTTACAATTTAAGATGCTAAAGGAGGCAAAAGGCTGATGGCGAGTGTTAGATGCATATATAGTCCAGCTCAACCTATGATACAAGCCCAAACCTAACAAGATTGGTAAGAAGGATCCACGTGACGGAGAAGTGTTGGAGTAAAGGTTGACTTTCGTTCTCATGGCATGAGTCTTTTCCTTTGTAACAAAAGCCCCCCATCCAACACCCCCCTCCCCCCCACCACCACCCCCCAAAAAAAAAAAAAATCCCCTGGGAATGTGATGCCCCCCACCCCCACGTACCATCTATTTGTCACTTGTCCTAGAAAAATTCTTTTGGGCCGTTACTATTGTGTAATGGATTGAGTCAAAATGAAGACCATCTACATAGGGGAGTAATGTCTTAGCCATTCCACCTCCCCACTTTGGGCCTCATGGCATGAGACTAGGGCAACACCATGTGAATTAGCTCACTTAACTGTTGGATAAACATATTGACATCCATATTCACATACTGAACAATCTAGCGCAACAGGTTTAATCCTTGAATTTAAGGGCTTGAACAGTTTCCCGCTTATAGGGAGACAGAGGTCATTAACCAAATCAAATTGGCATGGTAAGTATAAATTGTACAGACATAACAAAAAAGCGCAGAAACATGCTGCAAGGCTCTAATGGAGCTGTCAAGCATCAAAGTTAAGAAGTTTAGTACTTTATCTATTTTATTACATAAATGCAAAAAGTCTTGATTAAACAGAGGATACATGTAGTGAGTCCTAATTACTATAACATGATGCAAAATCCCCACATGGATAAGAAAGAATCTGGACAGACCACAGTCATGATATATATATATATATATATATATATATATATATATATATATATATAGAGAGAGAGAGAGAGAGAGAGAGAGAGAGAGAGAGAGAGAAAACGGGAAATACACCGGCGGTGAAGAGAGTTCCTTCACCACCGCTTAGGTGGCCCAATAAAATTACACCACGTGACATCATTTAAAGTAATAAATAAAAGAAATCACTTAACGACTCTTTGAGTGGCGCCACGTGTAGTGATTTTATTGGAACACCTAAGCAGCGGTGAAGGAACTCCCTTCACTGCCGGTGTATTTCCCGTTTGCTCATATATATATATATTCCTTTTGAGTAACGACTGCAAGGCTTACATCATAAGGGCGGGAAGAGGAAGACTGAAAAGGGAAAGACAAAATGCTGATTAAAGGAAGATTTTACAAAATTACACAGGCATAGATTTAAAATGTCAATTAAGAAGGCTCTGTACAGGTATGATGATCTTTAAGAAACTAATAGTGTATAGACAACCGAGGATGAAATTGTAGCGTAAATGCAAATCGATCCATCTTACATAAGCTATATATTTTACAACATTGACAATAGACACAAGCCACTAAGAACAACAGGCAAGATATTAGACAGTATTAACATGATGTTGGTACCAGAAAAAAATGAACACTCAATATGCAAGTACATAAAATAACAGCAGACCAATAGATTACAGGATATTAACAAAAGTTGAATAATAATGGGAAAAAATGAATATATAAGAGAAAAAATTGTAACCTTTCCCCTTTCACAGCAAGGATGCCTGCCATGAGATCACTATGACCAGATACAAATTTAGTTGCTGATTCCATAACAATATCTACAAAATAGACACGCCATCAAATTTGAGTACCTAACCATTAATTAGGAGAGGGCTAGACAATAAACACTTTGACATAACAACAAAGAGCATAAAATTGTATTCAGTCATATACCTGCTCCAAGTTCTAGCGGCAGAGAAAGAACAGGAGACATGATGCTATTATCCACCATAACAACAGCTCCTTGTGAATGAGAAATCTCCGTGATTTTCTGAAAAAAAGAATTCAGAGAACAAGATATTAATGTGAATTGAGGGGAAACTACTGAAGATTGTTGTCACTGGAATAGAAAATAACCAGCAAACAAGCAAGCAACTTGTATAACATACCTAGGAGATATAGTGTATATATCTGAAAAACATAAAGTTAAAAACATAAATGAGAAAACAAATGCTCATGTAATAGAAAATCTAGCATATAAGGGTATAACCGAGCTAATGCGCAACATACTCTGCAAAAGGAACCACTGATTATACTGTAATTTTCTTCCTGCTATACAACAATAAACAGTAACATGTACATTAATGACTAATGAGCACACAAGAGGGATAAAGGTTCAAACATTAACTAGATTAATGGAAAATTTTAAGACTCTGTAGACCATAAGGCAAAACCTGATGAAGTGAACATGTGAAAGAGCAAAAACTAAATCTTTTGTTAAAGAAAGTTATTTGACATAAATAGAAGAGATGAGTAATTTTTTAAATACTGAAATCTCCCATGTTTTACCGCCATGTCCCATTGCAACTTATGGGAAGAAAAAAAATGCACTCTTTCAAGCAAAATATGTTGAATGTTGCCCCTACAAGTGCAATATCTGACACCAGCAGCATGAATTAATTCAAAACAAATCATATGAATGAATTTGAAAATCCTCAAGTTACTTGATGTTTTAATAAGAAATAGCAAGTGCTTGGTGTATAGACATTCACTATTTCCCAGAGCATTGTAAGGCACAAAGACTGGAGCACCAGAATAAAACAGCAGAGAGGAAGGATTTTTGGAACTTATGTTGATTGGATGAGATGATATATCAGTCTTCATTTAGCATTGAAGCATTATAATCAAACATAACAAGGCAGCAGCACCACAAGTTTAAATCTAATAGCTAGAAAGTCATATCCGAAGCTAATCTGTAAAATAAGAGAATAAAAACACCTGATATAGTGACTATTTTTAATGCATCTCTAATATTCATTTTAGCTGCACAACTTGCTTCTTGACAAATTGTTACAGCATAAGCTACTGTAGACCACAAACATTCTCTCTTACCCGTATGTCGGTGATTTGCAGTCGAGGATTGGTTGGACTTTCCAACCACACAAGTTTTGTCTTGGGGCTTATTGCGGATGCCACCTCACTCAAATCACATGTATTAACCTGTCTGTTATTTCAAGAATATCAGCAATGTAAAAAAAAATTATTAGTATCAAATTATGTGCAACTAGAACATGCTTTGACACTAACTTCACTATGACTCCTCTTTGTCTGACTAGTTGGAGCAATCTGTCAGAACCACCATATATATCATCTCCAGCAACAATTTCTTGTCCTAAAACATAACAAGGTCGAATGGTAAATATATCTGCAGGCCAGTTAAAGAATTGTAGTTAAATGACACTAACCAGGTTCAACAAGTTTTGTGGCAGTAGTCAAGGCAGCCATTCCACTGGTGAAGCAAAATGCAGAGTTAGCCTTCTCAAGCTTAGCCATAAGACTGTTTGTTGACAAACATATGAATCATTATCAGTAGTAAAAATAAATGCCCAAGAAAATACCAGAATAGTCATGCTTCTATACAAATCAAACAGTAAATCACCCAAACTGACCTTTGCAACACATCTCTGGTTGGATTACCGCTTCTGGTATAGTCATAAGGACCATACTCTGTAGCCGATGGCTAAAAATGCAAAACAGAGGAAAACATTAAGCCAAAAACAAAAACTGAGAGCTTGTCAATATGATCAATCATAGATAACATAATGCAGTATAAGAATAAGACTGTGAAATTAGTCTAACCAAACTTGCATGTTTCGAAAGCTTGATATATTGTGAAAAGCAAATCCGAGGGGAATAGTCATCAAGAAAAAACTTTTAGTTTTGTTTGTAAATATTGCAGTAAAAGATAATTTCTTTTTCCTCAACAACTAAAGGAACAATTTTACAGATCAAGAACAACAAATAATACTTCCCATTAAAATTACCTGATTAAACGTGGATGTTTGGTACAAGGGAGTACTCATAGCTCCATAGGGATCAAACGAATTCCCAATATTAGTCAAAATCGTCGCTACACTCGGCTCCTTCCGCTTCAACTCTGCATCTTTAACATCTAATTAAGCACAATTCAACCCCCAAAAGAAAAATCCAGAAATTCAGAAAAAAAGGGAGAAAAAAAATGGTGACCCAATTCAGTAAGAGGAGAATCATCCAAGCAATCCGTGATTCCCTCCGCTAAAGCCGAGGTGGTGAGATCTTTGTCTTTCTCAGCACTGCAATTCAACTCGAATTTCTTCGTCATTGCCACTGCTGTTTTCAGAGAAAACCCTAGATTATTCCCTTTCAAGTTCCGGCGATTGGAATCCGATGAACATAGACGAAGGACAGGAGGCGAGCTGATAGCAGCCGTGGACATGGAGGAGGATCGATGACGAAAGGGTTTAGGGTTTTGTGAGGATGCCTTGCTCGACTCTTGAATGGAAGAGACGAAAGAGAAAGAGGGGGATTTAAAAAATAAATAAAAAAGTATAAGATTTTGCTACAGATATCTTAAGTTGATGAAATGGCGTACGAGCGTGAGTTTTGTGAGATGGAGGATGATGAACACAGATTAGAATAGTAAGTGCAGGGTCGTTCTTGCAACTGATTTTACATACATTAGTACCAAGAATCCACAATAAATCTTATAAAAAGGGATTGTTAATTTCAATGTGGAGAGCAAATGTAAACAATCCAACTGTTATTCACTGTTATTTACATACGTTAGTACCAAGAATCCACAATAAATCTTATAAAAAGGGAATGTTAATTTCAATGTGGAGAGCAAATGTAAACAATCCAACTGTTATTCACTGTTATTGATTGTCTTTATATTATAAATAGCTTGTGTATAAAAAATCGCGTAATTTTTACATTTTTTTTTTCATCATCAATCTAATAATCTCATTTGTTCTATTATTAACTACTTATTTATTTTGTACATATTTAATATATAATTAAAATATATTTCTAATTAAAATTTTTGAAATGAATAAAAAATAACTATACATCAGTCGGTCAGTAAAATTTTCCATCAATCTCATGTTACCATTTCTTACAACCAGTAATTTATTTTAATAACTCTGTATTCGGAAAGGTAGTACGAGGTTAGGATGCATAAAAATGCTCTGTCCTCAGCTTCACATCTTATTGATCAGGGTTTAAACAAAATCAAGAATCCAAAAGTTCGTAACATGCCAACCATATATGTGGATTAAAACAAAGATAATTCAAAAAAACTGGCATCAGGTATCCTATTGTAATGCTATTAATCATAAACAGGTTCTGTATTCTCAACCTGCATATGTTCATGTAAGAAGTAAATTACAATCTCATCCCCAATTTTTTTTTTTTTTTTTTTTTTTGGGTGGAAAGCTGTAGAATTTTTGCTGTACAACTAACGACATTAAATTGAGTCAAAATTACAAAACGCTGAAACCCCTCTATTAACCCGATAATGAGGCCTGAGGTAAACAGAAAACCACAACCCAGAAATTTACAAATAGCAGAAAGCCCTAAAATCCCTGCTACTAACACATGTTGACCATAAAATAATGATGTTAAGAAATAGAAATCAGCACCCAAGAAAATTACAAGGTAACAGTTGAACACACTTCAAGTGCGAGCAACGAGAATATTTATCTAAAGCTCCATTGACCACCAGCTTTTCTCAGTGTATATACTACAAAAAATTGTGAGCATGCCTTGCAGATTTGCTATAGTATCTCCCAGCTAGTGCGAGTAATGAGGATATTTATCTAAAGCTCCATCGACCACCAGCTTTTCTCTGTGTACATACTGCAAAAAATTGTGAGCAAGCCTTGTGGATTGTTAAGAGCATCTCCCAGCTAAAATGGGTTTAAGTTCCTCAGTGTGGGTGCAATGAGCTCCATTTACAATGAGGATACCCAGGTTTAAGCAAAGTAGTCTTGCCGTACCACAGTGACAAACTCAGCAGACAATACATCGTCGTCTTTGTGCTTTCCCATATCTCCATTGCCTTGAATGCGCCAGAATATTTTAGGGGAGAGCGGTGTATAATCTGCATGCTTGCCAGAAGCCAGACAATGTAAGACTCATCAGTTAAATTTTGAAAGTAAGCAGGTGTTGGTATTTTTAACGTATATGCTGAAGTGGAGGTTACTAATTCTGTGGTTGCAGATTGAAGCATACAGAATTGTTTTAGATTAACACAATTAACACAAGAGGGCAGATACACATAATTGATAATGTTATCTTGCAGGAAATGAATTCTGTAATTAGGTTTATGTCTATATATTTCCAGTTTTGAATTAGAAGAAGACTGTTTAAAGAAAAACCATCAAACTGTTCTTCTTTATCTAGTATACTATACTAATCAGAAAAATAAGAAACTGGATTATGAAAAACCTGGTTCAGAACCTTGCAGGAAGACTGGAAGAACCACTGGAAGATGACAGGAAGTAGATTGGATGAAGATCGAGGCTAGTGTTGGACACTATCTCCTTAAAATCGATTCGTCCTCCACTGTTCGCTTCTGGATTTCTTGGACGTCGATCTCCCAGGATACAACGATCGATCTGCAGAGGGAAGGAAGCCGCAATCCCTCTGCTCTGGCGAATCTGATAAAGGTTCTCTCTGGTTTATGTTATGCAGGACTGGACTTATTAAATTGATGAACAGAGTTCTTCTGTAGACAGAAATTCTGGAACTTCTGTCTGCAGAAGAAGAAAGAGAAGAGAAAAGAAAAACGTGTATTTTGAAACACTGACCCAGACCCTATTTATAGGTTTTCAACAGTCGCAACGGTTGAGATTTCAACAGTCGCAACAGTTGGCCGTTTCAACAGTTGTGACCGTTTAACGGCGGCCGGTGACTGTTGGACCGCCGACCGTTGGACTTCAACGACTCTTGACTGACGGGCGGGTGCATGTCGAATTCATTCAGTTCTGAACCCAATAGAGGCAACCCGAATCCAATAGCACCAAAAATCAAAGGCTCCTCAGCTCCTCGCGACGTTGCGTACGTGCGAATTGCAAAGTGCGCCTCTAAAGCGCCCAATGCGCCCTAAACGCCCATTCGCCCTCGCACACGCGCGTGCGCGTGCGCGTGCGGGCGGTGCGTAGCACCACCCGTGGTGCTCAGCACCACCCGTGGTGCTCAAGGTTTTCCTCTTCTTACATAAGCAAAGTAAAGGAGCATGCTATCATATTTAAACCCACATCCTTACATTCCCCTATCCCATGTGGGACTATTTTTTCATCTTCCCGTTTTGTTCCTTTGCTATGTACTAAACTTTTGAAGCCAATTTCAATTCACTTAATTCATTTAATTTGAACTAGTGAATTGGCTTAACAAAAGGTTCAAATTAGTGAATGAATTCAACAATCCCCCACATGAATGAAATGGCTTAGACTCTAATGCAAATAACCAGAGAGTGTAATAGAAAGTTACCGCATCGGCAGAGGTGGCTTTTGGCTTTGAACCTTCCCTAGTGAAATATTATCGAGTTTACTTGCTAACCAGTGAACACGATGTTTTTGAACTGTTCAGCTTTTGATGTAAACTAAGACAATAATATTCACACGATTTCTTTCAACTTTATCAGATTCTATGTTGTGTCCATTTTGGCCTTGGACAACCTGGTAATTCTGTGAGTGCTCTTAGAGAACTTAGCCTTTCTCATTCTCATAGAAGCGGCCCCTTCTCACTCACATAGGTGATCTCTTATCAAGAGTATCCTGCCATACTCCACTTAGATTTCTAAGATATAAGGATCATTAAAAGCTTGGCTTATCCTAACACATTGCAGGTAATCACTATTTTACCATAGAAATGAGATAGGAAATATTTTCCTCAGTGATTCTTTCGAGTTCCCCCACAATTCGGTTGTCCCTTTGAACCTAGATCTTGGGATCTCCAGTCAGCTAGGTTGGGTTGCCATTATGGAGTTACTCTTTAGTAGGCTGTAATCTCATTCCCCTCGACAACTTATATACTTGATCTCTAGTCAAGCCTTTTGTTAATGGATCTGCAATATTATCTTTTGATTTTATATAATCAAGAGATATTATTCCGTTTGTAAGCAGCTGTCTTACAGTTTCATGCCTACGACGTATATGTCGTGACTTTCCATTATATAATACATTTTGTGCCCTTCCAATAGCTGATTGATTATCGCAATGGATGCATATTGCTGACACAGGTTTAGGCCACATTGGAATATCTTCTAAAAAGTTTCGAAGCCATTCTGCTTCTTCTCCAGCTTTATCTAAAGCTATAAACTCAGATTCCATAGTGGATCTGGCTATACATGTTTGTTTAGAAGATTTCCAAGAGATGGTTGCTCCTCCAATAGTAAAGATATATCCACTTGTGGATTTGATATCTTTTGAATCGGTAATCCAGTTAGCATCAGTGTATCCTTCAATCACTGCTGGATATCTAGTATAGTGCAACCCATAGTTAGTAGTGTACCTCAAATATTTGAGTACTCTAACTATTGCTTTCCAGTGGTTCTCCCCTGGATTACTTGTAAACCTACTCAGTTTGCTTACTGAGTATGCAATATCAGGTCTTGTGCAGTTCATTAAATACATAAGACTGCCAATGATCTGAGAATATTCTAACTGCGATATACTAGCACCTATATTCTTTGTAAGATGTAGACTCATATCTACAGGTGTTTTAGCTATATCAGTATTTCCCTTGTCAAATTTTTCGAGTATCTTCTCGATATAATGTGACTGGGATAAGGTATATCCATCAGATATCTTGGAGATTTTAACACCAAGAATAATATCTGCAATACCTAAGTCTTTCATATCAAATTTCCGTGTTAACATGATTTTTACTTCCTTAATTAGAGCCACCGTGCTACCGGTGATAATCATGTCATCCACATATAAACATACAATGACATAGTTGTGCATATCCCCTTTTACATATACACATTTATCGCATTCATTATAGCGAAATCCATTTGACAACATAACTTGGTCAAACTTCTCATGCCATTGTTTAGGTGCTTGTTTAAGTCCATAAAGAGACTTAACAAGTCTACACACCTTCTTTTCTTTACCTGGAACTACAAACCCTTCAGGTTGTTCCATGTAGATTTCTTCATCTAATTCACCATTTAAAAATGCTGTTTTTACATCCATTTGATGAAGCTCAAGATTATATAATGCAGCAAAAGCAATTATTAATCTTATGGATGTTATTCTTGTTACAGGTGAATATGTATCAAAATAATCAATACCTTCCTTTTGTCTATAGCCTTTTATTACAAGTCTAGCTTTGTATTTATCTATAGACCCATCAGGTTTTATCTTTCTTTTAAAGATCCATTTATATCCTAATGGTTTACTTTCTGGAGGAAGATCCACAAGTTCCCAGGTGTGATTTTGAATAATTGGTTCAATTTCACTATTTACAGTTTCTTTCCAAAAAGGAGCTTCAGGAGTAGACATAGCCTCTTTATAAGTTTGAGGTTCTTTTTCTAATATATATGTTAGAAAATCAGGACCAAATGTTTTAGTAACTCTGGCCCTTTTGCTTCGTCTACATTCATCCTCATTGGTTTTATTTCCAGAATCAGACTCTGTTTCTCTTATTATATCATCACAAGTCCTTTTAGAGGAACTTGGATTATATTCTTTACTAGGAAACATATTTTCAAAAAATACTGCATTCCTAGATTCAATAATAGAGTACTTATGTATTTCTGAGTGATCAGAGTTAAAAACAAAGAAACGATAAGCACTGCTATTATGCGCATATCCAATGAATATACAATCAATAGTTTTAGGTCCAATTTTAGTCCTTTTCGGAGTAGGAATTGCAACCTTAGCTAGACACCCCCACACTCTTAAGAATTTATAACTAGGTGCTCGACCTGTCTATAATTCATAAGGTGTTTTCTCAAGTTTCTTTTGGGGTATTTTGTTGAGAATATAATTGGCAGAAAGCAGAGCTTCCCCCCACATGTTCTGGGGTAAATCAGAACGTATTAACATGACATTCATCATTTCTTTTAAAATTCTGTTCTTACGCTCAGCAATTCCATTTTGCTGTGGAGTATAAGGAGCAGTTGTTTGATGTATAATACCATGTTCTGCACAAATTTGTGCAAATGGTGACTCATATTCACCACCTCTATCACTTCTTAATATTTTTATCTTTTTGCTAAGTTGATTCTCAACTTCATTTTTGTATTGTATAAACATTTCAATTGCCTCATCTTTTGTTCTAAGTAGATATACATAACAATATCTAGTACAATCATCTATAAACGTAATAAAGTACTTCTTTCCACCTCTAGTTTGAATAGATTTTAAATCACATACATCTGTATGAATTAATTCTAAAGGTTCAGTACTACGTTCTATAGAGTGAAATGGAAGCTTAGTCATTTTTGATTCAACACATATTTCACATTTATTTTCAAAGTTTATATTGAAATTAGGCAACATATTCAAATTTATTAATCTTTGTAAAGTATAATAATTAACATGTCCTAATCTACCATGCCAAATAAAAGGTGACTCAGTCATATAAACAGAAGAATCAATTTTATTGATAACCTTAGGGGCAATGGTCATTACATTTATTTTGAACAGACCATTGGTCATATACCCCTTACCTACATATACACCATTCTTTGTGAGTATAAACTTATCAGACTCAAACACAAACCTAAAGCCTTTCTTACTCAAGACTGAGCCAGAGACCAGATTCTTGCGGACATCTGGTACGTGAAGTACATCAGTAAGAGTAAGTTCTTTTCCCGAAGTCATCTTCAGTACAATATTGCCTCGTCCTTCAACCTTGGAGGTTGCAGAGTTACCCATGTAGAGTAGTTCTCCTTCCACAGAATCATATGTGGAGAACATCCACTTGTTGGCGCAAATGTGGCGAGCGGCTCCAGTGTCCACCCACCATTCTTTAGAGTTGCCACCAACTAGGTTAACCTCTGAGACAACAGATGTACAATCTACATTTGCACAAAGATTTTCTTCTTCGGCCAAATGTGCATTAGGATGCTTCTTCTTCTTCTTCGAAGAATCTGGTGCCTTTCGCACACGGCAGTCCTTTGCACGATGTCCAGGCTTGTCACAGTTGTAGCACTTGCCATTGAATCTCTTCGAGTTACCACTCTTAGAGTCTTCACCATTGTGCTTTCTCTTCCTGTCATTAAACTTATTGGAATTTTCCATAACATTAGCTTTAGAAACATTGTCTGGATTTTCAATTTTCTTTTCAGAAAGGCGGTTATCTTCTTCAATCCTCAATCGTACAATTAGATCTTCAAGTGTCATTTCTTTTCGTTTATGCTTTAGGTAATATCTAAATTCTTTCCAAGATGGTGGCAATTTTTCAATTATTGCAGCCACTTGAAAAGATTCACTGATAGTCATACCTTCAGCATGAATTTCATGAATGATTACTTGAAGATCCTGTACTTGGTTGATTACATTTTTAGAATCAACCATTTTATAATCCAGAAACTTACCGACTACATATTTCTTAGAGCCGGCATCTTTTGTATTATATTTCTTGTCTAAGGACTCCCAGAGTTCCTTAGCAGTAGCAACTGAACTATATACATTATACAGTATATTGTCCAAATCATTGAGGATATAGTTCTTACTCAAGAAGTCCGCATGTTTCCATGCTTCAACCGCCTTCACTGATTGTTGATCATCTTCAACAAGAGTAGGCACAGTCTCCTTCAAGTACTTGGCCATATTCATTGTAGTGAGATAGAACAACATTTTATGTTGCCATCTCTTAAAATCTGAGCCACTGAACTTCTCTGGTTTCTCGTACTGGCTTGAAGGCACAGTTGGAGTAACCATGACAGGAGTTATCACAGTTGACATATCAGATGTAGTAGCCATCTACAAATATTAAAATTTATCTATCTTAAAGTCTTGTAATAAAAACTGAAAAATAATTCTAACTCCAAACACAAAACAGAATTAATTAGTCTTCTCTAAAAGCAATTAAGATTACTTGTCTCTAAATCACCAAATAGAAATTTTCCAGAAGCAATCTAGATTACTAGTGATTGATGACAGTATTCTTAATCTAAAACGAAATATCAGTTTAAAGATTAAATACTATTATAACAGAGTTTTAATTGATAACAGTACTCTTAATTTATGGTATTTTGACAGAATTCAAAAAATCAGTTTTAAGAATGTAGGTTATAAACAAAAATGTTTAAACTGTATTCTTAAAAATTAATCTAAAACAAGTACGAAATTCGATTTTAAGAATGTAGGTTCAAACTAAAAATGTTTAAACTGTATTCTTAAAAAAAAATTAATCTAAAACATGCAATAATCGATTTTAAGATTGTTGGTATTTTTAACGTATATGCTGAAGTGGAGGTTACTAATTCTGTGGTTGCAGATTGAAGCATACAGAATTGTTTTAGATTAACACAATTAACACAAGAGGGCAGATACACATAATTGATACTGTTATCTTGCAGGAAATGAATTCTGTAATTAGGTTTATGTCTATATATTTCCAGTTTTGAATTAGAAGAAGACTGTTTAAAGAAAAACCATCAAACTGTTCTTCTTTATCTAGTATACTATACTAATCAGAAAAATAAGAAACTGGATTATGAAAAACCTGGTTCAGAACCTTGCAGGAAGACTGGAAGAACCACTGGAAGATGACAGGAAGTAGATTGGATGAAGATCGAGGCTAGTGTTGGACACTATCTCCTTAAAATCGATTCGTCCTCCACTGTTCGCTTCTGGATTTCTTGGACGTCGATCTCCCAGGATACAACGATCGATCTGCAGAGGGAAGGAAGCCGCAATCCCTCTGCTCTGGCGAATCTGATAAAGGTTCTCTCTGGTTTATGTTATGCAGGACTGGACTTATTAAATTGATGAACAGAGTTCTTCTGTAGACAGAAATTCTGGAACTTCTGTCTGCAGAAGAAGAAAGAGAAGAGAAAAGAAAAACGTGTATTTTGAAACACTGACCCAGACCCTATTTATAGGTTTTCAACAGTCGCAACGGTTGAGATTTCAACAGTCGCAACAGTTGGCCGTTTCAACAGTTGTGACCGTTTAACGGCGGCCGGTGATTGTTGGACCGCCGACCGTTGGACTTCAACGACTCTTGACTGACGGGCGGGTGCAGGTCGAATTCATTCAGTTCTGAACCCAATAGAGGCAACCCGAATCCAATAGCACCAAAAATCAAAGGCTCCTCAGCTCCTCGCGACGTTGCGTACGTGCGAAGTGCAAAGTGCGCCTCTAAAGCGCCCAATGCGCCCTCGCACACGCGCGTGCGCGTGAGCGTGCGGGTGCGGGTGCGGGCGGTGCGTAGCACCACCCGTGGTGCTCAAGGTTTTCCTCTTCTTACATAAGCAAAGTAAAGGAGCATACTATCATATTTAAACCCACATCCTTACATTCCCCTATCCCATGTGGGACTATCTTTTCATCTTCCCTTTTTGTTCCTTTGCTATGTACTCAACTTTTGAAGCCAATTTCAATTCACTTAATTCATTTAATTTGAACTAGTGAATTGGCTTAACAAAAGGTTCAAATTAGTGAATGAATTCAACAGCAGGCACCCTGACGTGCATGAGAGGTGGTTTCAGAGCTACAAGAGGTACATTTTTGCTACCGTCTAAATTCCATAATAATCAATAACTAGCATAGTACTTTGGGAGGCATTTCCTTGCAGAGGTTAGAAACTGATATCTAGGTAGTCAGTAAACTTGACTTTTTGAAAAATTCCCATAAATTTAACAAACAAAAGAAAAATATAACCATGCGCTAGAAGGTGCATACCTATATTTGAAGGGGGATCAGGCTCTCTTGTAGAATGTAATACAGTAGTTCCAGAAAGTATTGTAATGAATCCACATATCTCGGAAGCTATACTACTCGCACTCTGTCCATACCAATCCTAGTAGTTGGATGAAACAGTTAATATTTTCTATGTATAGAAGAAAAAATGACCGTAACAGATTAAAATACCTTGAACATTATGGCACTTGCTAGTATTGTCAGAGTTGTGAACATGGCATAATAGATGGGAGAAACTACAGCTGTGTTAAAAGTATCCAATGCCTGAAAAAAAAAAAAAATAAACAAAATATACAGTTAACCCTTCAGGATCAAGCATGCCAGCGAAGGAACAAGCATGCCAGCAATTGAAATCAAACGACAGTAATTTGTCTCTGTACAAAGACGCATTCTTATATCCATTATCTAATATCAAGGTTTGGGCATGAAATGTTATATACTGAACTGGAGTAGGGTAAAAATGAAACCAACTTTTTTTTTTTTAGTAAATGAAATGAGGGAAGAAAATAAAATTGTAATAGTTCTTTTGAGTAGGAAAGGAGCCAAGTAGTTTATAACGTCATCCAGTCATCATAAGCGATCTTGGTATCAAGCAAACAAAAAGAAAAAGAGGGAAAACAAAAACATACAAATCAAATGTTTGTCAAGAAGAATTAATTTGACTTAAAATATTGACCTGTCAATTGAGAAACTGACAATGTACGTGTTCTGCAAATGGATTTTTAACATTACAGACCATTCACTTTCAGTCACTTACTTATGGGCATTAAATATCAGTTACAATATTCAAACTACACTAACGTCTGTCAGTCATCAGAAGCTGCCAAGTAATTCTCCAGTCTCATCATCACCACCATCAAGCTTGATCAGATCAAGGTTAAAAATATCAGAATCAGTATCAGTGTTGGCCGATCATAAATGCTATTAGTATTGGAAATATTATAAATATCAAGACCTATATTATTCAGTAAATCATGTATTGGGTACCTGAAAATCTTATATATATATATATATATATATATATATATATATATATATATATATATATATATATATATATATCGGCCCATATTTAAAGCTTTGGAACTTTGGAATGGATGAACATCATGAACATCCTTTGAATTTTATTCAGGATAAAAACCGGATCTTACCTAAAAGTGGTTATCAACCAAAGATACATTCTTTGGCTAAAAAAAGGACGTCTTACCTACCCTCTCTATTCCAAATGATTGGGCTATTTTTGGGTTGTAATCCTTGGGATTTTTGCCAAAAATAGACATTAAAAGAAGTCACTCCAAAGAATTGGCTCAAAGCCTCAATCTGCTGGGAAAAGGATATCTAGGAATTAAGTTGTTAAGAAAAGTGGCATCCAAACAAGGCCTAGACCTTTTACCATCAAAATATGTAATGACCCTTTATTTTTTTAAGGCATAAATAATTCCATTAAAAAAATAATATGACCATTTATCTTTTTAACCTCCCAAACCTTATATCTTTTATAACTCTCAAACTTTTCATATTCTCAACTCCTAACTAATTCATTTCTCTAACTCTTATCCTTTCATCTTCTCCATGAATTATATATATTAAACCTCCAATTTAATTCTCTTAACCCTCTAAATTGTATAACTCCTCGAACCCTTTAAATTCTATAACTCTCTAAACCCTTCACATTCTATAACTCATAAATCCAACACTATAGAAACTCAACCTCTTTTCTCAATTCAATCTTACACTCATTATCTAAAATTTCTCTTTCCCTCTCACTTTGTTAAAGTATCTCATCGGACCGCTGTTGTTGGCCTCGCCGAAACAGCCACCCCTCATCGGAGTTTTGCCAGAAGAACCCTATCTTCTTCCTTCTCTTGTATATCTGTTATTTGATGTTGGTAAACTATATTCTTAAATTCCTATTACATTTATCTTATTAGACCCTATATTAGCTTACCTACTACTTAATAATCCTAATAAGCTAAAAAGAACATCTATCTTATAAACCCAATAAGATGGATTCAGATCCATTTATCAAATTCAGACCCGTTAATACTAAAATCAATTTTGAGTGTGTTATAAGTATTAGAAAATCCCTAAAAATTATCTAAATTCATATTTATCTGTTTTTTATATTTTTAGAATATTTTTAATGTGTAGATTGCTCCGTTAAGCGACATCGAGAAACAAAATCCAAATGAGTTCTTTTTGGACTCACTAAAATGATAGTTTTTTTTATAGAAATATTATTCCAATTATATCATCTAATTTGTATAAATTAAATTTGTTATTACAAGTATTATTTCTTCATGTTGTTAGAAATTAATTTGTAAAAAATAAGTTTGTTACTACAAGTGCAATCATTGATATTCATGTTATTTCTGTATGCTGTTAGAAATTAAATGAATACTTGTTAAATTACATAATATAGTTAGGTTTTTAATAAATCATGAAAAAGACTATAATCGTGAAAAAATACTGTTTGCGATATCATTTTGTGTCGGTGTCTAAAAAAGTTATTTTGTATGTTGGTTCTCTAATTAAGGAACGTGTATCGCACGGAAAACCTCCCAACATCTATACACTTACTTGGCCGATATTTTTATAGTATCTCAAAATAGTAAACATTTGATATAACTAATTGTAATTTATTGAATAAAGTATAAACTGAACGAACTCTATAAATTATGTTTAACAAATTAATAAAATCCAATTGAAATATTGTACCTAATATGATCCATATGCAAGTTATGAAAACAAGAATTTAGACGTATATGGACTATATTTAAATGACACTGAGTTGGGGAAGAAACTGAATGATGGAAATATACTCTGTTTCGGCTGTAAACTTATTAAATTGTACAACTGAATATTTCACACACCATGGGTGCGTGATGATTTGCTGGATCATACCTGACTATAATTCATGTTTACCTGACGGCAGGTCCAACTCAGCACCGAACAATTTATGTGACCATTTTCTGGGTTTGTACAGGAACAATCGGAACAGTGGTATCCTATCAGTTAGGTTTTCTAATTATATGACATCGTAAGTAAAAATAACTTGTTATAATTGTAACTACACTAAAAGATATTTAGTTTAACATATATCACTTGATATCATCGTTATTTATGAATTTAATGTTTTCTAAGACTTACATTATTACCATATTTAGACATAATTGTTACATCGCATACTCTTTCTGTATTTATTGTGTTAGTCACTATCTAACGACATGGGTGTGCATGCTCAAACTTACCATTGGACATATCAAAACTGACGCAGAAGATCAGGTTGAAACCCAATAGCTTAGAGATTCCCTGCTTCCTTTTGTTTAGTTTTATTTTATTTTGTTTCAATTGTATCTAAATTTCGTTTCAATAAGTGAAAAATCAAAATTTTGTTAAATTTTTCTATCGTAATTATTGAGTATTATTGTTGCAAATTTATTGAGACTTTAGCATATTCAAATTGAACATGTTGCTGGTATCTGCTACACGTATTTGTATATCGTATATCGGGAGCGGAGCGTGACAAAATACATTCACGATTGAGCTACATTTACGTTGAGATAGCTCCAAAAAAGAATTGACCAAGCCTTTAGACCAGCTGATAGCTATCAACTTAACATCGACCCTTAAATTCTAATAAACTAGCCATAGCCCAAGTCCCCAGCCCTTTTCCAAGTGTCAGGAGCTGTTTATCAGCTTTCTAACAGCCTGACATTACTGTGCCAAATATTGATTCAGCCAATACCTAGGAAAATCATTACAAAAATGATAAAAAAAAATGTGTTAAATTGAGTCGAGACCGTCAGCCCTGTTGACGGATTGGGCGGGCTGAATACCTCTTTACTGCTTTGAGTCGCAAGCATGTGTTCTTCAATGAGATTGAGGTGGCCATGGACGAGAAGAAAAAAGGAGCAAGAAAGAAAACTATATGTCTAGAAACTTATAATTTTAAAATGCTAACCAGTGAATTTTCATTTTGGTATTTCTATATAAATTCTAAAACAAAGCCCTGATTTAAGCAGCTGAACTACTAAAAATAAAAAGAAACTTAGTTTTCAAGACTTGCTCCTAGCCTACCACCCAATTGATAGATAATAGATCTATCTTAACTATGTTAAGCTCATGCAACCCAGAAGCATGCCTCCAAATTAATTTCCTCAGACAACAAGGTCTAGATAAAGAAATAAGATGACATCATTTGCTGCAAGAAATCACACTCATCTCCAAGGAACAAATAAGCTAAAAAGGCCAAATTAAATTACAATAATTGCTTTTAAATTACAATAATTGCTTTAGTCTATTAACTAAAATTTTTTGAAAGAAATAAAATCTCATTCAGAATGAATTGCAATCACGTGCCACAGAACATCTCATATAAAGAGCTGCAATAACTACTTTGCAATCATTTATGAAATACTTTCATACTCTGGCTAAGGTAGTCGGCACACCCTTTTTAGACATTCACTCATTCTACGGAAGTTATCACCAACTCATCTTTTTGTAGAATGCTCACAGTAACATCCCTTGTTTAAACTTGTTACACTCTACAAGTAATATTTTCCACGCATTTAGGTACACAGCTAGTGTTACTGTGGTACAGCTATTAGACTTCTTTTGCATCACAAGTCCTTCGCATTTATGTTCAAATCAGGATGTATGTCCAAGATTGTATTAACATGACAACATTTAATATGTTGATCAAGTAACCAGTAAAATGCTTTACTAATTAGCCAATGTTATTGTTTGTCCTCAAAGTACAAGGTGTTAGCATCTGAAGATACATGCAAACTGTTGATCCTCTTTTAACATCGACAGAACAGCTACCAATTACTGATTTTTTTTTTATAAAAAGACTATTATTGAATGTCAAAATATCCAACCCTACAGATTCAGAGGGAAAACCCCTGAAGTTCTCCCCGGTTACACTATATATGCACACAATAATAACAGCATTGGCATGGCCAAAATGGTCTTGTAGTTTTGCCTCAATGTTGAGTCTTTTCTAAACTTTGGGTTCCAGATTATCCAACATTTTCATATAGTCAAACTAGTGCTTTGAAGCGTGTGTTCAACAGCAGCCACTTAAACTGAAAATCCAGATTCCAGTCATTTTCATATATCAAGGAAGGTTATCCCTGTGAGAATGTGGAATATTGGTTTTACTCGAGTTCTTTTATGCATCCCAACAGATTTGAGACTGATGTGATCCGACGATCAGTGGAACTGTTCACAAATTGAAAAACCTTCATCAGAGGTCATGCTTTATAAATGTTTTCTAAGTCCCTTTCAGTTTCTGAGGTACAAGTCATAAACTCAACAATGACCTTTCTAATTGAATATATAAGTTATTTTTGGATTTCTTACTAGGTTTCCTGTTGGAAAAGATCATATCCATATCTGATCCATTAAATCTTTTTCGGGTTTAAAATTCAAATGACGGGATCTGGTTTTGGGGTATAATTTGTAGTTTCAGGTTGACAATAGACTACCTAAACAACAGATATTGTGCAGTTAACAGGATGACAAAATTTCACAAAAGTTGCTAGCATGTATACTAAAAACTACCAGAATTAGCAAACTTAAATTAAGATGTTACCTTGTTCAAGAAGACCAACTGAGTAACGATACACGAAACAGCTACCATAGCAAATACCCATGTCTGGAAATAAGCAGCCTGGTTAATGCCCTCTATAGTAAGCTTAATGGCAATTCCTATGGCCTTTATACTCATCACCTGTTGGTCGAACAACAGAATATGCATATAAAAACATAATGGTATCCTACAAACTTGACATTTCTGTGAATAATGTAACTCCATCTTTACCGTCAAAGAACCAACTAATGAACATATCCCCAGGTACACCATTATGTTCGTAGTTCCATATCGAGGTGCGCAATGCAACATCAGAACCAAAGATACTGCAACTGCCGCTGACGCATACAAAAGAAAGGCTATAAAAAGATAGTACATAACATTAGTCAGTCACAGTTGGCAGCCTTCCAATAATACAAGAAAAAGGAACTTGCAGAAAATCTACGGGAATAAATCAAAAATAATACCAGGTTGGATTGCCAACTCCCAAATCTGCTCTACTGAGGTTGGAGTCTTCTCTTCGGGTGCATGAAGGACAATTACGGTGGACCCCACAATGCAAAGGACACAACCTAAGACCCCCATTTTCTGCAGCTTCTCTCTCAGTACAAAATGTGCCAATACAGCACTGAGACAAAATAAACATCTTTAAAAATAACTAAAATTGAAACTTCGAACTATCATCAGGTTGCATTTTATATCAGTAGCCACATCCAAAATTATCCAATAAAACAAAGAAAATACAGTTTAGATTTTCAGAATTTTCAAACAAAAAACAAAAAGGCTGTATCGTTTTCACCTGACAATGATGCTCAAAGCCCCAAGCGGCGTCACCAGCACTGCCGGCGCAAAGATATACGCGACAAAATTGGCTATTTCTCCCACAATCACTACAAATTTGCCATCAAAAAGATTTTTTAAATTTGTTTTCCAAAACTTTTTTAAAAAAAAAAATCAGAAAACTTACTCGTGATCATTCCGATCCACCATAGCGGCTCCAACAGATACCCGTACCCTCCCGCTCCTAGAACACTCAAAATTCAAATAAAACGAATAAATCCAACAAGCAAAATTAGGGCTAGGGTTAGGGTTACGGTTTTTGGTACCGGCACGTGCGCCGGCGGAGCCCGCGCGCTTGAGACCCTTTTTCTTGAAGATGAAGCTGGCTCCGATGAAGGCGCTGGAGGCGACGGCGAGAATGAAGCCCTTCAGGTTATCCTCGAAGGCCGATCCGCCGTTGGTTGAGGACAAGCCCATCGATCGAACGGCTGAGAGAGGCTCATCTATAGTCTGCTCCAAATCTGAAGACTATTCTTTCGTCATGTCATCTATTTTCTTTCCCCTTTATTATTAATATTTGTTTTTTCCTTCGAACAATAAAATTTGGACGAAATCGAAATGGCAATGGAGAGAGAAGGGGAGAACAGTAGTTGGATGCGTCAATAAATTGCCAACCTTTTTATACAACTAAGCCCCGGAAAATTTTTTGCTATTGCAGAACGCCACGCTTCCGCCTACAGGGAAGATAGGAGGTATCGCAGGCGCCGCCTGCGCGGTCGGAGGTTGGGGGAGCGAGGATACCGCTCGGGTTGTTCGCCGTCGGGGTTGGCACGTGGAGAGTTGCGCCGTTGAAAGCGTCACTGGGAGGTGACGGGACTCAGATCTGGGATCAGAGATTTTAATGGCCCGGTCGGGCGGTCTTCACTGGGTTCGTCACTGACGATGTGGCCTGTCACCGGGGACACGTAGCATTTTGAATTAAACTTTGTATTTTAATGGGATTATCAAATGGGAACGTGGATGGTTTGCTGTCATAAAAATGTAATGTCGGTTAATTGGCAGCCGGTAGTTTGCCAGCCTGATATACTGACACCATTTGTCCTTACAGGGCCCAGCAGGAGAGGCCCGTTAACTAATTACTTATCAGCCTTTTTCTTTTTTTTGGGTATTTACAGATTTATCCCTTATCTTTATAAATTATAATTTAGTCCCTCATATCTTCATATTTAGGATTTAGTCCCCAAATCCTTTAAATTACTACAATTTAGTCCCTCAGTTTATATTTTGTCCCGATTTTCACATTTTACCCATAATTTCCTTCATTTAATTCTCCTTCACTCTTCCCTCTCTCTTCTTAGTTCTTATTGGGTTCCCCATTGTTCTTCTCTTCTCTCTCTTTATTCATTTATTGGGTTCTCCCTCTCTATATTGAAACAAAATATATTATTCTCCACTAAATATATTAAACCTTTAAGTCTCAATATAAATTCATTTATTGGGTTCTCTCTCTCTATATTGGATAAATTTATTTCTAGGTTTAATACATTTAGTGGAGAATAATACATTTGATCTCAATATAGAGTGAGAGAACCAATAAATGAATAGAAAGAGAAAAGAAGAAGAAAGGAAGAACCTAACAAGAACTAAGAAGAGAGGGAAAGAGAGAAGGGGAATTAACTGAAGAAAATCAGGGGTAAAACAAAAAAATTAGACAAAAATATAAACTAGGGAGCTAAATTGTAGTAACTTAAAAGATTTAGGGACTAAATCCTAAATATGAAGATTTGGGGACTAAATTATAATTTATAAAGATAAAATTTAAGGGACAAATCTGTAAATATCCTTTTTCTTCTTATGGTTTTAAGTAAATACATTACAACATTACTTAAATTGAATTTTTATCTTTGAATTTCTTATAAGGGGATGGTATTGCTGGAGGCAATTAGCTCATTATTAATTAGTTACTCTTATTTGGTCTTAACATCGACATGTATAATGAAATAGTGACCAATGTCAGAACATGTTGTGGTCTAATAAGTGATTTTTCTATCACAATTGAATTGCATCAATGATCTACATTGAACATGTTCTTATTTATTATAGTGATGGATAAACTTACTAAAACTATTCAGCATGAAATACCTTGGTGTATACTATTTGCTGATAATATTATCTTAGTTGATGAGACAAAAGCAAGGGTGAATGCTAAATTAGAGTTATTGAGGCACACATTAGAATCTAGAGGTTTACATTGAGTAGGTTTAAAACATAGTATATGGAGTGTAAATTTAATAAACGACGGACCGTTGACTATAATATTGTAACACTGAATGGGTAAGAGATACAAATGAGCAGTCAGTTTAGGTATTTGGGTTTTATTATTCAAGATAATGGAGAGATTGATAATGATGCTAATCATAAGATACAAATTGGCTTGTTGAAATGGAGAAGTGTAACGGGAGTTTTATGCGACCGTAACATTCCATTCCGTTAAGACTAAAGGAATTTTTTTTATAGGACTGCTATTAGACCAGATTTATTATATGGCACAGAATGTTGAGCATTAAAGACAAGTCATTCACAGAAAATAAGTATAATAGAGATGTGTATGCTCCGCTAGATTTGCGGATATATTATGAGAGATAAAGTCAGAAATGAAAATATTCGTGCTAAAATAGGTGTAGCTCCCATCACTGAGAAGATGCGAAAAAATTGCTTACGATGGTTTGGTCATGTGTAACGTAGACCTAAAAATATACGAGTTCGATGAGAGAAGTTTTATCAATATATGACAAGTTAAAAGAATAAAGGGAATACCGAAGAAATATAAATGGAGGTGATACGAAAAGATATGGATTCTAGATATCTAAATGAAGAGATATTACTTGATAGAAATGAATGGAGAAGGGCTATCAATGTGATCCGATTCAGCCTGATTCTTTTTTTGTTCATGTAGCCTACTCCAAGTAGTTGGGATAAAACGCTTAGTTATTGATGTTGTATTTGGTCTTAACATTGATCATTTTGTTAAAGGGGTATTTACAGGTTTGTCCCTTAAATCTTTATAAATTAGGATTTAGTCTCTCAAATCTTCATATTTAGGATTTAGTCCCCCAAATCTTCTAAGTTACTACAATTTAGTCTCTCCGTTAGTTTTTCCCTCTAAATAAACGACATAATTTAATTTTTATTTTTTTTAAATAATAAAATGACTTAAATACCTCTATGAAGAAAAAAGAGGGAAGAATAAAGATACTGAAGAGAAAAAGAAAGGGGAAGCCAATGAACCCAATGAAGAAAAAGAAAACAGAGGAGGAAGAGGAAAGGAGAAGAAAGGATGAAGAATGAAGAAAAGGTGAAGAGAGAAAGAAGAGAGAAGAAAGAATTAAGGAGAGGTAAAATGCAAAAATCAGGTCAAAAAATAAACTGGGCTAACGAAAATTAGGAAGGGGAACTAAATTGTAGTAAATAGTAACTTAGAGGTTTTGGAAGACTTAATTCTAAATATGAAGATTTGGAGGACTAAATTATAATTTATAAAAATGTATGAGATAAATCTGTAAAGACCTCTTTGTTAAAACCCTAGGCCTACTGTCATGGCTCCTCGCTACTCTTTGTACTGCTTATTTTGCTTTATTTATCATGTCTGAGTCAAAAATGAACATAATCTTTCTTCTTATATCCTAAATATATTATATTGCCTCATTTATCTTTTTTATCTAATAAACAATGACTCGGAAACATTTTGTTTGTTAAAACACAAAACATACATACATTGTCAGAAAGTAAGAAATTAATAAACAATAAAAAATTTGAGAACTCATGACTTTGGTAAGTTTATTTTTCTTATTTTTATTCTCATAAGTAACTAATGTAATTTGAATTTTTTTGTCTACATTAAGAAGTAATCAGTAGGTGAGCATTAAGGTAAAAGAGGAAAAGAGAAATGTGTTTATGAAACCAATACGGATGTCAAAAATCAATTTTTGACTTCCTTTACTCAAAAGTTTAAATTAAAAATATTTTTTTAATTTTTTTAATTTAAAAATTTGAATAGAACAAGTTAAGAATTGAATTTTAACATTTACATTCTAAGCCAAGGGTCCAAAACTCATTTTCCGACTAGGAATGGTAACATGCAAATCCATAGACTTTACTATACAAAATTTTAAATTTAAAAAAAAATTATTTTAATTTAAAATTTTATATAATACATGTAAAAATTTACTGCATAAGAGTCCATTACCATGCCGAGGCGCAGCCCAATTCCGAGCGCGATTTCGGCCCATTAGGAACCAATGGTTGGTCCGTGTAGCTCGATCGCAGATTGCTCTATCGCCGCAGTTTTTTTTTTTTTTTTTTTTTTTTAAATTTTTTTTAACAAGAATCGAATTCGGCCGACCCACTCACACTCGGTCGCGGCCTTAGCAAAATCCTGATAGACGACGGAGAAAGAGAGAGAGAGAGAGAGGGGTTCAAGAGAGAATCTCGAGTCATGGCGCTGAGATTATCCCCATCAGCTTTCCAATTTCACAACCCTTCTTCTTGTTCCTTTTCAATCTTGCGGAGCGCCAGATCCCCAAGGATCTTATTCCCTTCGATCTCCCAATCCCAATCCAAGTATGTTTTTATTCGCTATGTTCTCTTGATTTTTACGGATTATTTGGTGTCTTTATCATCTAGGTCATTCTATATTGCACTAAATATGATTTGCTTTTGAAATTTCTTGCTCATTTAGTGCATGTTAACTATAATTTTCCTACGATTACGTTAGATGTTGAGAAATTGACTATAGAAGAGAAGTTTGTTAGCAGGAAACACTGTTTGGGGCTCCAAGAGGGAATCGTGCAAAATTTAAATGAAAATTGAAAGAAGAATTAGTAAGATGCAAGTTAATGTTGAGATATGAAACTGTTGAACACCTAATTCTTGGACCTGGGTCATCAAATGTTACTAGAAATGGAATCATACTATTAAGCAAGGAGTGCAAGTAGAATAAAGTGATAAGATTGTGCCTTTGGAAAACCATTTTGATCAAATGAGCTCTGATTTGTATCAGGTTCCCTGTGTTATATCTACAATTTGAGTTGATATATGTTCTAGTAGAAGTAGATGTTTGTGAAGCACAGCTGCACAGATACTTTAAAGTGAACGATGTTTCCGTGCTCGTCACATATTGGATGCTGAGACCTGTGTGATACTTACCTGACATGTACAGGATACCAGATTGTGAAGAACAAAAGGTCGTGTATCAGAGAGGTGTCAATTCGCAAAAAATTCTTAAGATGGTGAGCCAGACACCTTGGAGCTGTACATTACTTCAAACAATATAAAAAGTTCCTTTGATGTTAGATGAATACTACATTATTAGAACCTAAATGCCTCACAAACCTCTGAGGGGCTTCATAGGCTTAGCCAAGGGGTTTCATAGGTTTAGTTATTTTCTTTTTATGATTTAGTTACTTGATCAGAGTATATGGATTTAAATCCCTAATATTTATATTCTTTTGTTTCTACTACTAATATAACATATTCTGATCATTCGTACATAAAGAGTCATGCTGCCATCTCTCCATATACGATGTTTTAAGGATTTGACGTGTCCCATGTTTCAGTAGTCTAGATATTAGATGTTGGGATTGTGTCAGATGGCGTTTTTCATATTCGATAGTGGACATTGAACTATATAGGGGATACGAACTCATATCGAGTATTTATATCACACATTATATATTCATGTAAAATATCTAACGATGATACCTTAGAGGTGATTTAATATCTTGATGTCATTTAACTAACAAGTATTGTACAATACTACAATATGTGTGTGAAGATTTTCAAGAACATATGCATTTATACAATCGTAATACAATAAAATCAATTCAACTTACAGATAAAAAAACTTAAATTATAGATGTAAACTAAGGTTGAGTGATGATAATGTTAGTAATGGAGCCAGATTGTCAGAAATAATAGTAGCAATAACAACGAAAATTGAAGGACTGGAGCAAACCGTAGAGGTAAAGACGGAGGAAGAAGAAGGTAGGAGAAATGAACCACTAAAATAGGTTTTAAGTCTTGCTATTACTTAAAGAAGCTCTCCAATTATGAACTCTAGTATTTTTAGCTTGCTTGCGGGTTTGAACGAGGATTTTTGACTTCTGCATTGGCAAATTAATTTCTTTTTGAGATAACATTATTTCTAACAATCCTGTACTTGGAAGGAGCCTTTGGATGGTTCGATTCATCTTAACTGCTAAGATTAATTAAAGGATTTGAAGATCCATGAAACTCTATAAATATTCTATGGTATTCAACTTTGAAAGGGTTCCAGAAGTTCCAATGAAGAAATCCGTAAGTAGCTGTGGAATGAGTTTTTCACGTAAACAAGGTCATCTTCTCCTTTTTCTCCATTATCGTATTTAAAGGAGGGAGCTTTCAAATCAAGCTCGTTGAGGAGAAGGCTCTCTTTACCAAGGGTTTCTTGGTACTTTTTACAACGCCTAGCAAGTCTTTGCTCCTCATCTTTAATGATCTTTCGCGTAATCTCCATGTCAAGATTATTGTCAGAATCGTCAACGAAGTCAGTTAGCCGTCTGACTAGGTTTCTACCATCACAGGTTCTCAGATTCAGAGGTTATGGAGTGGGTGTAATAAGTGAACTTAGTTTTCATATTATTTGAGAAGAACTTTGTATTCTATCTCTTGTAACTGTCAATTTTATAAAGTTATAATTTTTCTTGATTTCCTTCATTTCAACTTTCTTTAAGTGAAACAAACTATATTGGCCAATATATCATGATGATATATCAGGCTTACATATCAACGATATTATAAATATCGGCTAGTATGTAGACAAAATGATATGACCATTCTTTTACTATATCTTCGCGATTGTCTCTAGAAAAGGATGTATTAGGCGATATGTCAGACATATCGGGATATATTTAGAACAACATGTTTGTAGTCTTGTTTTATTATCTTGTATTTATATCCGTACTTCATAGGTGGATGTGATCAATGTTATTGTTAGAGAATATATAGAGCTTCCATAGGAGGAACATTCCTGCCATAACATGTAAAATATCATACTATATGGAGGTATAATATAACCCAGCCCCCTTAGCTCTAGGTGCTCCGGCCATAATAATTTTCATGCTCTAAAACATAAATGAACGAGGAGTAATGTAGCGTGGAGGCTTTTTTACCCATGCATCTACTATATGCAGATAAACAGTTCTTCAAACAGAATGAAAGGGATTGTTAGATCTGTGTATATAAGAGTCTCCAAATCATTTGGTGTTTCATCTATGAAGGAGGTGATTTTGCTGTTCTGCTGCAATCATCTTGTCCTTTTCCTTTTGAGTAGCAAAAACAATATTGGAACTGAGCCTCTGGGGGACAAAGATTATTGCAAATGGTATGGGTCAGTCACCAAATTTGGAGTTTGGGGTTCGTAGTCTGCCTTATGAGGAAATGCCTTTTTTGCGTTCATTTCGTCCACCCTACTTCATAAAAAAGAGATGGTCTGCTAGGCTTCAAAGAGAATATCGGTCTAGTTATAAGCACGTATTGTAGGAAATAGGGTTCTTAAAAGTAGTTAAAAGTAAAAGGGTTAATTGCACTTATAGTATAATTTATTACCCTTTAAGTTTAAAACTCTCAGTTTAGCCCCAGAACTCCTAACGTCGTGCATCAATGGTTTGCTATTTTCACTTCTGTCTAATTGAAAATGCACATTTTTTTTTTATAAAATTCCCAAATTACCTTCCTCTCACTCACGAAGAACTCACCCAAAGTATATGCCCAGAGGAGGGTAGTTTGAGAATTTCATAAAAACTTATAGTTTAAGTTAAATGGGGGTGAAAATAGTAAAATGTTGATGACTAAACTGAGAGTTTTAAACTTGAAGTATAGTGTAGGGGGTCTCACAACAATTAAGCCAAAATCTTAAAACCATCCAATTCTTTACATATATATAGTATGTAGATTTATCATGTATAAAATCGAGGTGATCAAATCATTAATTTGGATACACCATTAGGGCCTCATCTCACCATCCTTTTACCTTTAATGTATGACGAGACCTACGTATAGTCATGCAGTTCACATTCGTGCATAAAACTCATTAAGGTCCATACTCTTAGATGGGCATGTTTTGCTAATTCAAAGTGCATTCTTAGTGACCTTCTTGGGTGTTGCCAATCAAGGGATTCGTCGCGTTATCTTGAAAGATAACATTGTCAGCATGCATCTCACCAGCATACATAGGTTAATGCAGGCATCTAAGGTTTAGAAAGGAATTTTTGCTCATAGGAAAGCTAAATTCACTGCTGATGCAAAATAAGCTCTTTCAATCAGGACACAGAAGAAGGTTGGACCTTTGAACGTGTCCATATATGGGTTGAGTACAATACAAGTTTCTACATGGATGGCAACAGTGATATCCAGCCATTTATGCACCAACTGATTCGGTTTTCTGTACTGATTGGAAGCTTATATGGCACTCGTTTTTTTTTTTTTTTTGGGTTCCCTTTCTGAGGAATGTGTACAGTGTCCATCTCACCTGTAGTATCACACTTTTGTCAGTTTTGTCCTTCCCTTGTAACTATGTGATGAGCATGTCCATGGGGCTTAAGAACTCGGGTTATTTAAAGGGGGTGTTTTCAGTTTCCATTATTTCTTTCTTCGAAGACTACCTGACACATTCAGTGTCTCAATATCTTACAGAATTCATATGTTATGTTTATCGATTCTGATTCAATTTTTGCTATAACTCTTATTGTCAATTTTCGCTGCACCTACTATTTTATGTTGAATGGTCAGGTGAGATGTAATTGTCATGTTTATCTGAACAAAAGAAAAGAAAAGACGAAAAACAAGGTACATAGCTTGAACATTTGCACTGAGTAATTCCAAAAATAGAACCCCTATTAGAACTGAAATGACTACATTTGAATATCTAGAAAATTAATGACTAGTGAGATAGAAGGATTGGAGTAAGATGTGATGTAATTCAGCAGACATCAATGAGATGATGAACCTGCTTGGATTAGAAGGGTCCAATAGGCTTGTCTAATAATTAGATGTTATTTGCTAAGTTATAATAACTAATACAAGGGTTCTTGTGCTACTGCATTGGACTTGCAGTACTAACAGATGTTGATCACACATGTTAATACCAAAGAATGTTTTCATTTGTAGTGGAAAGAGAAGAACCTATGGAAAAGAGAGCAATGTCATTCTTTTCTTTAGGTCCTATTTTGATTTGAGGGAAAATGACAGAAAAGAAAAAAAAAAAAAAGAAAGAAATTTGTTTGTATTGTTTGGTTTGATAGAAAATTCAGAGAAAAGAAAGTGGGAGGAAAATAAGACCTAAATTCTCTCCTTTTTTCTCGCCCCTAACTTATCGAAAATGAGAAAAAATATCCCTTGGTGTTGCCATCTCATGGAATCATGATCGCCGATAGGAGAGTAGTGGGAGTGTGGAGCAATTTTTTTTTAATTTATTTTTTTATTTTTTTCTTAAAATTTCTCTTTTAGTTTCTTTCGGTACCAATATAGTCTTTTTTTTTTTTCCTTTTCTTTTCTGTTCTCTTTCCCTTTCCTTTTCCGTTCCTATCTTTTATTTTCTATCATGCTAAACATAGCCCTAATTTTTTACAATCTTCAAAGGGAACGGGATTTGGTACTAGATTATGGTTTAGTTTTTCTCTAGTTTCTTTCTCATTATTTTATAAAACAGATGGGACATTCTTTCTTCTCCCACAATTTTCTGTAGTTGCTTGATCAACTGACGCCCATATTTGCCACATAGGACAAGCGAGAATTTATTCTTAAGATTATCCTAATTTCCATTTTCCAGTACAGTACTCCGAACTCAAAACCCCCAATGGCACTCGTGGAGGTCCAGGGTTAAAAGTGGCGAAGCTGAGGGTCATCCTAGCATGGAGGGCTTGATTTTGGACGAGCAGACTTTGCAGCACAACTTGGAGATGGCCATCAGAGAAGAAGACTATGCTCGAGCAGCAAAACTCAGAGATGATCTCCGACTCCTGCAGGAGGACAGCAAGGCTTCTGTTCTTGCAGCAAACTCTCGATTCTACCATGCTTTCGGGAACGGAGATATTGCTGCCATGCAGTCTCTTTGGGCCGAAGGGGACAATGTTTACGTTGTGCACCCTGGTGCTGGTAGAATCTCTGGCTATGATCTGGTCTTGGGAAGCTGGGAGATTGTTTTGGGGGCGGAACATGAATTCCCAATTCAGATTGATCTGAAAAACATAGAGGTTCACGTGAAAGGTGATGTTGGCTATGTTACTTGTATGGAAGTGGTGAAGACTAAAGGCAGTAGCTGGGGGAAGCAGGTTGCGACGAATGTATTTGAAAGGGTAGCTGGACAGTGGTATATCTGCATTCACCATGCTTCACACCTTGATATGTGAAAAGCTCTGGTAGACATGCAAATTTCAACAATGTTACACTGGTACGATTTGGTCAATCCTTTTCTCGCACCGTTAGTTGACCATTTTTAATTAGAAGAAGGCTTGAATAATGATCACAATGACTTTATAGAGGCACGTTATATGCATCTACAAAAATGTCGCAAATCATCTGGCTGGAAGGTCAGATTGTTTTTCTAAGTTTGAATATTTTATTAGTCAATTTATTTTTGAGTTTCTCTGTACATTACTGCTGCATCCAGTTCTACATGTACATGTACTTTCTAGACCGTAGAGAAATGTTATACCAACGTTAAACCAATAAAATTTGCTTAAGCCTAAACGTTACTTGGATTGAGGGCACTGCTGATATGGGATCTCATGCATGGATGCAAGCTTGTCAACTAGAGGTTATATACTGCTCCATAGGCTCTGTTTCTAACAAGTTGTTTTAGCCCATTGCACATACAGAAAAGTAATAGTTAGGTGCTAATAATGATTTGCATTTGAAATCCACCCTTATAAAATCTCATTGCTTTTATCATTGGTCATAATAATTAATGGGAGAGGGGAAAAAGGGAGGAAGAGGGTGGGTAGTTATAAGGTTATTTTAAGAAATGATGGAGTTGATGATTATTTAGAATTACCCAAAGCTCAAAAATGGCAGTTAAAAAGAAATAAATCTACAAACCTAAAGTGACAGAAAAAAGAAAATGAATTAAGTATGTTAGATCACACCTCCATCATATGATTTCATGCTTATTAAAGAGTTTTAATAGCAATATATTTATTCAACTCTTTGCTAAAATAGAGTGTTCTATTTCTTAGGATAAATGAATATATTGTTTGCTCTATATTTTTCTCAAATTGTTTGTTGAGATATTTGAGAAAATTGAAGTAAATCTCATTGTTTTTGTGCTTAAGAGGAATAAAATTAATACTTAGGAGCTCAAATAAAGGAGTAGTATTGTTAATGAGAAATTAATGTTAAAATAATAACTCATTAAACGTTTTATAATCTGAGATAATTATTGTTTCTCAGTAACAGCGAAAGGTTCTGATATAATAGGTGTATTTGTTTCTTTTGCTGAGATGGTTGGTTCTCGAGTGCTTGGAATGGACTGTATTATGGTGAAAGGTGAGCGATTAATATGGCGAGGGTTTAGCATGGAAGATATGCATATTAATTGAGACTTGTATGACAAGCCAAAATCATGAAAGCCAAAATCATGAAAGAATTACAAACGAATATGACACTAAGAGGTTCAATTACTCAAAAATTTAATTATAAATAAAATTTTGATGCTGAGATTTTGGTTGTTTCATCTAAGTAAAAATGTAAACATAATAAATTGTGATGTTGAGATTTTGATAGAAGCCAGTAATATTAAAATAGGTAAATTAACACAAGAAAGAAAAAAGATAATATAAGAAAGGTAATTTAACACTTCTGATAGTATGTCCTCGAGAATAGATTGTTACTAGCTATACTTGGGGTATGCCCTAGAGAATAGATTGTTATTTGCTATACTCGGGTATATATTGCAGGAGAAAGTTATCTAGAAGTATGCATAGATTATTAGGAACCGTACTTGGCATTTAGGTGTCTACAGCAAAAGAAGTATCTCATAAGACCCCGAAATTGCACTGGTTACTAGAGGCAGATGCCTGACATATGGTATATTAGACAAGCAAGATAAATCTGCTTTTCATTTCACCAAAGAAAAATAGCAACATGTTTTAATTTGAGGATCATAAGCCTAACTAACATGATCATCTTTCTGCATCATTTCTTTCGATTTTCAACAAGATTTTCAACAAAGTGACTAACTGAAACGATCAATCTGTTAGCCATCCAATACTACAAGGATCATTCTGATCATTGCCATATGGTCAATATTTTAACGTGTGCAATGCCTTGGCATCAAAAATCACGCAAGATACCAAAAAATGCTATCATGAAAGAGTGCAGTCCCAAAGTCGGAAATAGATTTTCATAAATTATAAAGCATTGCTGAGCAAGCACACAAATAAAGTTTTTCCTCCAATACAAACAAACATAACCAACTAGAGAAATTGAACTGAGTGCTCCTAGCTCACTGTTTACTCACCCAACAGTTTGGAAGCCATCCCCTCCATGTCTCTTCATAATCCAAGACAATTAAACACGTGAGCTTACACATAATAAACAAGCATAAATGTAACTAAAATCGTTGATCTGGGATTTTTAGATTGATGCACCACACCAGTTTATATAAGAACTTTGACTAGGAATTACATTAGCCAATTATAAAACTCTTGGAATAACACTTTTAAACAAAACCAGCAAATGTAAATTAATTTGCATTTTATCATATACACAGTCCAGCCACTTTCACAATAGTAATAACAAAGCAATTCTCCCAAAGTACAGCCATCACGTGCCTGATATGCACCGAAAACAAATGGTTTACTGTAACTGACAATAGAAAATCAACTCCCTTCTCTTGTGATAAAAGTATTTTCAAACAAAAACAAATATTACGGTGGAGGGTTCATCTAAAACTTGGAGTCTGGGAACAGTTGCATTCCTAACTTAACAGTTTTACCCTACTATCTCCCTTCAAAAATACCATGTTGACCTCGAATAAATGAAAATGAAATACACGACCTTTTCATAACTTAATGATTACAACATTCCAGTAGGTGCAGACAAAAACCGAACCCACCAAGACGGCACTAAGTTTGAAATCAAGGATCATACTGGAAGAGCTTGATTAGCGCAACCTGCTGACCCTGGGAACCCAACCTGAGTTCTCTCCGAATTATACAATAATGCAACATGAGACATTCACCAGGCACTGATCAAATACTACACAACCTGGAAAGGAATCTCACTCTTGAAGCTCTGCAATCTACACACTAACCTGTCACACCAATCAATTGCTGGGTGCTGTTCAATTCCATCTCAAATGTACGATGGAAGTGTGGCAATTAAATAACCACCCATAAATAAGAGAGCGAATTTTCAGGCGTTTTCTATACTTGATATCTTTTCAACCTTTCTGTCACTTGGGGTTCCAGTGCAGAAACAAACTGCCCCCAGGCTCCATCTCCGAGCATCTGAAATGAAGTGATTTTATTGTTAGAGAACCCAGACTTGTCAAAAATGTATAGATGTAAATATGGAATCCATGAAAGTAGAGCGCAACACGCAACACATACCTGTTTATACCCATTCAAGACCTGGCAGACTTCAGTATGTAGATCCTTACTTCGTATGTCCTGATAATTCCAAATAAAGTTAGCAACAAGAACTTTGGCATTCAAAATCAGAAATTACCAGGCCAAAGTTTGACAATCTTACATGCCAACTAGCAATAGCTTTGCACATGTAGGCAAGTGAATTGACAGCACCTGATGGATTTGTTCTCACCTATGGAGGGTAGACGCAAGTCAGTAGGGATGACAAACAAATAAAAAAGCATTGGCAATATGTGAGAAAAATGGTAGTATGTACCATTGCACAAAGGCCACGGAATGCATCCTCTTTCTCAAAGTCATCTCGTATCCTGAAGAATTAAAAGCTCCATAAGAACCTTGACGTGTCAAGTGAGAATGGCTAGAAGGACAACTACTGCATTATTGCAATATTGAATTTTGACATCTTGCTCGTTTGCTGTTTGATATTCTTCAAAGCTTAAGAGAAGATCTATAACTGAACCAATTCTGAGATAGCAACTTTGTTAGCTCAACTTCTTACAAAATTTGGTACCAACTTGACGACATTAATTACCAGCTATCTAGATATACCAAGGCTTAATCGAAAAAGTTTAGCTCTTTGAATACATTAAGTGCCAACAACAATCCTATGAGGCATCCACCTAGCCGCTTTGACTATGCAAAGCTTAAGAGAATGCTGCCTTGCACATGAGCTACTCATAAGAGACATCTGATTGCAGTAAATATTACTTTACGAAAACACATTCATAATAACAAAGAAGAGCGGTGATGAAAACAAGCAAAGAAAAAAATGCGGAAAAGAAAGTTGCGAGGGTAGAAAACAATAAATAGAAAGACAACAATGTTAATTAAAGAAATAGAAGCCCAGCACACTGTTGATGGGAGAGATAAACATTTAACAACTAAACTTGAGGTGCATGGGCAGAGTTTCCTTATTCGGAGCCTAAACCCAGTAGAGCATAAGCAAAGGGTATAACAAGTTGAACAAAAACTTCTTCATTTCTCATCACATCTATATACCCATTTAGCCATCTACATTCAGTAACTACTTTCAACTAGTTATTCTCATCAGCAACACCCTATTAAAGAAGGTAAAGGTAAGTAAATATCTAAATATGATAGATACATATAACTGATAGCAGCAAGCCTAATAAAAAGGATGAAGCAGCAGGGATTGAAACAAAAACAGAGTTCCTTATCTAAGTACAAAATACTAAAAGCAGGTCTCATGTGAACAGGAGAGGAGGAAAAAAAAAACAGAGATAATCAAATATAAGTGGGGAGAATGGGTAATTTAGATCTAGATTTATGGTATGGCTTTTGTATTACGTCATCCCATATTCGGCAAGCTACAAGACCTGGGCCATATCATAGCCAATGCAATTTCAGATTAAGAAAACTATGAAAAGAATAAAAACATGAATCCTTGTGTAAAAACTGTAACCTGCCTGAAATGCCAATGGTATATTCCAATTTCCATAGAGTTCAGGGTACCACTTTTAATCCTAAATATGAGAAGGACGAAAAATATGAAGAACAGGAAGATAGTCACCAAAGTTTTTTCTACTTTTCTTGGGTAAAGTTTCACAAACCCCTTTAAAGTTTGGCCAATCCAACAATAAGCCCTCAAATGTTTTTTGGGCACACATTGCCCCCTTCTTTCAGCATTTCCCTAGTCATACAAAGTTATTTCAAAGCTATTTTGGCTGCTAAATTGAACTGATTGACAAAATTATTAGTAAGTAATAACTCCGTAATAATATTTTGGTAAAATATAACCTCCAAATTTTATCAGAAGGGGGGAAGTGTGCCAAAACGTGAGAAGGGTTTATGATACTTTACTCAATTTTCTTCATTTCCTAAATTAAAACTGAAACTTGAACAAAGGTATAACCACTGGGATCAAAATGATTTAACATATAAAGCAACCAACTGCAGTATATGCCAATTCAGAAACTTCAAAAAGACACCCCACTGAATCTGTACTACCGCAAATATCTATAAAACACAAATATTCTTCTAACAGTCTTTATATGTTCTTGAAAACACAATTTTATAACACGGAGCAAACCAAATTAGATAAGCATTAATAGTTAACTGCACATAATTGTGTGTTCCTGATGACAGTCTTTTATTCACTAATAAAGGATGAAAACAGAAGTTCAATCAGAACGATATCGAATGGGGCCTAAAAGAGAAACAAATGATATCGAGTAGTAACGGTTTCTTGATCCAATGTTTAAAAAAGCTTTCCCACTCCTCAGGATCAGTAGAAAAGTCAAAACCTCTGGAAACAAAAGAAAATAAATTATATTTGTTAAAACTATAAAATAATTTCTCTCAACCCTCACCATAACTTCGAAGTTTTGGTATAGTAGAAGGATCCTTCAATATGATATCAGAGCAACCCAGGTTCAATTTCTGTCAGACGCGCATTTAATTGCGGATTTTAAACAAAATTATACCACTGCGTAAAGCCCGAGTTTCTACCTAAAATGAGCTTTCAACCTACGGGCGTGTTAAAACTATAAAATAATTTCTCTCAACTATCACTATAACTTCGAAGTTTTGGTATAGTGGAAGGGTCCTTCAACAATATTATTGATGGCTTGGGAAGGATATTTGTTAGATGCTGTTTATATTAGTGTACTTCCAGTTTATCAAAAATATAACTGACCAGTAAAGAAATCTATCATTTTTCTAATTATGAGTACAGAGAAAATCTTACAAGCACAAAGCAGAACACCAAGACTGCATGAAATGTTCCATGTGTGGTGCTACAAGCTCTGGACACACCCAACCAAGCCTCCCAAGAGTGATCGCACTATTTTCTAAAAGTGACTTGTTGAGACCCTGTCCGAACAGGGAGGACGAAAAATGAGCTAACAATTCAAGGAAAATCATGAAAACATGAAAATGACTCACCTCAAGGTTTTGTAGGATGGGAATTAGGCAAGATATAACATTCAATACCACTGGAGAAATCTCTTGATGAACCTAAAATTGATGTGGGCAATATGGTTAACAGCATAAACCATGAACTAAACAATAACGTTCAGAAACTGGTCTGCAAGTAAGGAAATTAACTCAAAATATTATGAACTATTGTATTGTAAGTAAATCACTTGTGTGCATTGTGCAATAATCCTGTCATGTTGTTCTATATATTACAACGCCAGAAAATCCATAGTCTACTGTACTCATAAGAGGGAATATATTAATCTGAACACTCCCTTTCATCAACCAACAATTGCACAAAATTTTACAATTATTTAATATATGCATGCAAAGACAATAGTGGTTAATCAACAAGAGAATATACAATAAAAGTAGGAGACTGGCCGAATTCTAGCACTTAAGAGATGGTCTAAACTCTTAATGTCCAATGCAGGAAAGGGGCAACGACATAAATGAGTGAGTGCATGCATGTGAGTGCATGCATGTGTGTGCGCGTCTTTGTGTGTGTGTGTGTGTGTGTGTGAGAGAGAGAGAGAGAGAGAGAGGAAAAATGTGTTCACCTCCTCAATTAACCTTATGCATGTGTGGTTACCCCCTCAAGAATTTTTAAATATGAAAAAAACCCCTAGACTTTTCAATCATGGTCGCCTCCTATTTTTTAATGCTTTAAGTGGTTTGAATCCTATATATTTGAGTATATCCCAACTTTACCCATGAGTTATCTTTTGGGTAACATGGCTCAGGCTTTATCAACAATCATGCGCCTGTCCCATTAGCACATGGCCTCGACTGAAGCTATAAATGGACAGAAAATCACTCTACCTTTAGCCACAAAACATCCACCTTTAGACTAAAAGTTTTTTCTCCCTTTTTTTCTTCTAGATCTCGAATTATTGCACAATTATTAACATTTTTAGGCAAAAATTGTGATAACTCCTACCCAAATAGTTGGTGGACATTTAAACACAGCCAATTACCACCAAAACCACTAATTTTATCATCATTACTCTCAATTCATTCTTTTCCTTCATAAAACCCATAAATCGCACCAAATTCATTAACAAAGTTGATTATCTCATGAAATCTAATCCAACGGTAATGTATTTGGTGTCAAAAAAAAAAAAGCTCACTTGTTATATAGTTAGTTGATGAAAACACCACTGACTTACTTACAGTGACATCATTTAGCCGGATTACATTTAAAGGTGGACATTTTCAAATAAAATGGACAAAATAGACTATAGTTAGCCTGTATACATTTAAAGGTGGGCAAATTAGACTCTAGGTAGCTGGCTTACATCTCTAACGGTAGACAATTTTAATATAAAGGTAGAAGAATTAGATTGTATGCAGCCAACCTACATCCAAAGGCAGAGAACTTTTAACATTAAAATAAACAAATTACTCTATAGGTAGCAAATTTTAGTAATAGTGGAAAACATATTAGTCTATGGGTAGTTGCAAGAAAAATTGGGTAGTATTTGCTATTGTTTCTTTCTTGTTTACAGTTGTCAAAAAAGAAACAAAATTAAAAGAATATTACAAATATTTTTTTTCACTAAAACAAGAAGAAAGAACAGTATGAATTCTTTTTCCCCTTTATTTAATACTAGGGATGTAATGACGCGAACATCTATTTCAAATGCGTATCCCATTTTTGCGCAGAAAGGTTAATGAAAATTCACGAGAAGCACTAGCATTCTTTGATGCAGTGACGGGAGACTATCCTTCTTGATGATCTGATCACTAATCTTAATGAACCCTTAGGCTCTTAGCTCATCGGAAATAAAGAGAACAATCTCTTTAAAAGCCCAGAGGATGATCTTCATTCTGTTGGACTCTTCCTGCTAGGTAATGAAGAATGATCTCTTTCGAATTTTTTTTTGAAGTCAAGCCAAGAATCCTTCCCCCAAGTCCAAGGGGGCTCTCCCATTAGCATCACAGAGGCTTATTATGCCCTAAGGGCTTGCCTTTGAGGTGTAATCACCCTTCTTAATAAGGATTTAATTCCTCATCGCGTGGGTTGTAACCCCCTCCTCAACATGAGGAACTAAAAGAGATGTAACTCCCCTTAATTGAAATAGGGATGTATTCCCTCATTATGTGGGTTATGGTGAGTTGCAACCCTCTCATTAAAATGGGGATCAATTTTTTATTAGCCTACAATGGGTAGCTAATTTACATCTAAAAGTAAACCGTTTTAATATATAGGTAAACAGATTAGACAATAGATAGTTAATACGTATGAAGTTAGTCAGTCTAAGCTATTAGCAAACAAAGTTAGCTAAAAGTGAATTGCTCTCCATATGGTAAATAGATTAAACAAAAGATGATAAGGTAAAAACTAAGATAGATAGTTCTATTGAAAAGTGTAGAAGAATTTATACAAAAAAGAGACATTATATGTAAACCCTAAACCCTAACAATTGAAAAAAAGACATTTCATATAAAATCTTCCTCTTTCACTTTTTTTTCCTATATTTGATATTTTTTAGAAAATTATAAACTCATCTTATGTAAACCAAATAACTAACATCTCACAGAAAGTTGGCTCCTTTATAGAAACACCCCATTTTCACATGACAACAATCCATGGCTAAGAATTGGGCCGAGCCGAGGCTGGGTCCAACTCAGTCCGACGCACTTAGAGGCGGGCTTGGGTCCAAATTTTTAGATTCAATTATTAAATATGCTGGCTTTTAGAACAAAGGATGTTGGCCTGATGCATCCAACAATCAACTATTTAAGCAAAATTTAACCTTAATCAATAAGATAAGTAATAGAATATATATTTTTATCTTTGCATAACATCATATAGGATTTTAGGCATAGTTACACTGATGAAAAATTATGATCCATCTTCTCTCTTACAACAACAACAACAACAACTAAGCCTTTCATCCCAAGTATTTGGGATAGGCTACATGAACTAAAAAAGAATCACGCCGGATCGATCATTTTGATAGTCCTTCTCCATTCATTTCTATCAATTAACATCTCCTCATTTAAATCTCTAGAATCCATATCTTTTCGTATCACCTCTATCCATATTTTCTTCGGTCTTCCCTTCGTTCTTTTAACTTGTCCTACATTGATAAACTCCCCTTGTTGAACTGGTGCATTTGTAGACCTACGTTGCACATGACCAAACCATCGTAATCAGTTTTCTCGCATTTTCTTATCGATAGAAACTATACATACCTTAGCACGAATATCTTCATTTCTCACTTGATCTCTCCTAGTGTTGCCGCATATCCAACGGAGCATGCGCATCTCTGCTACACTTATTTTCTGTTAATGACATTTCCTTATAGCACAGCATTCCGTACCATATAACAAAACTAACTTAATAGCAGTCCTATAAAATTTTCCCTTCGGTTTTAACGGAATGTTACGGTCGCATAAAACTCCCATTGACCTCCTCCATTTCAACCAGCCAACTTGAATCCTATGATTAACATCATTATCGATCTCTCCATTATTCTGAATAATAGAACCCAAATACCTAAACTGATTGCTCATTTGTATCTCTTACCCATCCAGTTTTACAGTATTATAATTTATGGTCCGTCGTTTAGTAAATTTACATTTCATATACTCTGTTTTAGACCTACTCAATTTAAAATCTCTAGATTCTAATGTATACCTCCATAACTCTAGCTTGGCATTTACCCCTGCTCTTTGCTCATCAACTAAGACAATATTATCAGCAAATAGCATACACCAAGGTATCTCATTCTGAATAGCTCTAATAAGCTCATCCATCATTATAGCAAATAAGAACAGGCTCAATGCAGATCCTTAATGCAATCCAATTGTGATAGAAAAATCACTTGTTAAATCACCACATATTCTGATATTGGTCACTACTCTATCATACATGTCCTTAATTATGTCGATATACTTAATGGGAACTCTTTTCTTCATCAATATCTACCAAAGTATCTCTCATGGTACCTTATCATAGGCTTGCTCTAAGTCAATAAATACCATATGCAAATCTCTATTTCTCTCTCGAAATCGCTTTATAAGTTGACGAAGTAAATAAATAGTTTCTGTCGTCGATCGTTTCGGCATAAATCCAAACGGATTCTCCGATATTTTAACAGTTTGTCGCAATCTATATTCAATTACCTTTTCCCAAAGTTTTATAGTGTGACATATGAGTTTTATTTCTCAATAATTAGAACAACTCTGAATATCACCCTTATTCTTATATAGAGATACCAGGGTACTCTTCCTCCGTTCATTTGGCATTTTCTTAATTTGCCAAATCTTTTTAAAAAGATCTGTTAGCCACCTCACACCAATCCCTCCTAAGTATTTTCATATTTCTATAGGAATCTCATCTAAACCAACGACTTTTCTTAATTTCATCCTCTTCAAATCCTCTTTTACTTCAGACTCTTTAATTCTGCGCATAAAACTACGATTCATACTGCCACATTGAATAGTAAGATCTCTCAAATGTTAAGTAAAACTACCATTATATAATTTATCAAAATAATATTTCCATCTTTCTTTAATATGTTCGTCTCGAACTAGAACCGTCTGATATTCATCTTTAATACACTTTACAGTATATAAGTCTCTAGATTTTCTCTCTCTTATTCAAGCAATTCTATATATATCTTTTTCTGCCTCTTTATTATCCAACTTCTCGTACACTTATTTATATAATTTAGTTTTTTCATCCCGAACAGCTTTCTTAGGCTCTTTTTCGCTAGTTTATACTTCTCAAAGCTTATTCTATCATTATTATTATTATTCTTCAAATCTCTATAAAAGTCTCGCTTGATCTTAATAATATTTTTTACCTCTTCATTCCACCATGATATATCCTTATATGGTGGAGCACCGCCCCTCGACTCACTAAATATATTTTTAGCTATCATTTTAATGCAGCTAGCCATTTTGTTCCATGTTACATTAGGATCATCATGGTCCTTCCAATCTGCTTATTGTACTACTCTATTTATAAAAACTTTTTGATTACCTTCTAATCGCCACCACTTAATTTTAGGATATAATTTATACTTAATTTTTCTAAATCTCTTCCTAATCTGAATATCTAAAACTAAGAGTCTATACTAGGTAACTACACTCTCATCTGGTAGTACCTTACAATCGATATAACTAGCTTTATCTACCCTCCTAGTTAAAAAGAAATCTATTTGGCTCGCATTCGATCCACTTTTAAAGGTAATCAAGTGAGAAACTCTCTTTTTAAACCAAATATTTAAAAAAAAAATCAAATCATAAGATAAAGCAAAATCTAGAATTAAATTACCTGCTTCATTTTTTTCTCCAAAACCAAATCCTCCATATACACTATCAAACCCATTACGACTAATTCCTACATGTCCATTGTGATCACAACCAATAAATAGTTTTTCTCTAATGGGTATTCCTTATACTATCTCATCTAGATCCTCCCAAAATTGATATTTACTGGATTCATCAAATCCTACTTGTGGTGCATAGACACGACATTAAAAATCTCTCTATCTAAAATAATTTTAACTAATAAAATTCTATCACCCTTCCTCCTAACCTTCACTATATCCCCAAGTATGTTTATCTATGATCACACCTACCCCATTACGATTTCTATCTCTACATGCCCATTGAGATCACAACCCCGTATACCAAAGTTTATAACCCAAAACTTTATGACTTTAACTTTCTCACCTACCCACTTAGTCTCCTGCACACACAAAATATTAATCCTCCTTCTAATCATAACATCAACTAACTCTGCTAATCTACATGTAAGGAAACATATATTCTACGATGCCAACCAAAATCTATATTTATGTTTATATTTATGAGCTAACTTCTTTACCCCTACCCCCTTATTAAGATGTGGAACCCTCGTACATTTGACACCACATCCGAACGCCAATGTGGCGCGTCGACCTAACAACTCTCACACATTTTTCACTACACCCGATTCCGATGTAGCGCGTCGCTCAGTAGGAAACGCCCCAACGAAATTCATATTTTGGCTCATATCATAATATGTAACAATATTTTACGCTGTCTGTCACCGGTCTACCACAACCCTCCTCCTTTATTCTGGCTTGGGACAGGCAGTGAAAGGATAAATCTTTAAGTACAGTACTAGCAGAGTTATCCATCTTCTCTCTTGTAAAGTAAAAAATATTATTTCTTAATAATTATGATAGTCATCAGGATGGTCAACAATTTATGTTGAATATATCAATGCAGACATTTTTACTTTTTTAATGTGGTTGATTAAAAAATTAATATTAATTCCTTATTACATAATAAACTATGTTTCTTGGATTAGCCTGATTATGTCTAAAGCCCCACCCAACAAGCTTGATTATTAAGTGGGCCAGTATTTGGCTCAAGAAAAATAAATGGCTCAAGACTCATGCTTATATAAATCCACCCTAAGTTTGGTCCATTCCCACCCCTACATTTATGTGATCTCCATGAAAAAAAATAAAGAAAGACCTAATCACTAAAAACTCAATGTTGTTTTGGTCCAAAGTAAAACAAGATAAAAAGGTGACTCTTGTTGGAAAACTCTTATTTTTCACAGCCCTGGCGACTCCATGAGAAAAAAGACAATGAGATTTTATTAGAGTTGGAGCAGAAAAAAAGGAAAGAGAGAGAGTTATAAAATGAGAAGGAAGAAGATGAAGTTTTCTATGGTATATATTCATATACGATTTAAATTTTGACACAGAGAGGAAAGAAAACAAAATTGAGAATTGTTGGTTTCTGTTGGAGTTGGAAGAGAGAATAAAGGAAGAATCTTCCCACACCAATTTAGGCAAACGAGAAAACGAGAGGACAATATAGGGGAATTTCTCCTTCCCTTAGCTTTCTCCCACACACACAAGTACATATTTTACAACGGCATATACTTAAAAATATTTTTTTTTGTTAACATGTAATATTAAAAAAACTAGCTAGCTAATACAAAATTAAACCATCCCTCCTTCCCTCTCTGTCCTAGAAAGAGAGAATCTCATATCATCTTTGGTTAAGTTTAGTACTACTTCATCTTTGATACTTTTTGTTCATTAGGAAATAATTTGTTAGTCTAAAGATATATACATCACACAGTATAAAATAAGCAAATACAGGAATGAAAAGAGTGTAACACAATATTAAAAGTATTTTGCATGTATAAAAACAAATTAGTTGGTCAATATCTGTACTATCATAATGCTAACTCTTGAAGCTCAAATTCTGTTTGCAATTTGCGCTCAACTCACGTCATAAAATCTTCCAAAACAAATCCTAACCATTCATTTACATTTTATATCAAATTCTTCAACTTAAGCAGTTTAATTGTTGTCAATTTTTTCAGAAGTGATCTCATAATTTTAAATCCATGTGCAGTGCAACTGCCAAGACTTAGATTTTGACGTTTTTTTTTGGGGGGTTGGGGGGTGGGGGTGGGGGTGGGGGAGGGGGGGTGGGGGTTGTTTCATAAAATCAACTCTTCCAAAGACGTCGTCTAATTGGAAGACAATACTTGATCCCAGGAGCTTAATTTTTAAAAAGAGAGAACATTTTCTCCATCTCTCCACCTCGGTCATTATTCAATCCAGCAAACCTTTGGAGTTTGGACTTCAGCATTTTAGCACTAAATTTAGGTTGTTTGGGGTTACGCCTAGACTGTCAGAACAACGGGCCTCCTTAGATTTCTAGTAAACCTAGGCTGAGTATTGATATGTACATCATTTTTGCAAATTGTAGAACTACAAACCATAAAAGTAAGATATGAGGGCAAAACAACATAATTATATCTATACGCATATCCATATATATATGAGAAAAATGGAAATGAGCTGCCACTTCACGTAATATACCCGAGTTGCAGTCAAAATTTCCACTATCTCTAATATTTTTTATAAGAAAAAGGCTTTTCGATTATGATCTCGACTCCCTAGGATTCACTCATATTCACTTTTTTGGATTTTAATTTTGATTTGTTATTCTATTAAGTAGACACAAAATTAACGATTTTTAGTGAATACAATATTTTATATCCACTTGATGAAAGAACAAATGAATTTCAAAATCCATGAAATCTAATCCTAAATAAGCTAAAGATGGAGAGATAGGGATCCAAAAAAAAGAATTTGAAAAAAAATATATGAAGTTTTACTTTTTCGCCACTGACTCATGTAACTTATCGAGCAGCCGACTCATTTACAGTAATCTCTATATAAATATAAATACAAATATATATATATTCTATACACATATAAATGGAAAATCTACCTAAGGTATCTCTATAGGGAGTTGCTTATAGAGACATCCCTAAATCTCAACATAGAGAATGTATGTAGATAAACGGAACCGTTAGTTGTGATCGTCATACTTGAAAATGATGGTGTACAAAAAATCTTACATTTTCAGCACACTTTGACCATACATTGGATAGGTACAAAATAAATAATTTGCCAACAATAAAACAAATAAAACCTCTTGATCAATGATGAAGTGTCTACATTATATGATTTTTTATGTCACATATTTAGAGCATAAAGATCACAGCTAACGGTTCGGATTGTGCACATATATCTTCTATGTTGAGATTTAGGCATGCCTCCATAAGTAACTTTCTATGTTGAGATTTAGATGCACGCGCATGCGAGCCTGTGTGCAGGAACGCACGTACACACACGTGTATGTATGTATTTACTTCCTATATTGAGATTTAGATGCACGCGCATGCGAGCCCGTGTGCAGGCCCGCACGTACACACACACGTGTATGTATTTATGTGCGTGTGTATGTAAATGTGTGTGTGTGCCCACGTGTACGCACACACAAAAATAAAATACCCTTAATGCGTAAGACATGAAGTAGATAGAAAGAACAAAAATTAAGCTTAATGAATTTTTTGGGGAACAAAGGACATATCAAGATTTTGAACCTGGGACTTCTACAACAAATCTAGGTGTCTAGGACGGGACTGATCATATGGATTTAATCCAAGGTTCCATTCTCTAAATGGTTAGGCTAATCCTTACAAATGGCTTGTTTCGATGGCAATTTTTGACAAAAACATGAGAATTAGAATCCAAAAAATAGGTCAATCAATGGGGTTAGAAAAGGGCAGTCAAGACTTCTTTTCTCATCGGAAGGATTTTTCTTGTTTACTTAGCTACTTGGCTATCCAAACAACCTTTTACATTTTAACCATGAGGATTATTGCCCAAAGGAATGTAGATGCAATTTAAGGGATCTTAATTCTAAATGAAAACCAAGGGATCTTCAACCCAACCATCCATACAAACCCTTAAGGATTTAAATCCATTAATTATAATTAACTAAATTAAACAAAAAAATATGGAAGTTTATCTAAAATCTCGCCTAGTACAAGTCTATAAGGTAACGCAAATGTTTGTGAGGCGTTTAGGTTCTATTAATATAGTATGCCTTTTATTTTAAAGGATACTTCTATATCTCCTTCTATGCAATGTGTGGCTAAACAGGGCCCAAAGTGAATGTTAGAAATTTTTTGAAACTGAGATGCATTCAACATGTAAGCTTTTAGATTATAAAAGTCTAGCACATTTTCAGAGTGTCTGATATGTGGCAAGCAAGTGATATTTAAGTGTTAGTGTTTAGTGTCGAATACGTGACTGATATGGACAAAGCATTCACTTTGAAGTGTCTATTCTTCATAGTGTATTGAGCAAGCCCCGTATGAATTTTTAGAAATTGTCAAGGCGTCAAAACTTTTAGATTTAACATATTGCATGCGGCTCACCCAAAATATACTATGCATTATGGTAAAGACATGAACACCATATGAGCACAATTCCCCACTGGATTTGACTAACTAAAAAACCTATAAGGAGGTACAGAAATCACACTAGAAAGCTTACTTGATCAAGTAATATGAAACAAATCATGCCCCCCGAAAGCTCTATAAGAATTTGTCATTATGAAAGATAACATCCTTCATCACAGTAATTTTGAATGAAATCTAGCATACTGTAAAGTTCCATTACATTCATCTTCTCTAATACCTATCTTGATTATAAATGAATTAAGAGCAGATTCTGTCTATGGTCAAGGGGAGAAGCTAATTCTCTGCATGGAAAAATGAACTGACCTTAACTGCTAATTCTCCAATTGCCCAACAAGCATTATTTGCTACAGATACTGCTTGTTTTACTTGGCTTGTAGTCTGAAATGGAAAACACAACCATGAATCACATACTATATAGTTGGGTTTCTTTTGTTCGAGCAAATAATCACCTACCAGTTGTTTGGCCGCAATATTTAGAAACTCCAACAAGCGAGGATGTAAATGCACAGGGCAAACCTGGAAAAATTTTGACTCTCAGTATTGACATCATCAAAAGTAAACTATGTAACAAGATTAGATAAAAAACATTGAATAAAATGTCTTTAACTCACTCTTGCAAGGTCCCCAAGAAGTGCAAGGGCACTTTGCCGGATATCTGGTGATTCATCCATACAGCATTGCAAAAGCAAATCTCTCAAATTGCTATTCCCAACCTGCAAATCATGCATAAAAATTCGAATAAGTTTCTCACAGTAAATATGACCCCTGAAAAGGTATCCACTGCATTAGAAATATAACATAAGGATGGAAAAAAATGCTGTTATGTGGTATAGACCTATAAATAATTGCATTCAGTTGCATGCTTTCCATTATTTTTATTTTTTTATAAGTATTGGTTATGCTGGACTCATGTCCAAAGAAGTATCAAGAAATTACATGCAGAGATCATAATCATTTGGTTGTTATCATTGCCTTTCATATGCCATTGCAAGTTGACTAATATGTAGAAGCAACTAGAATATAACTAAAGCTTCAAAGCTAAAAATCCTACAGCAGCAGGAAAAATAACTACAACAACAACTAAGCCTCTTATCCCAAGTATTTGGGATAGGCTACACGAACCAAAAAAAGAATCACGCTAGATCGATCACTTTGATAGTCCTTCTCCCTTCATTTTTATCAAGTAATATCTCCTCATTTAAACCTCTAGAATCCATATCTTTTTGTATCACCTCTATCCATGTTTTCTTCGATCTGCCCTTCGTTCTTTTAACTTGTCCTACATTAATAAACTCCAATCGTCGGACTGGTGCATTTGCAAGCCTACATTGCACATGACCAAGCCATCGTAAGCGATTTTCTCGCATCTTCTCATTGATGGGAGCTACACCTATCTTAACACAAATATCTTTATTTCTCACTTTATCTCTCCTAGTGTTGCCGCATATCCAGCGGAGCATGCACATCTCTGTTACACTTATCTTCTGTGAATGACGTTTCTTTATAGCCCAACATTCCATGTCATATAATAAAGCTGGCTTAATAACAGTCCTATAAAATTTTCCTTCTAGCGTTAATGGAATGTTACGGTCACAAAAAACTCCCGTTGCACTCCTCCATTTCAACCAACCAGTTTGTATCCAATGGTTAACATTATTATCGATCTCTCCATCATTCTGAATAATAGAACCCAAATACCTAAACTGGCTACTTATTTGTATCTCTTGCCCATCCAGTGTTACAGCATTATAGTCTACGGTTTACACTCCATATACTCTGTTTTAGATCTAATCAATCTAAAATCTCTAGATTTTAATGTGTGCTTTCATAACTCTAACTTAACATTCACCCCTATTTTTGTCTCATCAACTAAGATAATATCATCAGCAAATAGTATACACCAAGGTATCTCATCCTGAATAACTCTAGTAAGCTCATCCATTACTATAGCAAATAAGAATGGGCTCAATGCAGATTCTTAATGCAATCCAATTGTGATAAAAAAATCAATTGTTAAACCACCACATATTCTGACATTGGCCACTACTCCATCATACATGTCCTTAATTATGTCAATATACTTGATAGGGACTCTTTTCTTCATCCAAAGTATCTCTCGTGGTACCTTATTATAGGTTTTCTCTAAGTCAATAAATATCATATGCAAATCTCTATTTATCTCTCGAAATCGCTCTATAAATTAACGAAGTAAATGAATAGTTTCTGTCGTCGATCACCCCGGCATAAATCCAAACTGGTTCTCCGATATTTTAATAGTTTGCCTCAATCTATATTCAATTACCCTTTTCTACAGTTTCTATTTTGACTAATGTCATAATATGTAACAATATTTTACGTTGGCTGTCACCGGCTTACCACAACCCTCCTCCTTTATTCTGGCTTGGGACAGGCAGTAAACGTATAAATCTTTAAGCACAACACTGGCAGAGTTAGGAGGGAATAACTAGTATAATTAAATGAATATAGGTTACTACCACAAGCTACAATTAGGAGGGAAGATTGAAGCATGCACAGTCAATTCATGGCACGGCGTTCTGTACGTACTATGATAATTGGCATGAAAAGCATATTCAAATATCAAAAATTTTCAAACATGAATTACTAAGGAACAGAATTTACCTGACAGTACAAACGAACAACATTTAGCATTAGAAGGACCAAGACGAGCATATGGAAATTGAAGGTTGTAAGCACTCAAACAACAAGTACTAAAGGAAACTTTAAACAAAGAAAAATAAAAAAGAAAGGAAAACACAAACTGGAGAAACTCCGTATCAACTGGTCAAGAAACCAGGCAATTTCCTATGGAGATGAACATTTTCCTAGAGGTTTCATCTGAGCAATACTATAGAGAGCAGCCTAAGTTTCTGCAACTAGCTTGAAATATTATTTACAGGATCGAAGCCGCCTAGTCATTTTATTTCTTGGAAAAAGGTTCCAGAAGCCTACCCCAAGTACTTTGGATAAAAGGCTTAGTTGTTGTTGAAAAACGATTCTAGTAATCCTATTATTCCAGAATCACATAGCCTTTTTTGTTTAGCTTTAAAATTATAGACCAATTTAGTTGTTTAGAAAAGATTAACATATCACCACTTTGTTATATGTTATTCGATCAACAGTTCCCAGTCAGAAAATTTTCCAACAGTACAGATACCACTTTTGCAGAATAGTATGAGGAAGGGACAATCTATGCCTACTCAGAAACAACTAGTAAAAATGACTTCCTTCAACATCAACCTCCGCAAAAAGAATATTCAACTTAAATGCAAACTAAGCAAATTGAGCATAGTTTAGCTGAGATGGAGGTAAAGGTGCTGTAGAAACAAGATAATTTTATGAAATATCCATAGTTAAGTTACAATAATTTGTGCACCACAAGTAAATAGGGGAATATTACGTAGGGTCAGGTACAGCACTTGAAATCCTGACTTAATGCTGATACAGGTTATTTAGGCATTCTAAAGAAGATCAAAAGGTTGTGAGTGATGACTTACTGACTTAAACTGAATCCAATCAATGCAATGTAAAGTTCAATGTTGCGTTGGCAAAAAGGACTGTACATTTCTGTTGAGCCTTGCCCAGTAAATTCAATTAAATAAGGTTATGTTAGGATTTCTGCCAAAACTAACATATTGAGCATACACAGTATAAGCTAATAGCAACTTGGCATTTTACTTAACAAAATCATCCACTGAGAACAAAATCATCTACTGAGACATCTACAGCTAACTTCCATAACTATAAGCCATACTTCTACATAAAGAACTAACATATAAAAACAGTAGTCAAATTCAAGAATAAAGGAACTACCAAACTCTCTATCCCACTGCCAAGACCTTCAGCAAGCCCAGATAGCAGGTCCAAAGAGCACACTATGAACTCTTTATCGTATTGGACACCAGCTGCAACAGGATCAGCCTGCATTGAAAACATTTGCTGTCAGAATAGTAAAGACAAATCTAATGCAATAGCGAGACAAAGCAAGCCTTTACATAAATAATCAAAGCATAGTCTAGGAATCAAACCAAGTAATGTTCAAAAATCATTATTAGGTCAACCGTTGGTGTTTTCAAGGAAACTTCTTCAACCATAGCAGTTTTTACAAAAATTTCTTATAAAGAGTCTAACACAAAATCAGCAAAACAGAACCAAGAATGCGCAAATTGACAGGAAGAACTAAGCAACATTTTTTTCATCAACCTACACACACCATACAATATATAAAGTCATTAAGATAATACTAGCCAGAAAATAAATTATATTACGGCTCTAGTAATTCTCAAAAATTCTCAGAGTCGGCCACAACTAGAGATGGTAATGGACGCGTCCACAGGTCAATTTTTAGCTCGTCCTATACAAAATTTTGAATTAAAAATAAAATTTCCTTTTTTTTTAATTCAAAATTTTATATAGAAAGGACCAAAATTTGACCCGTGGACGCATCCATTACCATCCCTAGACACAACAATTCTCAAAAATCTATAAAGGTACCTTTCTTATAATATATGTATAGTTAATTCATATAAATAACTGTATTGGGCAAGTTTGAAAACTCCATTTCGTTCACTTAAAAAGGTTTCCATTTTGACATGTTTCGGTCGTTTTGCAAGTTTTGCTATTAATTTTGGTTTCATTTCAATTAATGTAGTGCTAGAATTTATATATGAGTATAGAACTTATAATTTTGATTCATGTAGTGGTAGACATAATTGGTAACATTTAAAAAGGAGGCTATGGAATTATAAGACAGTTTTATAGGATTTTCATAATTCATATATAAATCTACAGATATAACAATACCAGGTGTTAAGTGAAAAAGTAAAATGTTTAACAATTCCTAGGTTGTTGAGGTTGTGAGTGAAGAAACTAGACTTAAGTTAATTGGCAATAACTTCAGGTCAGGTCAATCATACTACAACCCTAATGAATCACAACAAATAAGTCTAAAATTGGTTATTAGGTTTGGATTTGCTCAGACCCTTTTAACCAACCATGTTTGCTTAAGTTACCATCTCATCCCTGTCAGCTCTCCTAAACCTAAATCTAAATTGGAGAGGGTGCTGCATATGTATTAAAAAAAATATCGAACTCAAAGTGGTGACAGCAGTTTATAAGGGAAACTACATGAGACTCAAGAGGCATTTACTTCCTCCTCTCTTCTTTAAGAACAAAAAAAAGTTGAAGATCTCATTTTGAGATTAAAATCTGACATATTTCTCGTCTTATTACAGATTTGATAAGGGCTTTTTTTCATCTACATTGTTTAATTTTCTGATAGCATTCACAGGTTTTTGATTTTAGTCTCTCTTCTTTTCTTTTTTTTTTCCAATTCACTGACTGAAACCAGGCTCTCTCTCCTGTTAGAACCTCCCTGCTTCAAAACTGGTCAAATACGTCTGAAACCAAGATGTAATGGGCGAAACTCTTAACTTTCGTATTGGGTTGTTATTCACATCGAAAATGCTCAAGTGAACCATAAAATGTTAAGTTTTTATCAAAATGATGGCATAACTAACTCATCATATATGCATTTATGAGGTCAATGAAGAGTTAAAACACATGAACACTTGAACATGGCTTCATGTTCAATATATGGGCAGGCATGCCAATTTTTGCTTGGAGAAAACGTCCCAAATATCATAGCTTAAACCAGGCTGATCCTACCAAAGATAGCCCTAATTCATGGATTCTAATTTTCCAGGTGTGATGAGCTTTATCGTATTTTGCATATATTAGTCAACATAACCATAACCAGTTACAAGATTTGGCCAGAAAACAATTCCATAAAAAGGTTATAATATTGAATTTTGCTCACAGCAAGTGACAACAAAAGAATTAATGATGAGCATATGATCGTTTTTTTATTAGAATTAGGCAAGTTACTGCATGACCTGGCATGATTTGGGGACCAAGAATAGACAAATTCTTTTGTCTAAATATCAACACATCAGCATAACTCATTGCCCAAATAATAATAGACATACATTTGGCTCCCTCTAAAAGGATTAGAAGCCAATTCCTTTCAGAATGGGACACTGAATTTAAGAATTCACTCCTTCAGTTGATCCACAATATATGAAGTGCCTAAAACTCTTTATTTAAGAAAAATTATCTGTGCATCTAGGCACAAAATGGACATTTGTAGATAACAAATTGTGAGTTGTATGGTGTAGAATTGTTGAGATCCAATAACAATTGGCATGCAAAGGTTTTTACATGTGTAGATTACAATAAATTCTTCAGATTGGCCATCATCATGTTGAAAAGTGTAGAACTAAGAAAAATGTTAATTCCGAGTGTTCATTTTATACATAACTGATGCACTGGAAAACAACATTGAAAATACCTCATTTTTTGTTTTGGCTTAAGTTATTTAGATCAACTTCAAGTGGATTGTGAATTTGATGCCCCATAAGTGATTTTTAGTGGGAAGGATTGGCTTTGAATTCTTTTGGAAGGAATCAAATCTGTCTCCGAATGATATAATAATCTCGTTATAAATTGGAATCAAACTGGTACTCTACAAACCAGAAAGATGGTTGACCTACCTGTTAATCTCATTAAAAAGATGTCAGAACATGAAAAAAAAAAAAAATCTATGATGAATAGTTAATATATAAACGATTACAACAAGATGGTTGACCTACCCATGGCAGCAACCCGATATGTAACTGGGAAAAGAATGGGGAGAGACTGTGATCTAAAATATAATAGATTCTAGACATTATAGATGGTAAAAGGAAAATAGAGACCAGACACTATAGGATTTGGAGAAAAGGGTCGAGTTTAGGTAAATAAAGAGTTATAAACTTGACGCATGGGTTGTTACAAACTTGTCAAGGGAAGAAGAATAGTAACAGAATAATTTAGGTAAGGTTAGAGATTTGAGGATATGGAGGACAATAAAAGAAAAGCTGATGATGATGGCAGCATTGATGCTTAGGTGGTGACGTTGATGGGGAAATGAGACTTGCGTATGTATATAGACTCTAAAGGGCTTTAATGGCATGAGCAACGATGGAAATTGTTATGTGGGGGAGGCACAGGAGACCTAAGCAGCAGAGGTCACCTGAAAAAATTTTGATGGCTGGGAAGAACAAAAGTTGTTTAATTCGAGACATTTCTGAGTATTCAATAGGGTTGAAAGGTAAAAACATCAACAGGTGAAAGGGCTATTCAGATATTCTAAAAGGAGACCTTGAGCTAGTGAGATTTCTGTCTCACTTTCAAACCAAAACGAACTACACGAAGCTGGTTTAGACAAAATTTATTATAGAGATTTTAATTGCACCAGTGACTAATATCTAATTTAGGGTGGCCTTGGAGTAACAGGAAGGTTGTTCCATTACAACTTGGGGGTCAGCTGTTCAACCACTGAAAAATAGCCTTTCTGCTTACATATGTCAGACCCTTCCTAGACCCTGCAATACAGGAGCCTCGTGCACCACGTTATCCTCTTTAATGTAACAATAATACAAGATCAATCTAAAAGACATTTTAGCCAATCTGTACACTGAAAAATCAACTATCTTTAGAATGGACTTTAAAATCCAACATTTAAAAAGTGATCCTACGTGTGCACTTACAGGACCTTAAATCAGCCAGCACAGGATGCAGAAGCACAGCTACTAAACAAGATTATATAAACATCTATGATGTGGTTACCAAAACAAATATAAGCATATAGCACCAGCACGTCAATATAGAAAAGTAAGGAGCATGTATAGTATATGAATTAAGAATCTTGACACCTTTGCCAATTGTTGAGTCTGGATAAGGCTGATACATCTCTGATATACTGGCTCAGCAAACTGAGAAAATCCAGGACCTAAAGCCTGAAAAAGTGGAAATAAATTAAATATGGAATACCAAATTTTCAAAATCGACAGTAAAAAATGTATTAAAGAACAAAGCAAAAATGACCTTTATGGTGGCTAAACTTGGTTAGGATTTGGATACTAAATGCTCCATACTCCCACAAGAGTTTTACAAAGAAATACAAAAAAAATGGCATCACATTCTGCATTCTTTAAATTAGTCTACTTCAATTACTACTTTAGTTTCTCAGAACACACAGCACGATTATTATAAAATTTTTATTATGATAAGTAATTATCTTTCTATTGGAAGTTAATCTCTTGACCGGTCGCTACTATGCATATTCAATATGTACACACCTACTTTTGCTCTCAGAATAAACTCTGTAATCATAACATTCATATTTCAAAAAAACAATTCTCTAATCAAACTGACCAATGACATGGCACTGGAGGACAGGGATCAAAGTGCAAATGCAAAAGGCAAACAATCGCAAAGATGCAGAAGGAGATACCTGCGCTATTGAAGTAAAGCACTCGAGCAAAGGAAACAGATCTTTATCTGAGTTTGAAAGCTGCTGCCACTTTGAGATCAGTGGGGGCATCAAAATATCTAGATACTTTGGCTGTAGATAGTCAATCAAAAGAAATAACTCAGGTCCAGTACCCAACCCTTGGTAACCAAAATAGAATAAAGCCACTATATGAGGAATGCCTATACCTGATTTAGCTCAGATCCAACTGCATCTGCAAGAGTACCAATAGCATCATATACAATTCGAAGGTTCCTTCTCTGGAAAAACAAGTAGGTAAAACATAAACAAAAGAAAGATAAATGTATATGAGTAACATAAAGTAAAAAATATATAATTACTAAGTATATGGATAGCTGTCGAATGTGTTACTTAAAAAAGTAACTTCTATATACGAAATTGTGATATTCTATGTGAAGTGTAGCTGATGTAATGATGAACGAAGAAGGCATAAAGGGCACCTGATATTTGCCAAAAGCGCACAAGAGGTGTTGTAAAATGATTTCCATGCGTGGAGCCAATTCCTCTGCAGCCTCCTGCCAGGAACAAAAGTTCTAGATGTTAATAAATGAATTAAAAACCAAACTACAATCATCACCTCAATTTTGGACATACAAAATGACGAGACATGTTCATGCACGCCAGACAGATATACAGATGAAGGGACAGTGAGCAAGAACCTCTTCAAGAGTTGCAAAAGCTGAACAAGCAGCCTCCTGCACACGCTTATTAGTATCCAATATTCTTCGAAGCAGACCCATGAGAATTTTATCAAATTGTTCATGTCCATTTTGATGATCAATTCCCTAAATTAGGAACAATATAAAGAACAAGATCAATATTGTAATATGTTCTTCCCTCAGAGAAATGACAAATAAAATAGAACAATGCACGCACATATGTATATGCATATATCTATATCCATATTTGTAAAACTATAGATGTTTATCTGTATATGCACTTACGTATATGTACACACACACACATATCTGTACAGCTACGCCCATACACTACCTCTATGGTACAGTTCTTGTCTGACTCTTCTTGGATACTTCTACATAATATTGTTCAGTATGCAGTTCTAAAACTATGCCTACATGAACGCTAGATATGTTTCGCATGTGCTTTTGATACAAAGGGTATACAATGATAAATATATTACTCCATTCTTAATCTGTTAAGTTATAATAGTTAAAACAATAACTACTATATCATAATTGTTCATAGCAAGTATAAGAAAATATTTTAATTGACATCCTTGGAGAATCTGCATCTGCTACTTTTGAGATTTTCTGTATCAGTAAATCTTTATCGTATTTGATATTCATACCCATGTGCATGCAACATAGATTAGAAGAACTAAATTTACATGATGTACATTTTTATTGGCCCATAACCCGTCAAATCTACAACTTTTTGAGCGAAATGATTATCTGACAAAGACAATAGACATGTTCTAATTTGCAACAAATTTGGTCTCCAGCAGAAAAAAGAAAAAAGGACGGGTTACTGTATTGGACCCATACTAATCAACTACTAATAGAAAACCACTTGAGCAGACGCACTAGATCCTTAAGTTGAGAACCGACTGAAAAGGTAAGACACCAACATAAGCTATATCATCAAATTTCTTAAAATATTTAAAATGAAATATTATATAATAAGACGATACCATTTGATACCTTTATGTATTACAGTTTAGATAAATAACTTCAAGTTTCCAGTAATTTCTGGGGCCGGGTCAAAGTTAGTGTTGGTGCTCATATATTCATGACCCCCTCACCATACGTTAGGTTTGAAGTTGGACAGTTTCAATCACATCAAACCCGTAAGCTACATTGATTTTGCATTTCAGCCCACCTACCTATGGAAATTAGTTGAATGGTTCAGACCGGAAAAAGATATCGGTCGAGGTTCGTTCTTGCCTCACTGGCCACCTACACAATTTATTCTATATGATCATTCTTGGAATAATAATAATGTTACTACTAAGTTATGGAAATACAAATCCGTTTGATCCTTTCACATACATTATGCGTCCGAAATGAGTCAAATCTTCATGGAAAAGCATATTATTTTATACTCTTCATCTAGACTTTTCCATGTCTAAGAAAATAGGAGGGATGTTCATAGATGAGGCATAAACCACTTGATTGAAAAAACATAGGTTAGAGACATGTCAACTGCTCTTCAAACTGTTTTGGAAGACCGCTAGGACATAACTATAATCAAACAGCAAAAAGGCCTCAGGGATATTGATTCCCATCAGTTGGCGTACCCTGTCATGAAGTTTTCTTGACTTTGAGTTGTGCCCCATAACCTCATTTATTGGAGAAGTATTTGTGACGTGATGATGAGTTAATAACATGGTATTCATATTGATTAGCATGTATGTATGAAACATGAATCTTTGAGAGATTTTTGGATAGTTTAATCTTCTTCCCCAAAATTCTGATTGTCATTAAACCATAGCAATGGAAAGAACACTTTCATATATCGTTTACATCAAAGAGAAGACGACGAAGGAGACGAGAAAAGAATGGAAAAGCAATAAATTGAGAGAATTGTATATTTAAACAAGATGTTGACTATGTAATTCAGCTTTAATCACCAAGATGGGTTTATTTACCTAGAGATCATACATGGATAATTAAAAAATGGAAAAAAAAATTTGCTTCTTTCAGAATAAACCTCAATTGATAGAGTCCACATAAACAATAAAAGACAATCACCAATTTACTTAATGATTGAACCCTAAAAAGATTTAATTTACTGTTTCAGTTCTAAGGTGGTAAATGGAACATGGCGCTGCTTGAATTGGGTAGCTTGTATATTAAAATTTGTTTCTCAATCTCCACCCTGATCCAGCCTGTGATGCCTTATGATGTGTTGGCATACAAGCTCCTTTGAATTTTATGTTCTCAGAGCATACAGAGATGTCTTAAAACAATCATGTAGGTGACAAGGAGATCTAAAGTCTAAACTGTAAAATGTTTTTAACCCTCTTAGACAATGGTCAACGACATCACCACAGTGCCATACTTAGCGCACCACTAGACTCCATGTACATATAAGAAAACTGAATATCTTTGTGGAACTAATCTGACTGCTTGTTTTGCGTGTGTGTGTGTGTATCAATAATTCAATATCTACATGTTTGTGAATATATAAGCATCATGTAAACATATAACAAAGTATACCTGTGGCACAATTCAGAGGCACAAGGAACAAAATATACTGGTGGCGCAATTCAGATAACCATTAATACATCGAAGAACAGTAGTTAAAAACAGCAAAGGACATAAATCAGATAATAAATTCAAGTATAATTTAGAATTTACCTGCACAATGAACTTGCTATAACGAGAAAGTGTCCAGCAGGTGATACTCCGTATGAGAGGAAATTTATCATCTAGAAGTGGTACGAGGAATGCAATGATCTGCACACATAAATAGTTCAACAGCATTTTAAAATCTTACATAGTTACATTATAATTGCAAAATTCCTCCAATATCAAAAGTGTACGATAAAAGAAGAACGAAAATGGACAGGGCTCAAGCAGATTAGGTAAGCTAAATGCATTAATAATGCATAAACAGGCTAACATGACAAAAATGCTTGAGAAAGTAAGAGGAATATCACTGCTAAAACGGGGGATGTAAAAGTCTTGTAGCATAACTACATAGCTAAAAGAATTACCTCAGGAAGATGGGGATAAAGACCACCTATGCATCCCTCCGCTACGGCACCAATAGCCAATACGGCCGCTTCCCTGTCTTTCCAATCAGCATCACTCGAAGTTGATAGTTTTTGCTGCAAAAAAAAAAAACATTACTTGATTTAATAAAAGCATAATTAAATATGTAGATAATTTTTTCAACAACACGAAAAAAACATGATGTATGTTGTACTTACAAATGTAAATAAAAAATTCAGAAATTAGAGGGTATTGTTGTGATATGATTAGCATATGTCATCGCCTCATGGACACGGGTGTATAATTCTTATAACCTCAAATATACATAACAAGGCCAGATAATCAATTATCATTTTTCCCATTGCCACACTGTTCTGAAAAGTTTCTTTTTCTTTTTTCTTCTAAGATCTAAAATTGGGCACTAACCAGTCACATGTGGAAGGTTCACGCTCAAAAACTTCACCAGGCAAAACAATACACCTGGAAAGTGAATGACTTGTACAAATGTTTCAAATCATCAAGTATATAGCAATTCTTTTGGGAAAAGAAACCAGCTTCAAGTCACACCTGCTGGTACAATTCAAAACAAATGATAAACTATATTGGATATTAGAACGGAGTAAAGCATCAGCTATGTGACCCAGTTGCACAAGTCATAGCACAGTGTTCTAAAAAACGTTCTATGCGGGCGCATATGCACCCGCATAAACGTATGCGGTGTAAAACCGCACCAAGAAGGGGAAAATCACCCTGTCCATGTGGACAGGGCGATTATGCGCCCTATGCGGCCGCATAATCCGCATAGGGCGCATAACTTGTGCGTGGGTTAATGGTTTCGAACTGGTTTTAAAACCAAACCTGACCCGACCCAACCCGCATCAAATCCCTTTTATTTCCCTTCTCGTTTCTTCGCATCGAGCCTATCCCCTGAAGTCACTCGCGACAAAAAAACCCTAGCACCCAAATTTCCTCTCCGATCACCCATTCCCTCCCCTCCGATCGCCTTCGCCGTCGTCAATCGACTGATCGAGAAGGTTCATTTCTTCGCCGACCCTTAAATCCCTTTTTCGTCGTCCCGTTAGCCTAATCGATCTAGTCGACCGAGTGATCGGTCGATCGAGTAATCGCTCGATACCGTGATTCCCCTCAGGCCTCCTCCAATCGTGCAGCAGCGAACAGTTCTCCCCCTTCCTTCGTGCCTCTGTCTCCTCCGATCTGCTTCTCCCCTCCAGCGAGCAGTCCCCCCTCCGGCGGTAAAATATTATTTCCTTTCTTCTGTAGCTGCTTCATTTTTATTTTTTGCTTGTTTAATTTTATAATTTATATGCTAAATTTTGTACATAATTTTTTTATAATTTTTGTTTAATTTCGCTAGCTGCTTCCCTTCTCTAACTAGAGAATGAATTGTCTCTAGTTGCATGTATGCTTGTTTAATTTCTCTAGCTGCTTTAGCTACTTCAGTTGCATGTATCAGTGAGATTTTGCAATTTTGAAGATTTTGCAGTTTTGCAAATTTTGCAATTTTTGCACTTCAGCTGGATTTTGCAGTTTTGAATCTTAAGAATCAATGCAATTTTGAACTTGAATCTTAATGCTGCTCCAACACTTTAATTTTGCAGTTTTGAACTTGAACTTGACTGTTTGAGGCATCATTAAAAAAGATTTCTGCAGCTTGAACCAGTTTCTTATGAGAAGCAGATTCCGATAGTATGATTATATCCACAAAAAGTGGGAAGATTGAGGATAGAAAATTATGTATTAACCCATTTTAATGCAATTATTGAAATTCAAAACAAGAATCTGCAGTAGAAAAGCAAAGCAAGTTTAGATTATATTGGTTACTAGCCAAAATAGAATCAAAATGATACATTTTATAATTGGAAAACCAACAAACTTATAAAATTATTTTTACATAGATGTAGTAGAATATTAGTTTATTTGAATTATTTGGCGATTTGTTAATTGTATGAATTATTTTTTTGAATGAGAAATAATTGTTTTTCTTAATAATGATGTAGGAATTTCTTTAAGGCATATAAGTTTATTTGTATGTCATCATCAATGGCATCTAATTCAAGTAGTTGTGGACGGCAAAATCCATCGAGTGAGGAAGATAGCCAGATTCCATTGAAACCACTAGAATCAAATGACATTGGGTGGAATTATGGAAGGCTAATAAAGAGAGGATCGTATAATGATGTAAAATGCATCAAATGTAATAAGATTGTGAAAGGGGAAATAAATAGATTGAAGCAACATATTGCAAGAGTTGGAGGATTAGTGTCAGTATGTGTGCTTGCAACAAATGAAGAGAGGCGTATATGCAGGAAGAACTTGGAGGGAATCAAGAAGAGAAAAATTGACAAGCGGAAAGCTGATTATGAGCTCCGGAAAGAGGTGCAGATATCAGTAGAAAGAGAGAAGAACCCGAACTCACTGGAGATCATAAGCCCCGTGTTAGTGGTCCACTGAACAGACTGGTAGATGAAAGTAATTGAAAACAAACAGTTATCAATGAAGGAATGAAGGAGAGAGAAGAAAGTGGAAGGAGCTGACGCATGATTATGCGGCCATGTAGGCATATGCTAAAGGAATTCCTTTAAACACTTTCGACTGTGAGGAGTTCGATCTGTTTTGCGAGATTGTTGGCAAGCACGGTCCAGAGTATAAGGGGCCCAGCCAATATCAATTGAGAGTGCCTCTCTTAGATAAGGCATACAAAAAAATTGAAAACAGCTTGGAGAAGTCAAAGGAAGCGTGGGATGAATATGACTGCAGTATTTTGACTGATGGATGGACTGACAGAAAGTATAGAACTATTATGAATTTATGCGTCCATTGCAAGGGCAGCACATACTTCATTAAATCCATTGAGAATTCGGCCAATGCCATACTGGCGAATATATATTGAATTTGGTAGAAAACTGCATCAAGTAAGTGGGTGAGAAGCGCATGCTGTAAGTAATTACTGATAACCACCCATCAAATATGGCAGCAAAATATATTTTGAACCAGTCGTGCAGCCCACACTATACATCTCATGTTTGAGGGTATTGGTAAGATACCAAAATACAAAGCGGTGATTGAGAAGGCAATATCAATAACAGTTTTTCTCTATGCGCATCACAGTACTCTGACTTTGATGCGCTCATTTACAAATAGGAGGGAGCTTGTTCGTCCAGGAATCACCGGATTTGCCACCACCTTCCTAAGCTTGAGCTGCCTTATGGACAAAAAAGCACAGTTGGCTGTTATGGTTTCTTCATATAAGTGGGATAATAACAAATGGTTCAAGACAGAGAAAGGCAAGTCAACTAAAACCACAATATATTCCGACTCTTTTTGGAAATAAATTAAAGAGATTCTAAAGGTATATACTCCTTTGTTTAAATTATTGAGAATTGTTGATGCTGATCGTAAACCTTCAATGAGTTTTGTCTATGGAATGCTGGAAGATGCAAAGAACGAGATCAAAGCTGATTGCAATCGAAAGGAGTCTGCATTTAGACCAATTATTAATATAATTGAGAAAGAATCCAGAGGCAAACTTGATAGCACATTGTATTTGACGGCATATTATCTTAATCCCTATTATTATTATAGGGATAAAATAGTCCAAGATAATACACTAGTACGAAATGTTGTCATGCATTGCATATGCATATGCATATTTTACCCTGAGCATGACATCCAAGATCAGATTGGCTCGCATGAATTTCATGTCTACAAAGATAAGGGGGACTTATGGGGAGTGGCATGGCAGAAAGGTACCGATTGAGCTTTAATGGCACGGATAATTTCGACCCAGGTAACATTTATACATGAAATTTAAAAGAATTTAATATTAAATTCTATTCTTTCTAATTATTAACATATTGTTATATGTTGCTTTAATAGCTCATTGGTGGGATTTTTATGGAGGAGATGCACCAAAACTTCGACAAATAGCAATTAAAATCCTAAACTTGACAAGTAGCTATACAGGGTGCGAGAGAAATTTCAGTGTATTTGAAGGGTAAATACTACTACAATAATTATATATTTTATAATTTTTAATTACATTATTTTCAGAATTAACACTCTAACCTTCTCTTTTCTCTTGTGTAAAATCAAATATAAATTTATAGATACATACAAAGAAGAGGAACGAGCTGGATGCTAAAAGGTTGAATGATCTCGTATTCGTTCAGTTTAACAAAAAAATGGCACAGAAAAGGAATGCGAAGAAGAATGATGGAAATAGTAAGGATGTGCTGATTGCTTCATATGACTCCAGAGCTTTGCACTGGAAAGATGAATTTGTTAGAGAAATAGAGAATGATGACGAAAATGAGATATTCCTTGGTTCCGGCTTAACATGGGATCTTGTTGCTGCGGCGAATGGAGCTAAAGAAGATAGACTCAAGAGGAGCAAAAGGACGCTAAGAAGGAGAGCTGCAGCGGGAAGGAGAGCACAAGAGGGTTCATCCAGTGCAGTTGTTGAAGATCTTTCTGAACATGATCAAGCTATAGCTGTTTTAGAAGAAGAGGGTGATGATGCGAATGACAATGATGATGATAGCTCTCAGAAGGAGTTCGAAAATAATATTCAATATGAAGATGACAATAAGGAATAATAGAGAATTTGTTGAGTGGAATAAACTGTGTTTGACAAAAACTTGTACTATTTTTTTAATATGTAAAACTAATTACTAATGTAGTTGACACAAACATGTATTAGCAATGTGTGGATTATTGTCATATATTCATTTGTACATGCATTGTTCATTTTTATGTGTTAAAACTTTCTTATATATCATATATATTGATTCTCATTTAATTTTTCTTTTCGATTTGCAGGTGAGCGACATTTTTGATCCATACATACATGCGTCGTTTTTTTTTTACATTGGGAGTTAAGAGATAAGTTTTTCTATCTTTTTAATTTCTTATGTAGAGCCAGTTTATATTCATTTTATATACTTACGGTTATTATTTATAATTTTTTAGAGTTTTATAGCATTAATATATCCATTTTTTTTATAATTATTATATTAATATATATTAAAATATTAATATTCCGCATAATTCCGTATAATCCGCATAATCGGCGCGTAATCCGATTATGCGTTATGCGGTCCTGGACAGCACGCATACTGAAAACGCATTCTTAAACATTGTCATAGCATGTTCACTATATTCCTTTTTGTCCTTGGTTGCTCATAGATGTAATGGTGTTTAATTGAAGGATTTGTTTCCACGAGATGCCCGTCTTTCGACTTAAAAACATAGGGTTTGTACACGAAAAAATTTCTCCTATTGAAAATGACATGGTAACCCCTAAACATGTTAGCTTCAGTTGGTTAATTCAAGTGATTTAACTAGTTTCCCCAGTAGAACAGCTTTTACCAATTAATTCCTGCATGCATCTGGACTAAATAACTACAGAAGATTGTAGTTTTAAGTCAGAGGGGCAACCAACATCTCCAGCTTTGGGAAAAGTTGTTACACATAATTATCCACATGATGCACAGACTGTTGAATGGGAAAATAACAGCTTGAGTTCATTCATTCGCATTGAAAACACTTTGGAAATATGATTCCAGCATCATCTAGTCTTAACCACCAAAAGAAACAATAATAAAGTGGACTGCATGGGAATAGATTATCCCAGAAATAAGAAAAATCAGGAAGGGAATGTAAAGATATGCGTCAGACCTGCTCATCCAGTAACAAACAGTTAAAAATGTTTCAGTTCTCATATTTACACAAATACCAAATAAAACATTCAGCCAGGAGTTACCAACCTCTATTTATAGCTTGCTTATACTCAAGGCACCATGTTCCTCAAGACAAATTAGGGATTAATCACTTAAGCTCTTTGATACACTATTGATAATAAATAGAGTTCTGCTTCAGCAGTGCCTACAAGCATAAACCATCAGGTGTAATGTAATGGACTCTTCGGCAGTGCAGACATCACACACTAATTGCTAAAGCATTCAGATTCTTGAAGAATTACAAGATCTAGATTTCAAACACAGTAGTGCTACCAGCTAATCTCACTCATTTAAATTTTTAAAAAACCATATGTAGGACACTTCCCCAAATAAAAAATTGGGGTTTCCAGTCACATCGAATGTGACGCTAATTGTGGTGTCCAACACTAACAAACGTTATGACTGTATATTCGCATAAACAATATGTACAAGATGGAGAATTTTACGCAATTCTTTTGACAAAAACTAAATAATTTATGGTTCATTTACTTTTTGTCTTTCCAAAGTGTGAATATCAACCCAATTCATGTATTTGTAGTTTGCACAGGGTTAAATATACATATATATCGTGTCTAGATATTAGAGAGCTGTTATTTCTGAGACCCCATGTCTGTTTTGCAAATGAGACTCTCCTGCCTGTCCCCATATATCATACATAGAAACTAGTTTATTCATCAAATACAGCTAAAACAAGTACCTCAAACTACACTAGGTTTCCATAAATTGAATTTACTTAGATCTAGAAGGTTAGCAGCAATGCTACAGGAAAAAATTAAAAGATTTGGGAAAGAAGCATATGTATAACAACTATTTCTAATAAAATGATTATTTACTCTTTTGTAATGAAAAACAATATCTAACTTGGAATCAATTGATCATTTTCCATATTTTCATGACAAAAATGGGAAAATTGCCTAAATACATACATGACTACAGGAAAGTTTTATAATATAAACGAATCTAATAATGTATAAGGGCTCTGCGAAGAAGATACTTTATAACCTATCAACACAGATGATGCAAACCATACATACATACATACATATATATATATATATATATATATATATATATATATATGGTTGCTTTTTTCTTCTTTTCCAGCATCATATAAACTCCTTATGTTTTAGGCTCTGATGAAAAAGCTGCTCGTCCGGTTCGACATGGGAACACTATATATATATATATATATATATATATATATATATATATATATATATATATTGGAAATGAGCCGTCACCTTACGTAAGTTACCTTACCTGCAATTCATTTTCACTATCTCTAATAAACTTATTCAAATTTTCTTTTTTATTATAATCTCGACCCCCCAGGATTCACTCATACCCAATTTCTTGGGTTTCAGTTTTGATTTAGTCTTCAATCAAGTAGACACAAAATTAATGGTTTTCAGTGAATACAATATTTTATATCCCCTTGATAAAAGGGTAAATAAACTTCAAAACCCATGAAATTTAATCCTAAAGAAACTAAGGAGATGGAGATCCTGAACCAATGGGATCATTATTTTTTCGACGCTAACTCACATAACTTACTTGAGTTGGAGGCTCATATACAGTAATCCCGTACTTACATATATATTATACAACGTGAAACAACTAGAAATCAAATGGTTAGCTAACTTCTCACAAGAACTAAGTGGTCACAAAAGATGTATCTTGTGGAGTCAGAGACTAATACCAACGCTTGTTTCTCTATAAGATCATCAAAGACATGCCTTAAATTTGATGAAGTGTGTTAGGAATTATGATCCTACACTTGTGGCAAAACGTACCAAAATTATGAAGAAGAAACTCAGGGAAAATCTCTGTGCACGTATGTGTACTGATAGTTAAGGGTGCCACCTCCTTGACCTACCAATAAAACCACAGGAAGGTTGATTTTATTTTCAACATGAGAGTACCAATCCCTAGAGCTACCGGCAGGCCTACTGGTACCCCTACCAGTAGCCCAGTTGGTTGACACCCAGATGCAGATTTTCAATTGGATTGTAGACTCATAGTTTTGGTATTTGTAATGGATTAAAAATGTTATTTGGTTCCTTGGATTCAAGATAAATGGACAAGATTTCAAGAGAGAGTGTTTTTGGAATATAGAAACTCTATAAATATTCCATTCACTCAAGATTTAAAAAATCATTTCGAAAGCACTTTTGGAGTTTGATAGATTAAAGAAAGGAGAATTTCATCAAGTTGTTCACATATTTGAAAATTAATGTTGATTAATATCTCCAATCTACATACAAGAATCTATGCTTTTGAACTTGATAACTCAATACTCGTTTGTATTTAAAATCTCTCTACTTGTATATCTGTAATTGTAAGAGGTTAGTCGTTACTATGTTTTAAATAGTTTAGGTTAGTCGTTACTATGTTTGAAATAGTTTAAGTGTTAAGATCTTTTCCTATGGTTGTCTAGTAGAAGAATTGAATCTTATGCTACTATTCAGTCGTGATTGTCTCGTAATTGGGGTTCAAAACATTGTAACTAACCTTTTATCATAATGTAGTTTCTTCCACAGTTCCCCCCCCCCCCCCCCCCCCCCCCTCCTCCAAGTTTGATTTTTTATTATTTGTTGTGATTTGATTGTCTGATTGGTTAATTAATATTTTGTTATTCATCGAAATTGTTTGAGATTGGATGAGAACTCTTAGTCTTGTTCAAAGTAGACAGTAGATATTTGCTTCTAGGGACTAGGTTACCTTTCAAAATTAAACATCAAACTTACTTGGATCAAGGGCATCAGAGTTGGAAGAATCTCATCACCAAATACATTGGAAAGAATATCTAAGCCAGCAGCACTGCACTTCCTTAGATTCCAAATATTGACTATGTCCTCTTCCTGCAAATATTAGCATTAATGAGTACATAAATTTTAGTTGCATGGAATAGCACTTAGAAAACCAAAACTAGACTTGCGACTATAAAGCATGGACGTGGAGACACAGGACATGGATATAATATGACCCAGACATGTGGACAAAATAAATCATTAAAAAGTAGGACATTGGGACATGGGTATAACTGTGTTTACTTATCACGTGTCTATATATAGTACAAATCTTTGTACAAATCGAAGACCGTAACTATTAGATATGTTTTATTAGAAGTAGAAAGAAAATAAAATAAAATCTTAATAATCTAAACAATAGATTATAATTAAGAAAAAAAACTATATTAAATAAAAGAATCGGAAGTTCGATCCAATATTTGGCATAAAATAAGTATGTTAACTCTCTCAAATATTTCCAAGGTGTATTAATTTATTATCCCTTATTCAAAACAACCTTACACACGCACACACGCATTCCACGCAATGCACAACTCCATGGTGTCGAAACAAGTTTATGACTTATTGATAGCGGATATGGTGCTAATATACAAGTTTTTGGGTTTTTAAAATCCAATATGACTCGGGTGTGTCTGATACGTGTTAGACAAGTGGCCATGAAAATCACGGGTGTGTCTGATATAGATATGACATTCACTTTGAAGTGTTCATGCTTCTTAGCTTGGTGTGAATGTTTATCCGTTATCCAGCTCAAATAGGCACATAGAAGTGGTTTAAGTAACTTAAAGAAAGAATAGAAGTTTTAACAATAAAAATCATGAAGCAGAAAATATAAGCTAATATTGTCCCATTCTCTAGCTCAAACAGTCACATAGAAGTTGCTCAAATGAATTAAAGAAAGAGCAGATATTCTAATGAAAAAAATTATGTAGCAAAAAATATAAGTGAATAGACGTACAGCTTCTTCTCCGTTATCAGATCCATGAAATCTGGATGAATGGAACCGAGGTTTCAAGTCCTGTTAAGCAAGAAGATTTTCTCTATGATTTCCGCATTACACAATACATTTGACCTCCAAAGACCATAAAAAATCCAATATGAATAAAAGTTAGAGGAGCAAACCTGATCCCTATCAGGAAAGGACTCATCTTCCTGAAATCAGCAGAGAGAGAGAGAAAATAGTTGTGAAATAAATCAATATAGCAAGATTTTAACATTGAAGTAACAAATAACATAACAATGGCAAAAGCAAATGTACCTCAGCTTCAAATAGTGATTCATCGTCATCAGCATATGCCATATTTGATAGCAAAATCTACAAAAGATGGAATGTACAAATGAGAACTTATAGTCCATGATAGTTTTTATAAATAATGATTGATGATAAATATTGATAACAAACACATACAGGAATCAAGCGTGGCAAGATATCCCTTAAGCCATCAGGAGGCAAGTTAGCATCGCAATATGCAGACCTGAGAACTTACCAAAATTAACATTAGTGATTGACACATAATAGTGATAGAATCAAAGAGCCGGGAAAGAGTTTTAAGTGGACTGAGACAAAAAAGATTCCATCTAAAGATGCATCAGTAACACAATACAACAAAAAACACACAGCATGCCAAAGTACAAGAAAATTATCATAAGAAAACGAAGACCGAGTCTGAGACCACCTCCTCAAGCCAGTTCCTATATGCAACAACAATTATGCTGAGGCCAAGGATATCTTATTGATGTGAATGGATGCTTGCTAATAACTACTTCCTCGGTCTGGTTTCAGTGGCTGTTTTTTGACCAAACACATTCTTCAAGAAAACTTGCTTTGATAGGTACAACTATTATTAAAATTTAAAATTCCATTTTTGGCCATATTGGAGTTGGAGAGAACTAAAAAAAATTGTTGTATCTAGGTAATAAAAGAAAGTTTACTGGTTTTTTTTATATGACTTGTATTGAGATTAGTTAAAGTTAATTTGGAATTCTGAAAAGTTGTCTTTATACTCAAAATGGACAAGTAATTTAGGACAGCATTTTGGTCAAAAAAAGACTACTCTTTCTGAACAGAGAGAGTAATTGCCATCAACAGTGTAGGACCTGTAATCACTGTCACCAGATAGGAATAAAATTGAACAAAGAAACAGTCATTGAAGAACAATCAAATACCTCTAAACCTGTCTCCACACCATAATCCAATTATGAAAACAAAGTTATACCCAAATAAGAATTAATCATAAATCAATCATGATTGATTGGAGGAAAGGAAAAGAAAAGAAGAAAATGCGAATAGAGACATTGCATTCCTACAAAAAGAAAAAGGAAAAGGAAAAGGAAAATAACAAGGATATCACAGGAAACAAGTTCAACTAATTTTTTACAGTTAACTTTCTAATGGGAGTTAAATAAACATCAGATTTCAACAACACTTAGAATCTTTTTTACCCCTTATCCAAATATGGCTTTGTAACCTCATCTATGTCAAACCCCACTACCACCTTAATAGACAACCCATTAAACTGCAGCACAGGAGCACAATTCTCCCACAAACTCTTTTTCCTCCATTTTAAATCCCCAATGTTACATCCAGTTAGCACACTTTAAGAAAGCATTAATGGTTCTATTGAACATAAATTAACTGGTTTGCGCTGCTGGACAGCTGTCAAAGTATGCAAAGTTTATTTTCTTCTCTTGAAACTATCAGTAATGTAGCTTCCCATATGTGTTTACCTTAACACAAGTCACTAAATCAATCCTCCTAATGGTTTCAAAACAAATATAAAGAATAAGACTAATTTTCTCAGCAAGGGCATTATGAAGCAGGGAAATTTGTCCTAGAAACACAATTGCTGGTGAGTGATTCTATAATTCCATGAGCATCATAAACATACCTAAAAACAAGTTAGAGACCCAGTTGTTATTTTCAACATTTCACGCAATGCCATGACACAGTCACACAATTATAAGATTAAAACTAAACATAATTTTTTGATAAAGTCAACAATCAACATCATTTCATGCAATACCATGAACACATTTATAAGATTAAATCTAAGCATAGTTTTTTGCATTAAGTCAGCAGTCAACATATAACATTAAAATCAAAGGAAATTCAATAGACAGTCGAGTGCCAGGGCCAGAAAATTCTATTAAATGATGTGGACATGCATCCAAGATATAATTTCTCTTCAAGGATGCAAAAAAATTTACAATCTGAACAGAAGTAATGTACATTTTTAGTGGCAACAAAGTTATGGCAAAATACATACCAAAACTCGCAAGCCTCGAGGGCAACGTCATCATCAGAGTCCTTATTAGCTTGCAAGATATACTCAATTACATTCCTCAAATGTGGCTGCAAGTTGAAGCAAACTATTCTTATTTATTATGAACATAACAATATAATAGAAGAAAATCGGGGCTTCACCAACTAACTTGAACTCGAACATGCAATGAATCTCCGTATTAAATCTGTTATGGATTCTATCAAGGACAAAGGAAGAAAACATGCATCCTGCTATATCTAAAAAAAGCAAAGAAATGAGAAGTGAAAAAAAAAAGTAACCTACCTCTAAGATCTCTGGCCGTACTTCAATTAGCTGGACGAATGCTTCACAAACCTAAATAATGGGGGAATAAAAGACCGTAAGAAAAATCAAAATGTAGATGTAAGACAGTCTTAGACCCCTGGGTTAAAATAATTTCCAGTTATAAAGAAAACCAATTATGAGTTCCAATCACCATTGCACAAGAACTAATGCTAAGGCTGCTATGTTATCTGAGATGTTCATTTTCATGTAATTCTACGAGGAACCAAGCAACAACGATAAGCATCATAACATATAAAATTACCAATATACGCTTTATGCATAGAATAAAATGAAAATAGTACCAGTAATAACCAATTCAAAGCCCCAACTTGAATTAACAAGAAGCAAAACAAATTTTTTATATCATTTAAGAATTTAAAGAGTACACGCACCAGCTAGAAAAGCAAATTTCATCATATCCTGAGTGAAGATATGCAGATTGATAAAATAAAAGCAGTGCCACTACTTCAAATTGAATATCAATATAGATGTCATCATTGTTCAAAGAAATGATTATAAAAGCACAAAATATGAATATATCCCAATGACCTTAGGCTTACAGCATGTCTTTTCCAGCTTCCCTTGAAATGCTAATAAGATAAAAAGTCGAGATTCATGAGTGGATAAAGGGGAAGACTGAAGAATAAGAAGAGTTATTATTATTTATTTCACATGAGAATCAAAATAGACGGTAATTGCAGCCCAAAATCAAAAATATACAAGCATAGGCAAAGACACTTGTCTGTACACAGCCGTCATAACATGCAAGACCTAAACTGCCTCTGATCTTTGCCTTGCACTAGATCTTTGGAATCATGATTAAAATAAAAATGTACTTATCTCTGAAATGTAATTAAAAACATACCAAATCAGTAGAAAATCTAGAAGAGCAACAATCAATATGAATTATGACATTTTACAGTACCATACAATCCAAAATCTGTCTCCAACTGGAAAATAAGGGCAGATCCGGAATCTCTTGAAAGAAATGTGAAGATTAGCTAGTAAATTAGTTTTTCATTTAAATGACAATATACTACAGCATGACGAGATCTTGAAAATTAACTATGAAATATAGTTTTAGATGAGAATTTTTTGTTTCTAAATGCACCAATATTGATGATTAGAACAAATTTTCACTCCATATGCACAACTCTTTTCTAAGCTCTCATATTAACTACATACACAAAAACACAATAGATGCACAAGTTCAGTGTCCAAGAAATACCTGTATTTATTAACTTTTAATACATAAGAATTGGAAATACAAAAATAATGTGAATATTGTAAGATGAAGAGCTATTATCTGTTACATGGCAGCAGTGTTGGTAACTGAATAGGTGGTATGGTTCTTTTTCCTTCTAGTTGTGTGCTGTTGTTTCGAGGGAGGGTGGCTTTTTTCCCTATCCGTTCGGTTGTTTGGGGGGAGAGAGAGAGAGAGAGAGAGAGAGAGAGAGGCCTAAAATCAAAATATAAATACTATATTTGGGCATGTGCAAAATACACGTGCTACTGAAGAGAGAATAAAAATACTCAAATTTGAATTGAGATTGACGCAAAAGTATTTATATAAGGGAGCAATTTTATTGGGAAGCCAAAAGCCTAGATGAAGCATTTATATTGGTTGTTGCTTTTAAGTATGATACTTCTTCGGTTAGGCTTCACAAACAACTTCATCCAAGCCTTTCACATTATGAAAGTAGAGATATTTGAACATTTGTATGAGAAGATGTCACTCGCGTAATTAGATATTGTAAGAGTTCGGAGAAAACTAAGTACCAATTTCCGCACATCAGCAGCCGAGTCATGAGAAAGAACAAAAAGACCCTGAAGGTATTTATCCATGGAAAGAAGTAATGCCTGTATAACAAGTTTGACTGTCAACTTGAATTTTTGATAATCTCATACAAGGTACAATTTTACATTAAAGAGGAAAACGAAAACAACGGACTGGATTAACTTACTGTAGGCATCATCACAATAAATTGATTAACAGAGCCCAAGGAAAGCTTTCTCAGAGTGACATGCGGAGATTGGAAAAACTGGTTAACATAAAACATGACAAATCAGCCTACACACATATATAATATGCTAAAGAAAGAGGAAAAACATATAAAACATTATACTACAGCTATTTCACTTCAGACACCCAAAATGACCTGCAATAATCTTGGCATAAAAATGTTGATTGGACGTTCAGCTAATCCAGGAACGTCAACATCAAGTTCTTCTGGGACGTCTTCACAAATCTGTAATGTCAAAGCAAGGAAATTCTGAAGGCATAAATATTATGGAAAAAAATCATCTACAGATGAACATATTAAGAGAGAAAAGAACACATACAAACAAAATCAAGTTACAACAGGCCACAAAAAGGATTCTACTGATTTTTTTCGTTTCCAAATGAACAGTTCCAAAAACTGAAAAAAAATTGTAAGGTATAAAAAAAACCAGATCAGCAGTACCAGATTTGCAGTACGTTACAGTTCGTGGTACGACACAGTAAGCTAATATGAGCGATATGCTAGAAGGGGGTGGGCTTAATCCGTTAGACATTTAGGGTTATGGTACCCTTCGAAGCATTTTTAAGATCATTTCAATAAGTATACATTCTATTTTACTCTTGGCTTCATACATGCCTTAAAACCGAATGTGATCTCTATGACAAACTTACCAATTTTTCTGTTTAAACATTTTCTCAAGTCTATGAGCATGTGGTGGATGCTAGTTGGATGTTTCGGGTTATAAGAAGCCCCTTTTCAGTATGGTTTCAATCATAAAATTGGCACTAATTTTAACAGGGTTGACGTCAAGTCAACAACCAATCGTAAAACTTTGTCAACTCCTCAACCAAATGCATTTTAATGGGAGAAGGCTTAAATAAAGATGATGATTTTAATAAGCATGCATGTATTATTCACGTGCACATCGCTATGAAAAGGTAAAATATTGAAGCTAGGTACATCAAAAAAAACTCATTGAATCAATTAGTTATTGGTCCCCTTCTTTAATTTTTTTGGATCGGGTCGAGAAGGCACCACAAATTGGTATGCACGAACTAGATATACGAGGGGAGATGGAATGAATTATTAACACTGAGCCAGATGCAAAATTTAACTTCCTAATGTAGATCTGAAAGAACATGTTCTGGTTGAAGCATTCTAATATTCTATAAAGCACACGTTCTGAATGCAGCAAGAAAATAATGAATGCTAGACATGCAATATTTTGGAATATCAGGAATAGAACACATGGAAATCAAAGCCGACTTGCTTAGTTTTGAGGTCAGACTGCAACTAATATTGATTGTCATCTTGATATCCCTAGCTAGCTGCTTATCCAGAACACATAAATTACATTTGGTTATTAGTATGACGAGCATAATCATATATAACAACACCTTATGAAACTAGAGTTTTGGAGAGTCACTAATTTCTACAGACAAAAAATTAGAAATTTGAGCAGGAAAACACATGGTTGATTGGCAAAGAAAAATAATGAATTTAAGCTAAGGTAATGACAACTAGCTTAAGTGACTTTATAGAGTGAGTTAGAACCTGTCAAAATACTAAAAGTCTAATACATAGAGAAGAAGTACCTTGTACATAGCATCCATAGCACCTTCCATATGACTCAAATCATTACTGTCTAAGCACTGAACCAAAGTTTGCAACAATTCTGGCCAACCAATAACTTTGCCAAGCTGAACCACTACACTGATAACTGTTCCAACTGTAGATCTAATTGTCCTATCGGCTGCCCCTAAACAAGGGAGCAACTCTGATTTAATATATTGCTGATTAACAGGAGACAAGGAATTGAATGCCATTCTCAAGTTATTTTTCAAAAGCAAGCCAGCAGCCTGTCGAATTTCCACTGATTTACCCTGTGTAGATTAACCAGAAATACAATGGTGAAAATATGAATGATTTCATTTCGATATGATAGTGGTTATTTATGCTGTTTTACACAAGCATAAAAATGGTAAAAGAAAAGGGCAAATGATGAATATATTAGCTATATGAAATGAGTAAATAGCAAATAAAATATGCAAGCTGATATTTGTCCCATTTTGCAAAAGCAGTAAACCAATCTCAATATAACATATATGTCATGCCTAAATCCTTCTGAATGAAAAAATGCAAAATATGGAAACTGACATAATTTTTTAGAAAAGGGGGTAGAGAGAAAATGTTAATACTAAACATATGAGAGCAACTTTATGTATTTGAAAAATAGTAACAGATTTTAAGAAATTACATCGATAATGAGCAACACAATACTGCAAAATTTTAATGAGCAGGCTAGCACAACATTAACACTTAAAGAGAAGCTCATAACAGAATGCACACAAAGTAACGCAGAAATACCGCAGTAGGGCAACCCAACAACCAAGAGAAATAAAAGGCCATATATCAATCCTAATTCACTGCAAACCCATCCAGCAGCCAGATAGCAATCAAAAAATAAGCCCATAGTTCACATCAATAAATTCTAGGCCCTGTTTAGGAATGGAGTTCAGCTAAGCAGAGGTATCTTTTAGGCGGATGTACAGGTTATGGAAACTCTACTTTACAAGAACCTAACTCTAGTTTCACAAACTCCCAAGTAATGATGTTGTTGGCTTCGAGAAAACTTGGAGGCACCAGATAACAGAGGAAGGATTGGATTTTTCCTACCTTCACTTTTTTTGGAGTCATCCTAATCCAATTTTAGCCAAACAGTCCTCATTTAAAGTTTTAGAGTTATGTTATCCTACCTTCAAAAAAATGGAGGCAATGTCACAAACTTTGTTCTAAATAGGACCTAAAAACTTAAAACCAACCTACCTGTTTAATGAAAACTTTTTTGAGAGCAAGTAATGTGCGTACAATCTGAAGATCACTGTCAGAGGAAAAACTGATTCCTCTAATGAACTACACAATGGTTTATCTAGACACCAAGAAAAGGAACAATCAGAAGTCTTCAATTAAATCAACTTCTGTACTCTTACAAACTTCACCATGAATTGGAAAATAGTTCATCCTCTCCAAAAGGAAACAGAAAATAGATGTCCACCAATTCCGCACTAGTAGTTGTTATAAAGTTAATGTACCTTAAACAGGTTAAACCCTTCTATTAATTTCTTTTTGTATGTGCACGATAAGACAAGAATAATAATCACTACTGTAATTTATAAATATTATAATACAGAAATACTTTGGGAGAAAACAAAATCTCAGCTCCCAATTGTCCTCCATTACAGACTCGTTTAGCCCTACAAAACTCCATAACTAACCTTAACTTTGCCTTACATATGTTTGCAAACACTAACAGGTACATCTTTGTCACATAACAAAGATATCAGAACTTGATAGTCTGAGCAGTAAAACAATAGAATGACAATCTCCGAGTTCAAATACGAACCTGGTTACTTACTGATTTATGGCCAGATCCAGAGCATAAGAGATGCTATTAACTTGTCTCCATGTTTCTTTGATTCTCCCTTTTCATAGATGCCTTGTCATTAATGACAAAAACCTACTTGAGTTCCACAGTTCATTCCATTTACTTGCCTGAAAACTACTACTTGAACAGTGTCTTAAAAATTGTTAGGTCAGTTTAGGAACCCTGGGAAGCCTAGCGCCTAAGCCCTCCACCTAGAGTTGCCTAGGCTGCTGTCTACAACATTGATCCTGAGTTCCACAATCATGCAGATAACCGTTTCATCAATGTAACTGTTTGAATTATCTTCAAATCAAGCTGCAAAAGGGAGTTTGAAATAGTAACTCATGCTACAATAAGATAACCACAATACAATAACAATCCCTCTTGCAGTCAAGAGAATTTGGTTCGAAAAAATTCCAATACCATTTAGTTTTTGAAGGATGACAATTTTCAAGAAAAGGTCCCCATGAGTTGATGCGTACATGAGTTGTATGTTGGACAACACTATGAGTCGTGCTTGAGTTGCATGTTGCCATGTAGAATTTATGTCGGATTCAACATACCAGCACAGTTTGCCTATTAAGATGACATAAACAATTGGCAGATGTTGCTTGCATTTTGCAATGATCATAAGCACTGTTCTGGTTGATTGTAGTATAAGGAAATGATCTATGATCATGGACCCAAGGTTACCCAAGAAGATGCACCAGCTGATGGAGATCAGATTTGACTCTTGACTCTGTTGATCAGATTTGATTCTGGAGATCAGATTTGATTCTCTTTGGATCTTGTTAAATTTTTTATTTGATTTTTGATTTTATTAGGATATTTGATTAGGATTTCGAATTCTATTAGGATTTTGTTTGTTAGAGTTTTTCTATATATACATTCTTTGTATGAAGTATTGGAGATGATGAATAATATTGAAAAATTTCTCAAAATTTCTTACGTAAATTTCGCTTGAATCAAAATTTTTCCTCGTGAATTCGTAGAGGGTGGGTATGGATTTGCCTAGGTGGATTCCCGAGCAATTCTAAGTTCTTCCTTGTTCTTCCCTAATTTTCTCCAAAAAAACCCTAATTTTCAAATCCTAGCCCAAAATTCGCTGTCGTCCTGTGTCAAATTTGGTTTCAGCACCTAAACTTATTTTTCTCATCCTTCTCATCTTTTTTCAATTTTTTAATTTTAATTTAGTTTTAATTCCAAAAAAAATCTCCATGAGGATTCTTCTCCCAGCCAAGCACTCCATCTTAGCCCCCCTCCATCCTTCTTCGTCTTTTTAATTTTAGTTTTATTTATTTAAAAAAAGAGAGAACAGATCTGAACTCTCCGTCAGATCTGAAAGGGAAAAAAGTCAGAGAGAAAAAAAAGAGAGAAAAAAATTTAGTGAAAAAGAGAGAGTTACAATTAGATAGAGAGAGAGAGAGAGAGAATCAAAAAAATCAAAAAAAAAATAAAAAAACAGTTAGCAGAACTGAAAAATCAAGAGAGAGAAAAAAAAAGAAAGACAAAAAAAAAACAGATTTGAAAACAAAAAAAATCAACATCCTCCTCCTTCATCACCTCCCCACTTCTTCCGTTCAAACCCAACAAACCCCCGCCTCCAACTTCCTCTTCTCCATCCTCTGCCACGCCATCATCCTCAATCTTCCCTGCCACCCACCTCTTCCTCTCCGCTGTTCTTCTCCTCTTCAATTTTTTTTCCTTTTTTCATTTTTATTATTTTCCCCCTTATACCTCAACAGCAACCTCCAATCTCCTCCTCCACATCTTCTTCTTCATCCCCGCAACCCACCCAATTTCTCCACTCAAACCCAACTCATCCTTCACCGACCTCACCTCCTCCTGCCTCTTCCCTCTACAACAGCGCCACTGCAACCATCTCTCCATCAACCACCAGTGCCCACCCCCACAAGACCCACCCTCTGCATTCTACATCAACTCCACAGCGCCGCCGCCCTCAGTTCCACAACAACCTCAACAACCACATCACCCTCCATAGCCGATCATCCACTACTCCATCAACAATCCACAGCCACTCCTCCATCAAAGCATCTGATTCTTCCGTTGAGATTGGATGCTGAAACTTGAAGCTAGAAGAAGGAAAAATATTTGGGTTTGGTTTAGTAATTGGGTTCGATTTGGATCCAATTAACTAAACCTGCATCCAAAAAAGAATTTGGGCCTGATTCAAGTCAGTTAACCTGACCCGCGGCTTGAGATCCAACCCACTAGAGTTTGAGTTCAACACAGCAACAACGGACTCGATTTGCAACAGTGCAGACCTGTTAAGAGCAACAGATCCGTTAAGGGTTTTTATTCGGAGTCCGTTTCAACTGCGATTCGAGTAGTTTTCGAAGCAGTGATCTTCCAATCATACCCGGTATCCATTACTACTGTTCCAGAGCTGCTACATATAATTATCAGAACTCAATTATGGGTAATCTCTTGAAAAACTTTATGGAATCATACATTTGGACGTGAACTACTCATATCTCCAGATGAAACTTGACTTGAACTGAATTTCAATTGCTAAGTTCTTTACAAATATTAGTAGATTATAATAATTTATTAACAGAATTGTTAATTGTTTCACTTTAGTGATCTCATTCTTATTTGCTATTTTTTATCAAATTAAGATTTCATATCATTTGCATTTAGCAATTAAGCTATTTGGATATATTAATTTAGTGCATGCATTTAGTTTGCCTAAGTTTTAGAATTTGCACTATCATCAGCATATTTTATTTATTTGCATTGTATGATCCATTCTAGTTAGTAAACATGTCCATTTTTGCAACTCGATCTAGTCGTCATCTAGAGTCCAAAAGGCACTATGATTTGCGTATTGTTAGAGAGATATTAGATGAAAAAATTTGGTATAAAGATCCTGTATTTAATGGTTATTTCTCCACTCGTGATTTTATTGATTGGGTAGTGAATATGGAGTGCTATTTCGATTGTTATAAGATATCTAGCATACATAAATTTCAATTTGCTAGGAGAACATTAGTGGACAAGCCAAAGAATTTTTGGATTTCAGTACAGAGAAATCCTGAGGATTGTTATAGGAATCCTATAAACTCGCGGAAAAAGATGAAATATATTCTTATAGATGAGTATCTTCCTACGTATTATATGAATCGTTTTTTTGATAAATTGTAAAATAGATTCACTCTAAATGTTAGAACACCATATCCTATATGCGACAAATATGAACACTCTGTCTCTCAATCTACTACGATTAAGTGTTCTAGGTGTCGCGCATCTTGACATTATAACTATAAGTGCCCAGTCAAAAGTCAATACATATATATCATGCCTATTGATCACGTTGACAATTTGGAAGTTATTGAGATTCATGCTCATGAGAAAAGTACTAATATCATTGTTGAACCACAATTAGAATCTGGTACGTCTATTCTTGTTGCCAATAATATCTTCTATGGTTAATAATATTATTGTTAATGAGTTACCAGAGTCTAATACACATGCATTAACTGAAATCCATGCTCATACAAAGAATACTATTGATGATCAGAATGCTTTAATAGAGTCTAGTGCACTCTCATATGATATTACATTATTACGTATTCAATTTCGGAACCAACGATAGAGGAAGAGACCGACCATGAAATAGTTGATACTAATATTGCTACTAATAAATCTTTGAGAGTCTTTCCTATGTCTTGGCAGGTTACTCCTAATATTTCATTTTCTAGTAATATTTTGGAGTTTTCTTCCGAAATTCATCAAGTTCCTATGCAGTGTAGTGACATTACATCATTTGCGGTGATTGATATATGTCATCCTACGGAACCAACATATATTTTTTTAAGAGTTATACCACTTGAGTCCATTGCATTGCATTTACCTGTTATGCATGATGAGATCTCTACACATATGCAATTTGCAATGATGAGTACAAATTTGTTATATATCCACATAATATTTTGCAGGAATTTGTACTTGATAATGAAGTGAAAGTTTTGGTTCCTCCTAAGAGATTCCTTCTAGAAGTTATAAAGAAATTGCACGTTCCACATATAGATTTTTATGAAGTTTCGATGAAAATTACTTCCACTACCTATATTTTGGATATTTCATTGGATCCTTATTCGATTACTTCTATTACAAATGCCTTTCCAGATTTACCGTGGTTTGATACAAATTTACTAAAGAAGTCAGATCCTCCTCCACCATTTTGGTTCCGTTGTGATGCACGAGCTACAATTAATCGACCACCACCTTGGCCTAATTGGGATGCTTCATGGATGTTCATCAGTTCAACCTGGATGTGTTTAACAATTCTTATCTCCGCATTCATTGGAGATGAATGCTTTAAAGTTATGGAGAATTGATGGAGATCAGATTTGATTCTAGAGATCAGATTGATTCTATTTGGATCTTGTTAATTTTTTTATTTGATTTTTGATTTTATTAAGATATTTGATTAGGATTTTGGATTTTATTAGGATTTTGTTTGTTAAGGTTTTTCTATATATACATGCTTTGTATAAAGTATTAGAGATGATGAATAATATTGGAAAAAATTTCAAAATTTCTTGCATACATTTCGTTTAAATCAAAATCTTTTCTCGTGGATTCGTGGAGGGTGGGTATGGATTCGCCTGGGTGGATTTCCGAACAATTCTAAGTTTTTCCATGTTCTTCCCCAATTTTCTCCAAAAAAAATACTAATTTTCAAACCCTAACCCTAAATTCACTTATGTCCTACGTCACCAGCCATAGTTACCAATTCATCAAACAAAAATTACATTCCTCATATAACTAAGGATATAGACTATAATCTGATAGCATATACCATAAATGCTTTTTTAACAAAAAAAATATAACAATATCGACATTAATGAAGACAATATGATGTCTACCAAAGACTCAAGAGCCACATTTCCTATCCTAAATTCTAAGATAGAAAAACCTAACAGCTGCTTGATGCAAATCAACACCCTTCAGATCTGGTAATCTGGATATTTGAGATCTAAAAAACGAAAGGGCATGTATGTTTTAAGGGAGTAACATTGAAAGTATAAAAACTACTTAATCTAGTACCTGCTTGGTAACCTTGAGTCCCTGCCATTTTAATCTTGATAATTTACAAAAGAGGAGGTGTTTCGATAAGGAATGTGGAAAAGGAACAGACATACAGTGGCCCTCTGATAAGGAAAGGAGTTACAATTTTATTTACTTCCTGTCATCTATGATACATGGATGGTGGGGTTCTAAATTTATAGCAGATGAACCAAATCCCTGCTCATTCTCTGTCACTGGCCAGGTAAAGAATATTAAAGGCAAGTAACTCATTGAATACTCTCATGGCCTAAGTATTACTTTATTCGTATAACCGTACAACACGCTTGATTATATTAATATATGCACTCTCTCTTTCTTATTAAAGTAAATATCAAATAAAATGGAAATTAAAATATTACATACCAGAGTTACCTGATACACAATATGGCTTTGGGTAATAACATGGGTACGCGATACGCAGTAAGATAGGCATAGGCTCAACCAGATAGATATTAGGGATCATGGTACCTTTAAGAGAATCTTTAGTATCATTTCAATAAAAATGCATAAATCATTCATGTACACGTGGTTCAACAGACTGTTGGCAATCTATATTTAAATTCTCTACTGCCTACGGTAAAAGATAGCTCGAGGCCGAATGGGCAAGGGCAACCAGTCGGTTGGGAATCGTCGTGCTTCCGGAGCTAGAAGAGCTACCCGTGGAGGAAAATTGAGATCGATCTCTAACCATCAGAAGTACTATTCTTGATGCCCGAGATGGAAATGCCATTGAATGTCTCCAGCCATGCTCTTGAGCAGACTTACTACTTGCCATTTGTCAAAAAAAAAAGCCCTCCGCACTCTTAATGTATTTCAATAAAAATGCAAAAACTATTCATGTACACGTGGGCAAAGAAGGTACATCTTTTCATAGTAAATTTTGGAAAAAAAATTACGAAAAAAGGACAAAAATGATTGCTAAAACAAATTTAAAAAAAAACTCATTGAATCAATTAGACATGGTCATTAGTTTCTCTGTTAATTTCACAAGCCACCAGTTTTGGCGATTCAACTCATGAATATACCACAAAACGATACACTGTAAGCGTGAAACCAATCACGTTTAGAGAGGAGGATCGAGTGAATTAGATAACACATTTTGCATACCAACAAGAATTACAGAAATTCCTTCTCTTTTCATAAAACAAATTTCCACTAAAAAATAAATTAGGTAAACATAGAATGATGGTAAGTGTAAACATTCAAAATATTTAGGTTTATTGGAGAATATATCTAAAATATCAAATTCTTATTTCTTCGTCATATGTAAATTAAAAAAATAATGGACTAAGAAAATACAGATTAAGGGTGTGCTTGAATAGGTCCATAGTCGAAAATACATTCTAGAGTATTCTAGACAAGCCTCCTAAAAAGCTAGATGATCACTATTTGTCAAATTACAAAATAATTGTCCCACAATAGGAAATACACAAATGCGACTAGGAGTATTTCCAAGTTGTGGAGAAGTAGGAACTGCTAACATGGGGTTTGGAAACTGTTAACCTAAACACACTTCTAGAAAAAAAAATCAATGGTTACCTTTTTCCATATCAAACCAAAATTTTCTTTTTTTTCACCAAACCAAAAGTCTAGTTGCTACAAGGGGTAGCAAGTTATAGTCAGCCAGAGAAGTGCTTACTTAAATAGTAGTACACCATATCTAAACCGAAACAATGGAAATCTCTAAACCTAGATTTAAAATTAAACACCCCTCGGAGAATAAAGCACAGATCTTGCACTAAATAGTATCTTTGACATAAAAGATGACTATAATAATATAAGCTTAGTCATATTGTAATTGCAAGTGTATAATAAGTTTCAATGGCAAAATATAAGAAAGAATATCCACAGTTAGTTATATAAAACAAAATCCACTTTTCCACCTGTACCAAAAAAAAAATTAAAAAAACTTAACTAACAATGGCCTAGCATGGTAAAGTTTCCCATTCCGCTACAAACTTTTCATTCAAAAGAAGCTTCAGATAATGATGCCAAAGTTCTTACCAATGTTTACCAAGCAATATTGGAATACGGAACCATCGGCCCATAAGTTAAAAATTACCCTAACTGTACTTCATGTGTAGTGATAAACCTCATAATGACACAATTCATGGCATAGACCATAACCACCATGAAATGCTCAATACGAATTAGTATAATCAGATTTTATTGTGAAAGAAGATGATGGCAACCAAAAAATTAACTTTGAAGCAACTGACAGTTAGGTTTCTTATAACTTGCTAGTAATAGTATGTTTTCTATTATTATCCAGTGATGACATTCCAATTTATTCATTTCATTCCAAGCATTATAAAGCCACCAAAATTGTATGCCCTGTTCAATAAAATTGTCAATGCTACAAATGTGTAAGATGGCAAAAGATAGACACCATATTGTACTACACATTACAAGTCAGACAAGCACTAAAAAAAAACATTTTTTTATATATTAATTAGGCTACGACGATCTAGACAGCTAACAGAAGTCGATAACATTTGGGCCTTGCAAATATATTTTGCTTCACCTATAGTAGCATTAGTATTGTTAGCCTAACCAAAAGCCAAAAAAACATTAATAACCCCATACCAACTAAAAACCTTTTATTATAGCCTCTAGTTATTTTCCTATCGGATGTCTGCCATTTAAACCCTGCTCCCAATCATACTAGTTTTCCTTCTTGTGCCAGATGTCAATGCCGCATCTACAGATAAAAGACCAAAAGTTACTAATCCGCGATACGACTAAATCAAAATGCATGCAACTGCATCCTAAGATTCTCTTAACCCCCCAACCCAAAAGTATTTGTATCTTCAAAGTATGTGTCACGTGGATCCTAAATACCTAGAACCTCTAGTTCTCTTTCCATTATGATGTCCCTGCCACCTGCCCTGATGTTTTGCTTTTCCCTATAACATTAAATACCATATTCCAAACCTAAAAAATACCAACTTTCTCCTATTTCACCAAGACTACCAATGCTACAAGCATTAAATACAATGAAAAGAGACTCCATAATCAAGAATCGGACATACAACTTTAATATACTTATGGTAATGATGATATACAAGTAATAAAAGCTGACAACATTTGGGTCTTTCCACCAAAAGAAATGCACGAACCATCAGTCTCAACCATCTACGTGCAACTGTTCACTTGATCTCCCAGCCCAAAACTAGGTGTATTGTCATAAATTTCTTTCCTCCCTGATATCTGTCATCTAAAACCAGCTCAAAATCCTATTATTTGGCTTTCTCCCGTATAAAGAAGGACATAACACGCATTCAATACACATAGCACAAATCAAAAGCTTGTAAGCACAAATCAAAAGCTTGTAATTCCAGAGCAATACGAAATAACGCACACACCATTAAACCCTAGAACAACAAAATCACCAATCGATTAAAAGATATGATCGAACGAAACCCAAAACCCTAACGAACATCAAGCAACTAAATCAAACAAGGATCACAGGCAGAATCATCAGACCTCGGCGTGGGCGAGGATGAAGGCGAGGTAGTTGTTGAAATCAGGGAACTGGCTGTAGTGCTGGAGCTGCTGCCAAATCCGAGCCTGATCGGAATTGGGGGATATTTGCTGCTCCAAGAGCCCACAGATCTCGCGTAGTCCCTCCTCCTGGGGCTGCCACATCGCCGCCGGCGCCGCCATCGCCTGACGATTCGGACGAGAGGATCAAAGAAAATCGAGAAGAGACAAAGGAGAGATCTTTCTATTAGGATTGGGGATTTTGAGAAGGAAAGATTCGTTGAGTGATCTTCTTCGATTGGGGAGAAGGAAAAGGGATGGGAGAAGAATCGGGCTTCGCTGGCGCAGTGAGGGCGGGCGGAGGTTGGATTTGGAGTGAGAAAAAAGAGTAAAAATTACGAAGGGTTGCTGATATTTATTTATTGAGAGAGAGAGAGAGAGAGAGAGAGAGAGATCGGTTGAATTGAGGAGCGAGAGAGATCGGTTGAATTGAGAAGTGCAAATGTTCCGGAAAATTAAAATTTATTTTTAGTGATGATTTTAAAATTTATAAATAATTATAAATTTATTATTTATTTTTTCACTAAATTATCATTTTAAATTATAAATTAAGATTTTTTAAAATTTAGAATTACAACTAATTATTTTTCTCCTTGATTTTTTTCTCTAGAAACTTTCAAAATAATTTTTCTCTATAAACTTCAAAATATTTTTTGTGGAATTTAATTTTTTTTAAAATACATCTCCCATAAATCCATTGATTTGATTTCTTAACCTCTTAAATTTTTTAAATTCGTGTTCCTAAAAAGATCTGGAGAAATTTTAAATTCTTCAAATTTACTGTAGCAAGTAAAAATAGGGTTTGAAATTTAAGTTTGAGTTTTTTTTATTCAAATGGAAATTTTCAATATATAATTGGTGTCGTAGGATAAATCTAAAATACAATTTAAATTTATTCTTAGTTTTTTATTTGTATTTGTTTGTAATTTATTATTACTTATGATTCTTTTGTGAGGGAAACGTCGGCTGCTGATCGGGTTTTAATACCCGACCAAGCGATTCTTTGGTCGAGTATTAATATCCGACCAATATATTTTTAGCTTGGAAATTAATATCCGACTCGAAAAATTTGGGATCAGATAACATAGGAAGATAGAGAAAAGGAGGAGGGTTAAAATTGGAAAAAAAATTGCGTGCATAAAGTAAATTGGTGATATTTCAAAATAGAAGTTTAGTGTAAAGAGCACTCAGGACGTCAAAAATAAATTGCAGTGTGTAAATAGAATTTCCCAAGTGTTCCGGACAATTTCTCGCAATGGGTTTTTACTTTTTACCCTTTACGTTCTAGTAGAAATATGATCCAACTAAAAAAAAGAAAAAGGTTTTTTTTTTTTGGAAAATGTAAAGAATAAGTAATAGGGGTCTATATTTTTATCTAGGATTAAGTTATCTTTTTTTGTGCTATTTATGTGATTTAAGGGAATATTTTGCTGCTCATAACAGGTAAATTCTGAGTCGTGACCTATAACGATCATATGACCTAGTTTAAATATTTCATTATGGTAAGTCCCAATTGATAAAAGCATGTAAATAATTTTTCTTTAATAACATTGAAACGATAACGTTTTTATTAATTTAGAAGAGAATAAGCAATCAGTGTAGAAAATTTTCTATTATGGACTTTGTAAACTACATCATGCCAGATTTTTTCATATATTTTGTAGGAACATAATTTCCACTTACATGATCGGTCAAACAAAAAATGTGTTACGTCTTGAGTTGACAGTTCATCGAGACAATATAAGAGTTACAAGACAATAAATTTGTGGTCTTTTGATGGATAGTTAATGAAGCCTAATAGGGTAAATTTGTGGTCCTTTGAAGGGCAGCTACGTTTTTTCTCGCAAAATTGGTAGTTAAACTTTTCAAGACACTAAAGCCTAGTTTGATATACAATTTTGAAAACTCTAATTTTACTTAAAATCTTAAAAAGTGGAGTTTTTATACACATAAACTCTATTTTTTTAAAAAAAATTGTGGAAAATTTTACTTTGGAGTTTTAGGCCTAATTTGGATACCTAATTTCTGAAATTTTTGATTTTGCTAAACTCTTTAAAAAAAAAAACCAAAATTTATACAAATTCTAGTTCTGAAACAATGGAAAATTTTAAGGAGAGTAGAATTTTCAAAACCACGGTAAGTTTCTATTTTTCTATATATTTCTTTAGAAACAAGTGCAATGATATATATGTATAGAGATACAAATTTTGAGAATTATTCTACATTATACATTGTCTAAGATTAAAATTATAGTTAACCCTTGAAGAATGGGATTTTACAATTGATTGTGGTTGACTTTTGAAAAGTAGAATTTTACAATTAATGATGGTTGATCCTTGTGAGCTCACCCCAACAGATCTCATATTCTTTTTGAGGTTTTCCAAATATTGCTTAATCTTATTTTAGGATCCAAATAAAAACTCTGTTTTACGTTTATAGTTTTGATCTGTTAACCACATAAAATCACGATTTTAAGGGTGCCCACTTTATAAGAGCACACACCAAATCCCAAAAGGGCACCCAACAAATCCCAAAGGGCACCCACCATACTCTAAGTGCACTCACCATATCCCTAAGTGCACCCACCTAATCCAAAGGTCATCCACTTTCTAAGGACACCCACCATATGACTAACGGGACCCACCAAATCCCAATGATCCCATTTTCTAAGGACACCCATATGACTAAGGGTATCTACCAAATGACTAAGGGTGCTAACTATCTAAGGGCACACACCAAACACAATGGGCACATACTTTCTAAGGGCACACACCAAATCCCAATGAACACCCACCAAATTCCAAAGGGCACCCATTTTCCAAGAGCACACATCAAATGACTAAGGCACCCACTTTGTAAGGCCAACCCACCATTTCTAAAAGGGCTCACACCAAATCCCTAAGGGCACCCACATTCTAAGGGCACACACCATAGCTCAAAAGGCACTCACCAAATCCCAAAGGGTGCACACTTTCTATGGACACCCACCAAATCCTGTAGGGCTCCCACTTTCTAAGACACCCACCATATCTCTAAAGACACACCAAAGCTAAAGGCACCCACTTCCTACGGGCACCCACCCAATAAAAAAGACTAAGGGCACCCACCATATCTCTGGGACACACCAATCCCAAGGGCACCCACCATATCTTTAAGGGCATACACCATATCCCAATGATCTAAGGCACCTGCCAAATGAGTAAGGGGCCACCCAATGAGTAAGGGCACCCACCATAGCTTGAAGGGTGCCCACCATATCCCTAAGGGCACCCACCAAATCCCAAAAGTTACCTACTTTCTAAGGATACCGACCAAAGGATTAAGGGTAGCCACCAAAGGACAAACACTGCCCACTTTCTAAGGGCACACACCAAATCCAAAAGGACACCCACTTTCTAAGGGCACCCACCATACCTTCTGGGCACCCACCAAATCCCAAAGGACACTCATTTTCCAAGGGCATCCGCCAAATGATTAAGGACACTCACTTTCTAAGGTCACCCTCAAATCCCAAAGGGCACCCACTTTCTAAGGTGCCCACCAAATGACTATGGGTACCCACTTTCTAAGAGCACCCATCAAATCTAGGACACCCATTAAATGACTAACAGCACCCACCATATCTCTAAGAGCACACACCAAATCTCCTAGGGCACTCAATATCTCTAAGAGCACACACCAAATCTCCTAGGGCACTCAATATCTCTAAGGGCACCAACTTTCTAAGGGCACCCACCAAATGAGTTAGGACGCCCACTGTCTAAAGGCACACACTATATCCCAATGGGCACTCACTTTCTAAGGGAACGCACCATATCTCTGAGAGTACCACTTTTTTAAGGGCACTCACATAATGACTATGGGCATCCACTTTCTAAATGGCACCACCAAATCAGTATTCACTTTCTAAGAGTACCTACCAATCTCGAAGGGCACCCACAACTTTGCTAAAGGCACACACTTTCTAAGGGCACTTACAATGTGACTAAGGACACAAATTGTCTAACGGCACCCACCACATCTCTAAGGGGTACCCACCGTATCTAAGATGCAAAATGTAAAGTGTTTTGGGGTGTATTTAAAGTATGTGTTTTATAGTGGTTTGGTGATATATATTTTGGTGTATTCTGACAATGGGTTTTGAGATGTTGAAATATATATTTGGAAATTTAGCCTCTCATGGGTTTTATAAATATGTAAAATACAAAAAATTGCTCATCTGAAAAATGAAAGAACGCATGAGAGGTGTGGAATGAGAAAGAAGGAGATGATATTTTTGGATAAAAATTTTAAAACAGTTTAAAATACCCCTGATTTGAAGCATTTTGAAAAATACTCCAAAATACCTAGGTGTTCTGGGTTGTTCTAAGAATATCTCAAAACATTATTTAAGAACTCACAAGCAAGTATTCTGAACATTTCATTACACAATACTCCAAAATATTATAAAACACTTTAAAACTAACTCCAAACATAGCCTAAGAGAACCCACCAAGGGGAAATTCTATTTACGCGTCTCAATTTACTTTTTATGCATATATTTAAAACTTGCAAATAATTACAAGTTTGTCATCTTTTTTTTAATAACTAAGTTGCCATTTCAAATCCCAAATCTCAACTTCTTAAAAATCAAAAACACTATCACCGTCTTTTTCCTCTCCTCTTTTTAAAAAATAAAACACTTTTTTTGTGTGTTTTTTAAATCTTCAAAATAAACACATCCCTACAAACACATCAATTTTCTGATTCTCTAAAATTTCACATTTGTGTTTCTCAATTAATTAGGAAGAATTCTAAATTTTTTGGATTTACTGTGATAAGTGAAATTAGGGTTTAGAGTTGAAGTTTCTATAAGAAAATGAAAAAAAAATCCAACATGCAATATCCTTATAAATTCAATTGGTGTTGGATGACAAATCTCCTTATAAAGATTAAAAATATTCCTAATTTTTTATTTGATTTTGTTAGCAATTTATTATTATTTATTTTTTATTTCTTTAGTGGTGCGCAGTAGTGTGAGTGCGGGCACGACCTTGTCAGGGATGTGCGACGAAGACGGGGGTGGTGATGGAGGCGAGCGTTGGCGACAGAGTCGGTGGTGGCGATGGAGTCAAGGCAGATAGAGGTGTAGTGCTTGGAGGAGTCAGATTTGAGAAATTCGGGGGATGAGGTCGCGATAGACGAAAAATCATTTTAGTAAACTAGTTCTCAGGGATTGAATCCCAATTTGGGCACCAGATTTTACTGAACACCAGTTTCCCTCATGTTTTACAAAATTAGAGTTTACTCATGTTTTACAAAATTAGAGTTTACATATATACAAACTCTAATTTCTGAAAATTATATTTTCACTTAAAATGGATCTAATTTGGATACAAGGTATCAAAATGAAATTTTATGTTATCATTGGCAGAACAGTGCAAAATTGTGGAAACATCCACTCTGTATGGGTTTTTTATATTAGAGTTTTGGAGAGTCTTAAATTCCACAAATCAGAGTTTTGAAACTCCACTATAAGTATCCAAATGGGGGATAGCTTAAAAATGGAATTTCAAGTTGAAACCCTTCAAATCTTTAGTTATATTTAGTAAAATCCTACATCCAAATAATGCTTTAATAGCTTGTTGGATTTGGGTTCCCTCCGAAGCGAAAAAATTATGAGGACCATCCAAAGTGCACCTTTCTCATCTATTAATATATAATTTTCATCATAAAAGAAAATCTTAATCATCAATCAACTCAATGAATGGCTAAATTTGCAATTTGGACGCTCTTCGTAACTTGTTTTTGCAAAGATCCATTTTGTAACAGAGTAGTGTGTAGCTTTTAAAGACACAAACCAAATTTCTAAGGACACACTCAAAAACGTTCAAAGATACTACAAATTTGCCATCAATTTTTATGGATAAGTTTGCCCTATCCTTTCAATCTACTGCACCTTGTGTTCAGAGGCCAGGTGGCATAGGGTGTTCGCCATGAAATTGAATTTTTATTGAAAATCTCAATAAAAAATTACAATTATGAACAGTTTCCCGTTTACAAAAGATGAGGAAAATCTAGTTTTATCTTTATTTAGTGCTAGGTTCTGTAGTAACCATGGAGGATGATTCTATTCTCTGTTGACGCTTCAAACATGTTCTTCAATTGGCCCAAAATTTTAAAACTTTTGGAGAATTCTAGTACAAGTACTCAAATGGAGATAATCCAACTGAGCCAGAACCAAGTATCCAACCCCTTTCTTAACCCAATTTTTGTCTATTTATAGAGGTTTGGGAGACTTTTGAATTGGTGTAACGGTCCAATTAATGCCCCGTTGATTGAGGATTAATTTTTTATCTTTTAATCTGTTGGATTTGTATTAAATCTCCAGGATTTGTAACCGACGTCTTAATCCTCTGGATTTGTAATTGAAACGCAAATCTCAACCTTTAGATCCGCGTCTTAGCTTCTGGTAGCTTGCATGACATGCTCAGACTCACGCTTGAGTATCATTGAAGATGATTTTCACTTTTCGATGCTTTAAAATAGAATCATGATCCTTTGGGATAAATTCGTGTATGGGTTACTCTTTAGAAGAATCAAGCACGGGTCTCTCTATATTAGATGATCCGCGTTTGAGTCACTAGCAACGTGTCTTGTTCGATTAGATTTGCGTGACTCTCTGAAGTTCACGTGAGTTATGTTTAGCTCTAGTCATGAGCTAAGAATCTAACTAAAATCACGGATCTCTTTTTCATTGATAATCCACGTTTTAGCTTATTAAATGGGCCCATCTTTTTGTAACTCCCCATTTTCCGGAGAGATACTGAAATGGAGTGCGTTACCGGCGGGCACGTGTACGTCAACGTGCACGACGCTTATAAATATGTAAAAACAAAAATGAATGGAACTAAATACTAGTTATCTAGCAGGATCTTAAAATTTAGTCTACTTCCATATAAAAGAGAAGATATACATGTCTAAGATAAGAAGTAACAAGTACAATTTTGATATAAAAGTTGAAACCAAGCCCCAATAGAGTGATACATACCAAATTCAGAAATACAAAAAGTGGAGGTTATAAATTTACTACTGTTCGATCTGCTTTAAAAAATCATAAGAGTGGATGTGATTTTACTTGTCTTGATGTGTTAGAGAAGGTAAGCCTATTTTGAAGCTAAAGAACTTCTTTTTTTTCCTTTTTTTTCTTCTCTTTTCTTATTCTTCTTCTTGAGAGTTGGAATAAAAAAGAGGAAGAGATAAATTAAAAATAAAGTAGAGAATAAATGATGATGAGAATAAATGAAAGAAAAGAAAGAAAATGATATAATAGACAAAGGAGATATATGGGGGAAAGAGGAAGGCTTGTCATGCTTGATCAAATGATAAGAATGGTGAAGGTAAAGTATGGGTAAATAAAAATAAAATAGGTATATGACAAATGACTAGTAATAATAGGTTATTAGAGTTGTTTAAGGTCATAAATTCTAATTAAACTAACCAAAATAAAATAAAATTAAATTTTTACAAGTCAAAAGAAGAGAGACTAGTCAAGAATCTGTAGGGCCCACCGGTGATTAAAATAATGTTATTTTAAGTGACTATCCAGAAAATTTTAGAAAAATCACCAAAAATATAGAAAAATAAGACGAAATAATGCACTCACTCTGAAATTAATTTGACATCTGGAATGTAAATTATGATAGAAATTGGATTGTTACATCCTACCCTCCTTATGAAAAATTTGTACTCGAAATTTAATTAAATTAATTGGATTAATAAGATATCAATTAATCAATAGGGATATATTTATTGAGAAAATAGTTCGATCAGAAAATAACTGATAGCTAACTAACTTGTCAGGCCATCTAAACTAGTGGGATAATAAATCAAAGGTATATGATGGAAATAATCCCGTAAGTCTCACTTATTAAGGTCCTTGCGAATAGTTGCAATAATTGCCTGCAGCTTAATTATTGCCACGCCAACAGGTAGAAACTCATAATAGTGAAAGTATGGGATTTAGGTCAGAAATCAATATGTACAAATAATATGGAGTATCTCATAAATCCACTTGTTACAGCTTTAATAAATGACTGTAACTATTGTCGACAGAGAATAAATCTCTATAATTATTATGTCAACTCAATAAGACTCAAATAACAGAAGTTCAAGACTAGGTATATGGAAAATTAAAAGATAGATATGGTATGGATAAAAAAACAAGGCAAAATAGAAAATCAACTAATAATAGGACCAAAATAAGATTTCAGATCAAAGAAAAATTTAGACGTGTTTATATATGGCAGTAGTTCTAAAGACATCCTAAATTAACCTAGAACTCTGATACCACTCTGTAACGTCCAATTTCCCGGAGGGATACTGAAACGGAGTGCGTTACCGGTGGGCACATGTAAGTCGACGTGCACGAGCCCTATAAGTATGTAAAAACAGAAATAAATGGAACTAAATACTAGTTATCTATCAGGATCTTGGAAGTTAGTCTACTGCTATATAAAAGAGAAGATATACATGTCTAAGATAAGAAGCAATAAGTACAATTCTGATACAAAAGTTGAAACCAAGCCCAATGGAGTGATACACACCAAATTCAGAAATACGAAAATCGAGGTTAGAAATTTACTACTGTTCGATCTGCTTAAAAAAATCATAAGAGTGAATGTTGATGTGATATTTACTACAAGCGCATAGTATCGGTGTAGCACTGTACAGGTCGTTCAACAGGGATCTAAGGTATTTTTGCGTTCCTTACTCTTTCCTTAGTCTAACGGACTAACTAAAGATTCTAGTTTGAAGTTGAGTTAATCTAAATAGCCTAGGATCTAAAATCCACTAATTTCCAACCATATTCTTACTTCTATTATCTTCTTCTATCATAAAAATTTGATCTTTTTAGTTTAATTTTTATTTAAAATGCTCTAAGTATGAGTTATCAAGTGGTGTGTAAGTATAACTCATCAAAATTACTACTTTTCATAAAAACAAATTAAATCTTTAGATAATTCAATGAAAAGATAAAATCAACAATCCCAAACCCTAACAAAGTATAGGCTATTAAGAAACCTAATTCAAGTATAACCTATCAAAGTTTTAATCTACGAGTTCTTATATTTTAATCTTTTCATAGAAAAATCATGTCTTTATTTATTTTATTTAAGAAGAAAATTCTAGAGAACAATTACATGGTGGATCCTAACTTCATTTACATTCTAGAGCTAAACTAATTAGCTACTCATGATTCTAGAAAGTAATTAAATCTAATGTAGAAAGCAAATAAATCTATACTAGAAAGCAATTAACTTTATCTAAAAAGCGAATAAAGAATTAAAAGCAATGGCTTACCTCTGGAGCACGGTATTGTGGCCGCCATCCCTTCATCAAAACCTTAATTTTATAAATGAAAGACCAGTACAAACTAAATCCTAATCTACATTAACTACTGCATAAAACCCTTGAATACAAGGATACGGCCAATATATAGGTTTCGAAAAACCAAACCCAATTCTAATACAATCGTGAAACTACAAGATTTCAACTAAGCCACTAGAGAACATTCCACGTGTGGATCCACCATTAGGCCGCTAATTAGCGATATTTACCGCTAATTAGCGGTAAAAATATTTTATAAATTCGTGAAATTTTGTTCACGTGCAACTCTTGTCTTTTACATTTAATTTTCCTGACTATATTCGACTTTAAGCCTCTTCAGCATCATAGTCTCGTAGTCTTGCCCACTTTAGAAACTTTTCGGACTTTGATTTTCTATTCCAACTTTGATTTCATGCCATTTTCTTGTACGAATAAAATTCCTGAAAAACACACTAACAATACCCGAGTAGCATTATTTATATACAAAAATAGGTAATATGAAGGCATAAATATACAATATATGGCACTCATCACACCCCCACACCTATCTTTTGCTAGTTCTCAAGTAAAACCTAAACCTAAAAAGAAAAATAAAAAACCTAACTCACTTTCGCAGGAATCGCGATTGCACTTAGCACGTGCAACAAGTTTTTAAACCCCTAGGTTGCCCTAGTGGACGAGTTGTGTCTCGTGAGGGTTTGTAGTGAATATACCCACAAAATTCAAGAAGAAAATAGATTAAGGAATAAAGAAAAGAAAAATAAGGATAACCGAAAATCAAGAAAAATAGAAATTTTATACAAAGGAAAGAAAAATCTTTTTTTATGATATTTTCATCAATTAATCTCACTAATATACAAACTCAAGAACGCATTTAGATTATCAATTTTCAAATCGAGCATCATATCAGATACACTTATCAATTTAATCAAAAATTTAAATCCTATCTTTCAATATCTACTAACAGATAATTCATTTGCTCTTATACATCTAGTGCACGTGTGATAGTCTACTTCGGCCTTAGACTCGAACTCTAACTCATGATTCATCTCCTCTCTCATAACATTTTTTTCTTTTTCTTCTTTTTCTTTTTTTTCTTTTTATTTTTTTAAGAATATTTCACCTTTCATGAGAATATTCACGCTTGCTTAGGCGCAATGTACCTGATTACTCGGTTCATACTCTTTTCGGCTTTTAATCTTTTTCATAAAATTCAAAGTGTATCATCCAATCTACTCTTCTATCCAATTTCAAATCTAAATTTATTCCTTTATCTGTAATTAGGTTGATCTATTGATAAAAATACATAAATTTGTTGTAAAATTTTTTAATTTATTTTTTCTAGTTTTTTTTCAGTTTTTTTTTTTAGTTAGTTACCCTAAAAACTACCCAAAGTATAAAATAAAGAAATCCAAATATTATCTAAAAATAAAATAAAAACTATAAAAAAAATTAAAATCTTAGACAAACACAAAAAAATATCTTAACCCACTCCCCCACAGCTAAACTCATATATGCCCTCATACACAAACCAAGGGTGGTAAAAAAAAAAAATGAAAATTATTATATAAATATTATACACTTACTAGAAAATTTAAATCGGTTACGGCCTCTTAATCGTTTTCCACTCTCATAGTGTGTCCTTTTATGTTTTGATATGGATGAACTTAGCCTTTTTGCCAATTTTGCATTTAATCTCTCTATCTTATTTTTGATTTTTCTCAATTTATTTCTACTTTTCTTTTTTTTATATTCAATAATAAAATTTTAAAGTTGGAAATCATAACTTTATCGTCGATATTTGGCCCGCGAGCATTTTTCATAGCAGTAAGTATTTTGATTTTATCAACTTGTGAAATAACATACTCACTTTAATGAAGCGGAATCATGAGCTCATTTTTGGATCGCCCTTTCAGATCATTAGGTACCATGATCTCTTCCTTTTATAGTTCCTTCCAATCTTCAAGTATTATAGGCTTGTCATGCAAATTTTCTTCAAACCTGTCATCAAAATTCTCAAAAGAAAATGCTATACTAGTGGACTTAACATTAATCAAGTTATTATGAAGGAATAAAAATTCTTCTTCACAAATTTCTTCACAATTTTCATCAAAAGAATCAAATGATAATATGTCACTAGCAAGCTCATCATGAGAAAAATCACCAAGCAAAATATTTTTTTTATCACCAGTTTCATCATAATTATTTTCACAATATTCTAAAATAGGTTGATCACAATGTTGAATTATAGACTCATCACGCACAAAATTATTTAACTCATTTTGAATCATATCTACTTCAAAAGATGACTGAAGTGGTTGCTCATTAGAGTTAGATATGTTTAAACTATTAGATGGTTGATTTCCAAAAAGTTTAGTTTGAGAAATTGCTTTAAGAATATCTTCCATACAAGATTCAATTTGAGAGGATGACTTTTGAGATAATGATTTTAGCAAAACTTCCATATCTTTCTCTATTATACGTCTTCGTTGCTCAGACTCATGATCATAATTTTTCTTATTTTTCTCAAATAATTGCATCTCGAGATCATGAGTGAAATTTGAAGAATGATATGATGGATCCATGTACATATTTGATGACAGATATGAAGTGGTTGGAGGTAGATTCTCATGACATGCATACCTTGCTTCTAATCTTTTTAATTTTTCATCTAATATGTTCAATTGAATATCTTGTTCATGATTAAATGTAGAACATGAAGATGAATATTCCATAAAGAAAGGATCAGATTGAGGACTCTCTTGGTATGCCTCTTGATTATATGAAAAATTAAAATTATTCATCCACTCATAATTGTAATTTTGTGTATAAGAAGCGCTCGTAGGTTCATTATATGTGCTGTGAATTTGATTATGACCTAATCCTAGCGAACTTCCTATCCATAGACACTGATAATAATTATGATATGGTTCACGACAATGATAGCAATCGGTTTGATTTTGAAATAATTTTTTTAATTAATTTTTTTTGAAAAAGGTGGAGAGGGAGAGAGATGGAAAAGAAAATAAAAAAAAAGATTGATTGTTTTTTTTTTTGAATTTTTTTACAGAACCAGGGAACCAAATCACAGAACAAGAGGAAATTTGAGTTCAGAATCACCTTTATTTGCTGCCAATTGGCGGTTTGGGCTGCTAAATAGCGGCTAAACCAGAGAGTTTGACACTCTGGTTTCTGCTGCTTAGTCTAGAGGCTCTTCTAATTCTTTTTATCTTTCTGTATCTGCAATTACTATTCCCTGCACACTCAACACACACTGTTAACCTGTAATACGTTAGAAAAAGTAAGAAAAACACCATCGATCACCGGCAACGGTACCAAAAACTTGATGTGATATTTACTGCAAGTGCACAGTATCGGTGTAGGACTGTACAAATCGTCCCACAGGGATCTAAGGTATTTTTGCGTTCCTTATTCTTTCCATAGTCTAACGGACTAACCAAAGATTCTAGTTTGAAGTTGAGTTAATCTAAATAGCCTAAAATTTAGAATCCACTAATTTTCAACCATATTTTTACTTTTATTATCTTCTTCTATCATAAAAATTTGATTTTTTTAGTTTAATCTTTATTTAAAGTGCTCTAAGTATGAGTTATCAAGTGGTGTGCAAGTATAACTCATCAAAAATACTACTTTTCATAAAAACAAATTAAATCTTTAGATAATTCAATGAAAAAGATAAAATCAACAACCCCAAACTCTAGCTAAGTATAGACTATCAACAAACCTAATTCAAGTATAACCTATCAAAGTTTTAATCTACGAGTTCTTGTATTTTAATATTTTCATAGAAAAATCATGTCTTTATTTATTTTATTTAAGAAGAAAATTCTAGAGAATAATTACATGGTGGATCCTAACTTCATTTACATTCTAGAGCTAAACTAATTAGCTACTCATGATTCTAGAAAGCAATTAAAACTAATCTAGAAAGCAAATAAATCTATACTAGAAAGCAATTAACTCTATCTTAAAAGCGAATAAAGAATTAAAAGCAACAGCTTACCTCTGGAGCATGGTATTGTGGCCGTCACCCCTTCAGCAAAATCTTAATTTTATTAATAAAAGACCAGTACAAACTAAATCCCAATCTACATTAACTACTGTATAAAATCCTAGAATATAAGGATACGGCCAATATATAGGTTTCGCAAAACCAAAGCCAATTCTAATACAATCGTGAAACTACAAGATTACAACGAAACCACTGGAGAACATTCCACGTGTGGATCCACCATTTGGCCGCTAATTAGCGGTAATTACCGCTAATTAGCGGTAAACATATTTTATAAATTCGTGAAATTTTGTTCACGTGCAACTCTTGTCTTTTACATTTAATTTTCCTAAATATATTCGACTTTGAGTCTCTTCAGTATCGTAGTCTCGTAGTCTTCCCACTTTAGAAACTTTTCGGACTTTATTTTCCCATTCCAACTCTGATTTCATGCTATCTCCTTGTACGAATAAAATTCCTAAAAAATATACTAACAATACCCGAGTAATATTATTTATATAAAAAATAGGTAGGTTGAAGGTTATAAATATGCAATATATGGCACTCATCACACCCCCACACCTATCTTTTGCTAGTTCTCGAGCAAAACCTAAACCTAAAAATAAAAATAAAAATCCTAACTCACTTTCGCAGGAATCGCGATTGCACTTAGCACGTGCAACAAGTCTTTAAACCCCTAAGTTGCCCTAGTGGACGAGTTGTGTCTCGTGAGGGTTTGCAGTGAATATACCCACAAAATTCAAGAAGAAAATAAATTAAGAAATAAAGAAAAGAAAAATAAGGATAACCGAAAATTAAGAAAAATAGAAATTTTATACAAAGGAAAGAAAAATCTTTTTTTATGATATTTTCATCAATTAATCTCACTAATATACAAACTCAAGAACGCATTTAGATTATCAATTTTCAAATTGAGCATCATATCAGATACACTTATCATTTTAATGAAAAATTTAAATCCTATCTTTCAATACCTACTAACAGATAATCCATTGGCTCTTATACATCTACGTGCACGTGTGATAGTCTACTTCGGCCTTGAACTCCAACTATAACTCATGATTCATCTCCTCTCTCATAACATTTTTTTTTCTTTTTTTTCTTTGTTTTTCTTTTTTTTTATTTTTTTTAAGAATATTTCACCTTTCATGTAAATATTCACGCTTATTTAGGCGCAACGTACCCGATTACTCGGTTCATACTCTTTTCTTTTTCTTTTTTTAGAATATTTCACTCTTCATGCGAATATTTACGCTTACTTAGGTGCAAAGTACCCCATTACTCAGATCATACTTTTTTTTTTCACTTTTAAGACTATTGCCTTAATACCAGGCGCACCCCATTATTTTATTCTTCACTTTTTTTTATTTAGGGAGAGAAGACTTACTCAATCGTTATCATCTTTATTCTTAACCTAATAAACTATTGTGAAGTGAAAAATAGATATATACTTGCCTCAAAACTACGGTTAACGATATTTATTTTTCGAATTTTAATTTTTTTCATAAAATTCAAAGTGTATCATCCAATCTTCTTTTCTATCCAATTTCAAATTTAAATTTGTTCATTTATCTGTAATTAGGTTGATCTAATGATAAAAATACATAAATTTGTTGTAATTTTTTTTTATTTATTTTTTTCAGTTTTTTTTCAGTTTTTTTCATTTTTTTTAGTTAGTTACCCTAAAAACTACCCAAAGTGTAAAATAAAGAAATCCAAAAATCATCTAAAAATAAAATAAAAACTCTAAAAAAAACTAAAATCTTAGACAAACACAAAATAATATCTTAACCCACTCCCCCACGCCTAAACTCATGTATGCTTTCATACATAAACCAAGGATGGGAAAAAAAATAAGAAAATTCTTATATAAATATTATACACTTACTAGAAAATTTAAACCGGTTACGATCTCTTGATCGCTTTCCACTCCCATAGCGTGTCCTTTTATGTTTTGATATGGATGAACTTAGATTTTTTTGTCAATTTTGCATTTAATCTCTTCATCTTGTTTTTTATTTTTCTCAATTTATTTCTACTTTTCTTTTTTTTATTCAATAATAAAATTTTGAAGTTGGAAATCATACATTTATCGTCGATATTTGGCCCACGAGCATCTTTCATAAGAATAAATATTTTAATTTTATCAACTTGTGAAATAACATACTCACTTTGATGAAGCGGAATCATGAGCTCATTTTTTGATCGCCCTTTCAGATCATTAGGTATCATAATCTCTTCCTTTTATAGTTCCTTCCAATCTTCAAGTATTATAGGCTTGTCATGCAAATTTTCTTCAAACCTGTCATCAAAATTCTCAAAAGAAAATGCTATATTGGTGGACTTATCATTAGTCAAGTTATTTTGAAGGAATAAAAATTCTTCTTCACAAATTTCTTCACAATTTTTATCAAAAGAATCAAATGATAATGTGTCACTAGCAAGCTCATCATGAGAAAATCACCAAGCAAAATATTTTCTTTATCACCAGTTTTATCATAATTATTTTCACAATGGTCTAAAATAGGTTGATCACAATGTTGAATTATAGACTCATCACGCACAAAATTATTTAACTCATTTTGAATCATATCTAGTTCAAAATATGACTGAAGTGGTTGCTCATTGGAGTTAGATATATTTAAACTATTAGATGGTTGATCTCCAAAAAGTTTAGTTTGAGAAATTGCTTTAAGAAGATCTTCCATACAAGATTCAATTTGAGAGAATGATTTTTGAGATGATGATTTTAGCAAAGCTTCCATATCTTTCTCTATTCTACGTCTTCGTTCCTCAGACTCATGATCATAATTTTTCTTATTTTTCTCAAATAATTGCATCTCGAGATCATGAGTGAAATTTGAAGAATGATAAGATGGATCCATGTACATATTTGATGACATATATGAAGTGGTTGGAGGTAGATTCTCATGACAGGCATACCTCGCCTCTAATCTTTTTAATTTTTCATCTAATATGTTCAATTAAATATCTTGTTCATGATTAAATGTAGAACATGAAGATGAATAGTCCATAAATAAAGGATCAGATGGAGGACTCTCTTAGTATAGCTCATGATTATATGAAAAATTAGAATTATTCATCCATTCATAATTATAATTTTGTGTATAAGAAGCGCTCGTAGGTTCATTATATGTGTTGTTAATTTGACTATGACGTAATCCTAGCGAACTTCCTATCCATGGACACTGATAATAATTATGATATGGTTCACGACAATGATAGCAACCAGTTTGATTTTGAAATATTTTTTAATTTATTTTTTTTTTGAAAAAGGTGGAGAGGGAGAGAGATGGAAAAGAAAATAAAAAAAAGATTGATTGTTTTTTTTTTTTGAATTTTTTTACAGAACCAGGGAACCAAATCACAGAACAAGAGGAAATTTGAGTTCAGAATCACCTTTACTTGCCGCCAATTGGTGGTTTGGATCGCTAAATAGTGGCTAAACCAGAGAGTTTGACTCTCTACTTTTTGCTGCTTAGTCCATAGCCTCTTCTAATCATTTTTATCTTCCTGTATCTGCAATTACTGTTCCACTCAACACACACCGTTAACCCGTAAAACGTTAGAAAAAGTAAGAAAAACACCGTCGATCCCCGGCAACGGCGCTAAAAACTTGATGTGATATTTACTGCAAGGCACGGTATCAGTGTAGCACTGTACAGGTCGTCCCACAGGGATCTAAGGTGTTTTTGCGTTCCTTATTCTTTCCATAGTAATTACTGCTAATTAGCTGTAAAAATATTTTATAAATTCGTGAAATTTTGTTCACGTGCAACTCTTATCTTTTACATTTAATTTTCCTGACTGTATTCGAGTTTGAGTCTCTTCAGCATCGTAGTCTCGTAGTTTTGTCCACTTTAGAAACTTTTCGGACTTTGATTTCCTATTCCAACTCTGATTTCATGCCATCTCCTTGTACGAATAAAATTCCTGAAAAACACAATAACAATACCCGAGTAGCATTATTTATATACAAAAATATGTAATATGAAGGCTATAAATATGCAATATATGGCACTCATCAAATGTGATTCTACTTGCCTTGATGGATTAGGGAAGATAAGCCTATTTTGAAGCTAAACAACTTCTTTTTCTTCTTTTTTCTTTTTCTTCTCTTTTCTTATTATTCTTCTTGAGAGTTGGAGTAAAAAAGAGTAAGAGATAAATGAAAAATAAAGGAGAGAGAATAAATGATGAGGAGAATAAATGAAAGAAAAGAGAGAAAATGATATAATAGACAAAGGAGAGATATGGGGGAAAGAGAAAGACTTTTCATGCATGGCCAAATGATAAGTATGGTGAAGATATTATATGGGTGAATAAAGACAAAATATGTATATGACAAATGACTAATAAAAATAAGTTATTAGAGTTGTTTAAACTCATAAATTCTAATTAAACTAACCAAAATAAAATCAAATTAAATTTTTACAAGTCAAAAGAAGAGAGACTAATAAAAAATGTGTAGGGCCCACCGGTGATTAAAATAATATTATTTTAAGTGACTATCCAGAAAATTTTAAGAAAATCACCAAAAATATAAAAAATGAGACGAACATAACGCACTCACTCTAAAATTAATCTGATATTCAGAATGTAAGTTATGATAGAAATTGGGTTGTTACATTTTTTATTAAAAATGAGTCATATTTGGCTTTTTTGTGCTTTCGTGGGTCACACCATGATCTTGCATTTGAGTCGCGGATTAGATCTGCAACTTAATGCCACTCTAAAGGATTGAGTCGCGGATTCTCTAGCTCCTATTTATTCTATACATAGACGTATAAACACATAATATTTAAGAGGTTACCATAAATGAAATGTCAGCTAGAGAATTTTACGTAATCTAACAGCAAAAATAGTGATACCTATTATTTAATTGCAATTTTTTGTGGGATTATGGTCTCAACCTCATTAGCCTCTTGATGATAAAATTTCATGAATTTTAGAATTCAAATATATTTTCATCAAGTGGGTACAAGATATTATTTTCACCAAAAATTGTTAATTTTGTATTTATTTAAAAGAAAGTCAAATCAAAACTAAAACACAAGAAATTAAGTATAAGTGAAACATAGGGAATTGAGATCATCATATTAAAAGAACTAAAAAATAATATGATAATTATTTTTTAACAACTAGCTCATGTAAACAACATAAGAGAGCAACTTATTTACAATTACTCTCTCTGTGTGTGTGTGTGTGCGCGTGTGTATATATATATATATATACAGGGTTTATTGTAGGTGAGCAAGCAACTCAGAAAAAGTTACATGAGCTAGCGGCAAAAATATAGTGATCCAATGATTTTTTTTAAGAATTAGGAACTCTACCTCCTTAACTTTAATTCATAAATTTTGGAGTTCATTTACACTTTCATCAAGTAAATACAAAATATTTATTCACTGAAACCGTTAAATTTCAATTTGAAAGATGACCAAATTAAAACTAAAATCCAAGAAATTGGGTATGAGTGAACCTTAAAGTGTCAAGATCATAATCCAAAAGAAAATTTTAGAAAATTTTTATTGGAGATAGTGAAAATAAACTGCAACTCAGATAACTTATATGAACTGTCAGCTCATTTTCACTTCTCTCTCTCTCTCTCTCTCTCTCCCTCTCTCTCTCTCTCTCTCTCACACACACACACACACATACAACAACTACAACAAGCCTTTTATCCCAAGTACTTGGGGTAGGCTACATGAACCAAAAAAGAATCACGCGGATTGATCACGTTGATAATCCTTCTCTATTCATTCTTATAAAGTAATATCTCCTCATTTAAACACTTAGAATCTATATATTTTCGTATCACCTACATCCATATTTTTTTCGGTCTTTCCTTCACTCTTTAAATTGTAGGTCTACGTTGCACATGACCAAACCATCGTAAGCGATTTTCTCGCATCTTCTCATCGATGAAAATTACACCTATCTTAGCACGAATATTTTCATTTCTCACTTTTATCTCTCCTAGTGTTGCCGCATACATACACACACTGTGTGTGTGTGTATACACACACATGTGTGTGTGTATACACACACACATGTATATATATGTGTGTGTGTACATGTGGGGTGTGTGTATAAGAATATTGGAAATGAACTGACAGCTCATACAAGTTAGCTGAACTGCAGTTCATTTCCTCCACCTCTAATATTTTAAAAAAAAAAAACTTTCAGATTATGATCTCGACCCTTTAAGTTCACTCATTCCCAATTTCTTGGGTTTTAATTTCAATCTGGTCATCCATCGAGTTAACACAAAATTAACGGTTTTCAATTAATAAAACATTTTGTATCCACTTGATAAAAGGATAAGTGAACTCCGAAATTCATTACATTTGCTCATAAAGAAGTTCAGGTGGTGGAAATCCTAATTCCAAAAAAAATTCGAACAAAAATCATTAAATAACTAAACTTTTGATGTTGGCTCACGTAAATTTTACTGAGCTGGTGGCTCACCTACAGTAATATTATATATATATATATATAAAGAGAGTAATTAGGTGTGGACACTATCAATCAAGATGTAAGAAAGGAAAATCCAAAATAAAAATATATTCCACTAGATGTGATCTATCATTCGTAAACTATATACAAACAAAATTTCATTAAAAAAACACAATTATTACTTTAAACCTTCTTTTAACTTTTTACCTTCTTTAATCTCCAGACTTTTTATCTTTCTTCTTCTTCCTTTTAATCCACATTGGAACTCATTTCTAACTGAAAGTTTAACTCCATTAAATTTCCATTATCCTTTTAACTTTTTAAAATATTTTATCTTCTTTAACTCCTAAATAAATCAAGTGTATGTAAAGGGAAATTCTAAATGCGCACCACTTGTTTCCTAGTGAGTAAGGGTGAGCATCGGTCGGTTCGGTTCGGGTTTGGGTAAAAAAAATCCCACCGAAAATCGAACCAAACTTACAAAACCCAAATCGAACCAACCGAACTCGATCAATAACCGAAACTGAAACCGACAGTTCAGTTCAGTTCGGTTCGGTTTCGGTCGGTTTTTGACGATCCGATCTCAGAAAACAATTTAGAAAACAATTCAGTAACAAATTTCCGATCTCAGACATATTACACAACAAAAAAAAAAAAACAATTACACAAATTTCCAACATATAAAATTCCCCCAAAATTCAGCAACAAATTTACAACAAACATGCTATAATTCCATGCCCTCAAAATTCAGCAACAAATTTCCCAACAAACATACTATAATTCCTACATATAAAATTTCCAAATTTCCCCCAAACCAAACCCCAAATTTGATCAAAATAAACCCTTTCGAAACTTCAAGATCCAAGATTCAAAATCACCTTATGGATGCTGATCCGATCTCAGACGTGGGCGGTGACTGCCGGCACACCGACGATGACGTTGTTGGTGGAGGGCTTGCCGAGGAATGAGAGCAGACCGGTGGCAGCCCCGTCGGCATCCTAGTCGTCTAGGAAGAGGTCCTCGGTCACGCGGAAGGTACCGTGAGCCCCGACAATTGCAGTCCCGATGATTGAGGAGGGGCGAGAGAGAGAGAGAGAGAGAGAGAGAGAGAGAGAGAGAGAGAGGAAAAGAGAAAGAGGAGATAAAGAGGAAGAGACAGAGGGAGAGAGAGGGAGAGAGGAGATAAAGAGGAAAAGACAGAGAAATAAAGAGGAAGAGACAGAGACAGGAGATAAAGACTAAAGAGGAAAAGAGAGATAGAGAGAGGAGATAAAGAGGAAGAGACAGAGAGAGAGAGGAGATAAAGACTAAAGAGGAAACGAGAGATAGAGAGAGAGAGAGGAGATAAAGAGGAAGAGAGAGTGGAGATATTTTCAGTCTATTCGGTTTTTTATAACTATTCGGTTTTTTCGGTCGGTTTCGGTTGGCGCTAATGCCACCGAAATCCGACCCGATACCCGAATTAAATTTCGGTTAAAAAACCGACCCGAACTGAAAACCGAACTAACCGAACCGATCGGTTCGGCTTGGTTTTGCGGTTCGGATCGGTTTTTTCGGCTTTCTGCTCAGCCCTACTAGTGATCCCCAATTTCCTAGTGAGCACCAGATATTCTAAAAAACTGGTTCTTTTTTCTAGTGAGCACCATAAATATTTCCAAATTATCCTTCCACTCTCTATAAACGTTTCTCCTCCTCACAAACCCTTTTTCGTAGTGAGCACCATCCCCAAATCATCTTCCTCCTCTGCTTGAGTTTCATGCACGATTCTCGACCGCCGATCTCCACGAATCCTCGCCGTCCCAGGAGCGACAACACTGTCGATTAGCCACCACCAGCCTTGCCGCCTTCGCCCCTGATCCTCGTCGTGATCGACCAGCAAGATAGGACATCTAATTTTAGGTAAGTTTTTTTTTATTTGATGTAGTTTTGAGGTCTCTTAATCTTTGAATATATGTATTAAGAACATGCATAGCTAGCTAGGGCAAAATAACGTAAGTCTCTGAATTTTTTTTATTTGATAGTAAAAAGATTTTGAGTAAAAATGAGCAAAGAGAAATTTTGATCTTATAATTTGTTGATGTTAAACTATTCAAAATCAAGATTTTTTTAGTGGTCTGGTGCGGTGCGATTTATTGTTTGGAAAGTTTTGAAAGATAAAATTCTTGCTTTTAGATGTTAGAGTAAATTAAAATTGTTATTTGTGTAGTTTATAGTAAATGTGGATTTTGGAATCAAGTAGCTAGGCATGTTGTTAACAAAAAAAAAAAAAGAAATTGCACCAACTGACTTATATATGCAGCAATTATTTGCTAAATTTTTTGTGTAGTTCATGATTTATGCATCGCAATGTTTAATTATACTGTCAAATTCAGATGAATCAATCCTAATTATCAAGAATTCATCCTACAGTATCGTATAGACGGAAAAAAACTGCATCAAAGTCACTGGCCGATCCAATCACCGAAGTAGCCCAAGATGAGCCAGTTGCATTGCATGACACAGCGAATATCGTGGCGGGAGAGGCAGAGAAAGATGTCCCACATGTTATTAATGAGGGACCGACAAATTTGTCAGTTTTTAAGAGTTTTAAAACTCATGTTGCTTATTTTATAAATAGCAATGAGGTAAATAACAATATATTATGTCGTCGTTAGTTAATTATGGATCTAATTTCTTATAAATTTACTTTTAATGCAGGAGAAAGATCCATTGCGCTGCATAAACCATACCAAAAAACTGTCGCATGGACGTTACGGTTGAGCCAACCCAACACACGTTTCATTGAGATTATTAAGAAGTCTTCTCTCTGCATGTTGGTTCAGTGCTCGTACCTCTATATAAGTAGTGTCGAGATCTCAGCCTTCGTTGAGAGGTGACATCCAGAAATCAATACTTCGTTTGCCTGAAGATGATAGTCCATCATTCCCTGTTGACTTATTAGTTTCCTGGGCATAAGTTACAGTGAAGCCAAAGATGAGTTAAACCAAGATTTACCGGGATGGATTTGTGTTTTGTAATAATTTTTAGTACTCTGTGATGTAACTGGGAAACAACTCTGTTCTGCCATCATTGTAGTGTGTTTTGCAATATTTGTTAATATTTTGTAATTTAACCGAAAAAACCCTATTTTGTTTTTGTGTATGTATATCACGTTTCAAAAATTATGTCTATCACGTTTCAAAAATTATTTATAACATATTTCTTATTGGTTAATATATTTCATGCTAATTATATTCGTATAGGTTTGGTACATGTAAATTATTTATTTGTGTGTTGTAAGTCTTCATTTAGAAATTCAAAGTCACATTATTAAATTCTTTATTCGGCATTCCCGTCCCCATCTAATTAAATAAACCATCCCGAGTATAAATCCCGGATGATTAATTAACTATCCCGGTGTACATCTCGAACATTTAAGTTTCACAAAAAAGGAGAAGTTCACTATCCGAGATTAAAACCCCATCCCACCCTTTTAACTGTTCAGGGTTAAAACCACATCCTACCCTTTAACTGTCCAGAGTTGAAACTCCATCACACCCTTTAACTATTCGGGGTTCAAATCCCTTCCAAGACTTGAAAGGGTCGGGGTTAGGAACCCGGACAGCAGGGTTCAAAAAACTTGAACCCATTATCCGATGACGATTTTTTTTTAAAAAATAATCTTTCAAAATACAAAATAAATTCGTGCTCTCAAAAAATTAGACTATTTACTTGAAATTTCTTTACTACATATCTCTAAACACGGAAAATAGTTCGAAAAAATCAAACTTCTATTACTTATCTCCATCTTCTTCAATAGCAAGAATTCATGGGTTCTCCTCCTTCCTTTTATACTAAAAATAACTCCAAATCCACAACAAAATCAAATGAAATTACTCCACAACAAAGAAATCCAGAGGATTAGGTTTTTTTTCTTTTTTTTGGCAATTTTTTTTTCCGTTTGCGTCGCATGGGAGGAAAGACAGAACTCGCGAGGGAAGTTGTTGGGTCATGGTACTCCCTAGGAAATTTTCATGATCTTTTTTGTCCAAAAAAATTATGGCACACTTGTAATTAATTCTAACTTTAGTCATGGTGCTCACAAGCAGAAAGCGGTGCACATTTAGAATTTCCCGAATGTAAACCTATTCTCCTTCTCAAATTAATCCCCTCATATATCCAATCTCTCTCTTAAATTTATACTCCTCAATCTACAAGAATTTCGATTAACCATCGCCTTATTAAGTGTCGCCACCATGCTCCCTTACTGAAGCACCGACCATCACTCACCTTCCCCCATCGAATCCATCACCCCATCACCATTTCCTTTCTAGTCCTTTTTTACCCATCTGTATCTTACCTATATTTTAAATCTAATAAGATAGATCTCCGAGACCCCTTTCTTTGTTTAGACGCCTTTAGCCATAAAAATCAGTTTTTTAATGCTTTTAAATACCAGAAAAATTCTTTAAAATCAATAAAAATTCCATTACTTATTTGTTACCTTAGCATTCAGGAATGCATACTTCACAACTATGAATGATAAAGGATGCATCCACATATCACATGTTATTTTTACTGCAAGAATAGAGTAACTGTGCATAAGAATGACTAGTTACTAGTTGATTGATATCAAGTATGGTACACAATACTTCACAACTATGAATGATAAAGGATGCATCCACATATCACATGTTATTTTTACTGCAAAAATAGAGTAATTGTGCATAAGAATAACTAATTACCAGTTGATTGATGTCAAGCATGGTACACAGTACTTTACAACTATGAATGATAAAGGATACATCCACAGATTCATTTGAGTCAACTCTATATCAAATTTTGTATTAAAAAAAATTTATTTTTAATTTAAAAATTTATATAAAATAAATCAAAAATTAACTCATGAATACGTCCATTACCATCTATACTCACAACATAAGTTGACTACAATAGAAAAAAATAATACCTAACAAAATCATCCATTTTTATTACCAAAAACACTCTTTATCCATACCAAGAGAAGAATATACATAGATTTGACAATAAATTACGAGGGGAAAAATGAAAAATATTACTCACAAAACCAAATGGAGAATATATCGAAAAATCAATCCAATCTATTGACCTAGCACGAGCAGCCAATCATTGTATATATTGAGTATGATTGCGAAAGATAATAGGCTCAACATTCGGGCAGAGACTGTGCAGAGTCCATAGCAGGCATGCTGCGCGACCCAGTAATATAGCTTGTGGAAGCATTGTTTGAACTACGAAAATAAGAGGGCATAAATCTTGAATATCTGGGTGAAGATCGATGGAGGCCCAAGGAGGAAGAAGCATATGAACTTGGGTAGGATGCGCTCCGAAAATCCATGGAACTTCTACTTATGTTAATCGGAGGAGAATGACCGCTGGACCACCGTGGGTTAGGTACACGAGGAATGCTACTGGAAAGGGAGTGAGATCGGTTAGTGAAAGGCAATGGAGATGGAATTGGGTTAATCTGAAGAGTTGTTGGTATTTGTAAAGCTGAAGGTATTCCGATAGAAGAATAGAACGAGGAATTGGGGGTTGAGGCGGCAGAAGAGAGTAAAGGTGTGCACTCTGAAGGTGGCAGATTGCCAGTGCTTGTTCTGGCGTCTCGCTTGCATATGGGGCAGAATGTTCTCCGAGTGGTGAGCCAGATATCAACACAGTTTGCGTGGAACTCTGCAAGATAAGTAACAATGCTAGTTATGCAATAAACATAAATAGTGAAGTGCTGCAGTCAGATAAGTAACAATTGCAGTAATGCAAAAGATGGTAATATTTATGCGAAACTGTGAACCATAGAGAGCAAAAGGCACACAGGAGCTGCAGAAAATTCAAGTTTTCAGGTGTTGTTTAGGCTGTTAAAATAACAGCCAATTTGAGTGCAATCAGTCACAGAATTGGACATGTGCATAATGTGTGTGTGTAGGGATTAATGGATATCAAAAACAGTAAGATCAAAATCAGTGACCTTGACGGCTATAGCTCCATTACCACTGCCTCCTTTGATCGGCCATCACTATGTTGATCTGCACCCCAAGGTAATCAGGTATAGTTTTGGTCTGCTCCTTTATCAAGAGGATGTAAAATGTTATACGTTTTGCTTGATCAGTGAGCAAACCAGAACGATACCCTAGGTAACCAGGTATAAGCAGATCCTATGGGGTAGAGATCAACACCATGGTGGCCAATCGAAAGAGGTGGCGGCTATGAAGGTAAGGCTGCCAACCCAACTAGGCCTTCAATAATAACTGTTAAGGATTTTAGCATATAGATCATTATGTTTTTCCAAACTATCATATTTACCTTGCCTCATGGATTATTCCACATTTATCCTTCTGTTTCTGAACTATCTAAAATGCCCTTTCATTAACTAGCAATATCAAGGTAAATTAGTGACGATTTTCACGAGATATAAAAGCATGCCCGATTTCTTTAGGAATGCAAGATAAAACAATTCCTAATTTATTTATCAAAGCAAAAAAATAAAAAAGAAAACAGTCATAATTCTTGGTTTAACCTACTATCAGAGTTGGTAGGTTAAAGGGATAAACACGAGAAAATGACTAATCTCGATAATATTAAGCTAGTTTCATCATTTAAATATATAAACTTGCTTGGTTCATGCATTAACTAATAAAAATTTTCCTTCCCAAAATGTCCATCAGCCAACTCAAAACACACACACACACACATATATATAGAGAGAGAGGAAACGGGAAATCCACCGACAGTGAAGAGAGTTCCTTCACCACTGCTTAGGTGGTCCAATAAAATTATTACATGTGGTGCTACTCAAAGGGCAGTTAAGAGAGTTCTTTTATTTGTTAATTTAAGTAACGCCACGTGTAATAATTTTATTGGGCCACCTAAGCGGTGGTGAAGAAACTCTCTTCACTATTGGTGAATTTCTCGTTTTCTCATATGAGGAAACGGAAAATTCACCAACAGTGAAGGGAGTTCCTTCACCACCGCTTAGCTGGTCCAATAAAATTATTACACGTGGCGCTACTCAAAAGACAGTTAAGAGAGTTCTTTTATTTATTAATTTAATTAACGCCACGTGTAATAATTTTATTGGGCCACCTAAGCGGTGGTGAAGAAACTCCCTTCACCGTCGGTGAATTTTCTGTTTTTCTATATATATATATATATATATATATATATATATATATAATACCGAAATATAAATAAAGCAAGAAAAAATGTGTTATTTCTAAAAAACATAGGGTACGTATGTTACGAAACCCAACAGTTGAGGACCAATTTTACATCACTGTGTTTTTTAGAAGGAACCGTTAGTATCCATCCAAAGTGTACATTACAAAAAAACTTCCATGAAAGTAATAATGGTGTAAAAAAGATAACGCAGTTTGTACAAAATTTCTTTATACAGATGAGACATGATATTATTTTCCAAAGCAGCCATAAGTATTTGTTAGGATTTCATATGTGAGTATAGTCTTCCATCAAATAGAAAAAGAAAAGTTCATGGGTTTAAATATAAAGTTGGGACCTCTACCTATTAGCCTAAGTTTTTGGAATAGATTGGTTCTCGACTTTGTGTTTGAAACCCATCATGCTCCGACGTTTCTAGATGGTTGGTGCCTATGGATTCCGTAGATGATTGCGGTATACTCACAATGAAGCGAGAGATGGTTAGGAGTTCATATGTGAATATAGTCTCACATCGAATAGAACAAGAAAAATTCATGAGTTTAAATATAAAGGTGGTGTTGGATCATTATCCAACATTGGCCCATATATATGTGAAATAATCATGTATTATAAACTGTCTAATATGATTGGACCCAATTAAAAGTGATCTAATTAAATTGTAGGCCTCTTATGTGTAGAAACATAATGGGTATTTCTGATTTTATGATGGGCTAAACCAAAAATACCAATAGGCAGATTTGTCTATAAAAAGGCGGTTATAGTCCCCAAATCACACGTGACTTTGATTCTTTTCTATTTCCCATCGACAGAGAGAAACTAGAGAGAAAAATTAAAAGGTTTTTTCAGGAAAACGTGTAGATCTGGAAGGCCAATCGCACGACTCTACAACGTGATTATTTATTATGGATTCAGATACGCTTCTGCATATTTTATTTATAATTTCTTGGTGATTTGACATAAAAATCTATTATGTAATTTTCGTATGGTATCAAACAATTAGTATCAGAGCAACTTTATGTTGAGTCATCAAAAAAAAATTCGATTACCGTTCATCCGATCACAGTTCATCCGATTACTGTTTCAAAAAAAAAAAACAGATTACTGTTCATTGGATTACTGTTCATCGGATTACTGCTCATCGGATTACTGTTCATAAATTTTTTTTTTAAGGCTATTAAGGTTTTATTTTGGATTTGGGCTTGTTTTAAAAAATATGTATACACACACACACATATATATATATTTTAAAGAATTTTCTCTTAAGGTCAATTTTTTTACAATTTTTAAAGATCGATTCGGTATAATTTTAATTTTAAATATTTGTATTTTGGATATATATTTTGAGATAGATTGATTGAAGCAACATGTCGCCAAAGTGACATTTCTTGTTGAAATTAATTTTATCTTGAAATATAAAAGATTGTGTGCATGTAATTTATATAAATATTAATCAGCCCAAAGGAACGTTAATATTTAATATAATTGCATGTGTACCTGTTGTAATAAATGCGTGGTGATTATTTGGTTTACATGTGAACAATGACTCTGCCCAAAAGAAGATTTATTGTTTGATATGTTATTTATCATCAGTATTTGATTACTACACCAAGATATCACTAATAAGTTAATATTGTTGTCCAAATATAAAATATTAATGGAATCCCAATATCTTGAGATGGGGTTTACATTTATTTGAAATTATTATTATTATTTGGTTAATGATCTAATGCGAGCTTGTTATTTTTGTTTATTGTTCTCTAGATTCAGCTTTACAAAATCCTGCCAATATTAGTGCCAATATCAATTCAATTCCTATACTAAATGGCTCTAACTTCAAGTCATAGTAAGAGAATCTTTTGATTGTTTTCGAAGTTATGAATCTCGATTTTGCGTTAAGATCTCCTCCTCCTGCACCTCTTACTGCAGAAAGTTCTTCTGAACAAAAGAGGGATATTGAGATGTGGGAGAAATCAAATCGCATGTGTCTAATGATTATGAAGAAAGTCATTCCAGAAACATTCATACGCACAATATCTGAAAAGATTACTACGGCTAAGGAGTTCCTTGCGGATATTGAAAAGAGGTTTGTCAAGAATGAAAAGGCTGAAATTGGTACGCTCTTGACAAATCTTATTTCAACGAGGTATAAAAGCAAAGTCAATATTAGGGAGTACATCATGAAGATGTCTTATCTGGCTTCAAAACTGAAAGCACTTAAGCTTGAACTCTCTAAGGACCTGCTAGTGCATCTGGTTCTGATATTTCTCCCCACTCAGTTCAACGAGTTTAAGGTAAGCTATAATTGTCAGAAAGAGACTTGGTCTCTGCATGAGCTCATCTCATATTGTGTTCAAGAGGAAGATAGGCTGAAACTGAAAAAAACAGAGAGTGCTCATTTAGCCTCATCCTCTAAAGATAAGGGAAAACAAAAGAGGAAAAAGAATAAGGAAGCTGCAGATACAGCACCTCAGAAAAAATAACAAAAGAAACCGATTCAATCGGAAGGTACTAGTCTACTATATGTTTCTTCTGTGGAGTTGAAGGGCATATAAAGAAGCATTGCAGTAACTATCACGCTTGGCGTGCAAAGAAAAGTATGCTTCTTAATATGGTTTGTTCTGAGGTTAATTTAATTTCGGTACCTGCACACACATGGTGGATAGATTCTGATGCAAGCACTCACATCAGTGTGTCTATGCAGGGTTGCCTGAGTTGTCGAAAACCTAATGATGTTGAAAAATATATATATGTGGGTGATGGCAAGAAGGTTAAAATTGAGGCAATTGGAAAGTTTAGATTATTGTTAAAGACTGGGTTTTATTTGGATCTTGATGAGACATTTATTGTACCGTCTTTTAAACGGAATTTGATTTTTGTTTCTGCTTTGGACAAATTTGGTTTTTCTTGTTCATTTGGAAATGAAAAATTTAATTTGTTTCATGATTCAAATTTGGTTGGATCCGGTTCTTTATCAAGTTACGATAATCTATATTCAATTAACACAATAGCTTCATTTAATGAATCTCTGCATTTAAGTACTCGAGATGTAAACAGAAAATTAACCAATGAGAATTCGGCTGCATTATGGCACAAGAGATTATGTCACATCTCCAGACGGAGAATTGAGAGACTTGTATCACACGAAATTCTTGATCCCTTATATTTCACAGACTTTGATATTTGTGTTAACTGCATAAAGGAAAAACAAACCAATAAAAGGAGATTTGAAACCAATAGGACTCTGGACGTCTTAGAACTTATTCATATGGATATTTGTGGGCCATTTCCTACTGTTGCGTGGAATGGTCAACAATACTTTATCTTGTTTATAGACGATTTCTCTAGATATGGCTATCTATATCTCATTCATGAAAATGTTCAATCACTGGAAATGTTCAAAAATTATAAGGCTGAAGTTGAGAACCAACTCAGCAAAAGGATCAAAAGCGTCAGGTCTGACCGTGGTGGTAAATACTATGGCTGATATGATGGTTCAGGTGAACAACATCCAGAACCTTTTGCTAAATTCCTAGAGGAATGCGGTATCGTCCCACAGTACAATATGCCGGGTTCGCCCACTATGAATGGTGTTGCTGAAAAACGAAACAGAACGCTCAAGGACATGGTGAGGAGTATGATTAGTCATTTTACATTGCCTAAATCATTCTAGGGAGAAGCACTTAAGACTGCAGTATATATTCTTAAAAAGTTCCAACTAAAGCAACTGCCAAAATCCCTTATGAGCTATGGACAGGTAAGAAACCTAGTCTTAAGCACTTACACGTTTGGGGATGTCCAGCTAAGGCAAGGCCTTATAGGCCAAATGAAAGGAAACTGGACTCAAGAACTGTTAGTTGTTACTTTGTTGGATACTCTGAAAAATTCAGAGGGTACAAGTTTTATGATCCCACGACTAGGTCGATTTTCGAGATGGAAAATGCCCGGTTCTTTGAGGATGTCGAGTTTGAGGGAGGAGATACAGGCAGGGACTTTGTCTTTGAAGAGAAATGTGTTGATGTTCCCACATGTGTTATTGGCATTGATCAGGATTCCATTCCTGACCTTGTTTAAGACACAATAGATCCAGACAATATCGAACAACCTCCCGTTCAAGAGATTGTTCCAGAAGAACAAACTCTGGCACCTCAAAAACCTATGCCATTAAGGAGATCCACTCGAGAGAGGAGAAGAGTATTGCCAGATGATTACATTGTATTTCTCCAAGAACATGAGGTAGACGTTGGAGTGATGGAAGATGACCCGATCAACTTCCGTCAAGCCATCGAAAGTTCTAACTCTCAAAAGTGGATAGAAGTTATGAATGAGGAGATAAAGTCCATGAAGGACAATGACGTGTGGGATCTTATCTCATTGCCAGAAGGAGCGAAATCTATTGGTTGTAAATGGATATTTAAGACCAAAAGAGATTCGAAAGACAATGTGGAAAGTTATAAAGCTCGTCTTGTCGCAAATGACTTTACGCAGAAAGAAAGTATCGACTATAAAGAGACATTTTCTCCGGTTTCTTCAAAAAACTCTTTCAGGATTATAATGACATTGGTGACTTATTTCAACCTTGAGATATATCAGATGGATGTCAAAACAGCGTTTCTCAATGGTGACATTGACGAGACGATATATGTGATCCAGCCAGAAAATTTTGTGTCGGGAGACTCAAAGCGTATGGTTTGCAAACTTAAGAAATCCATCTATGCGCTTAAGCAAGCATCTCGACAATGGTATTTCAAATTTTATCAAGTGATCATTTCATTCGGTTTTGAGGTTAACTTGGTCGAGGACTGTGTATACTATAAGTTATGTGGAAGTAAACATATTTTCTTAGTATTATATGTTGATGACATCTTTCTTGCCAGCAACGATATAGGCATATTGCACGAAATCAAGAGATTTCTAGCTAAGCATTTTGAGATGAAGGATTTTAGTGATGCCTCTTTTGTATTAGGAATTCAGATACACCGAGATCGCTCTCGATGCATTCTTGAATTATCACAAAAGAGCTATATCGAAAAGATTCTTAAAAAATATGGCATGCAAAATTGTAAACCAGGTGATACCCCTGTGGCTAAGAGAGACAGGTTTAGTCTAAATCAGTGCCCTAAGAATAATTTTGAGGAAAATGAAATGCAGAAGATTCCCTATGCCTCAGTAGTGGGGAGTCTGATGTATGCTCAGGTTTGTACGCGTCCAGATATCGCATACGTTACAGGGATGTTGGGCAGGTATTTAAGCAATTCAGGAGCAGACCATTGGAAAGCAGCCAAAAAGATTATGCGATACTTACAGAGAACAAAGGATTACATGCTTACGTATCGGAGGTCAGATCAGATTGAGATCATTGGGTATACTAACTCTGATTTTGCTGGATGCCAAGATAGTATGAAATCCACATCGGATTATATCTATCTTCTAGCTGGAGGAGCTGTCTCTTGGAAGAGTGCTAAACAGTCTCTTATAGTCTCTTCTACTATGTCAGTTGAGTTTATAGCGTGTTATGAGGCATCAAATCACGGAATATGGCTGCGAAATTTTATCACGGGGCTGCGCATAGTGGACTCTATTAATATGCCACTCAAGTTATTTTGTGATAATAAGTCAGCAGTTCTATATTCCAATAACAACAGGAGCTTGACGAAGTCGAAATATATAGACATTAAGTTCCTATTTGTCAAAGAAAGAGTTCAGAGTGAACAGTTGTTTATAGAGCACATAGGAACAAACTTCATGATTGCGGATCCGCTTACTAAGGGACTACCACCCAAAGTGTTTCATGAGCATACTACTTGTATGGGTGTCGTGTCAGTTGATGATATTCAGTTTTAGTGGGAGTTTGTATTATCAGATGTTATTCTGATATAGACATATTTCAGTTATTTCAGTTTATGATATAGACATGCGATTTGACTTCCCCCACCTCTCAATGTCTCTCTTTTGTTCAGAAGAACTTTCAGCAGTGAGAGGTACAGGAAGAGGAGACCTTAACATAAGATCGAGATCCATGACTCCGAAAACAATCAAAAGATTCTCTTGCCATGACTTGAAATTAGAGCCATTTAATATAGGAATTGAATTGACGTTGGCACTAATATTGGCATGATTTTGTAAAGCTGAATCCAGATAACAATAAACAAAAATAACAAGCTCGCATTAGATCATTAACCAAATAATAATAATAATTTCAAATAAATGTAAACCTCATCTCAAGATATCGGGATTCCATTAATATTTTATCTTTGGACAACATTATTAACTTCTTAGTGATATCTTGGTGTAGTAATCAAATACCGATGATAAATAGCATATCAAACAATAAATCTTCCTTTGGGCTGAGTCATTGTTCACATGTAAACTAAATAATCACCACGCATTTATTACAGTATGTATACATGCAATTCTATTAAATATTAACCTTCCTTTGAGCCGATTAATATTCATATAAGTTACATGCACACAAGCTTTTATATTTCAAGATAAAATCAATTTCAACAAGAGAGGTCACTTTGGCGATATGTTGCTTCAATCAATCTATCTCAAAATATATATCCAAAATACAAATATTTAAAATTAAAATTATACCGAATCGATCTTTAAAAATTGTCAAAAAAAATTGACCTTAAGAGAAAATTCTTTTAAAAAATATATATATGTGTATACATATTTTTTAAAACAAGACCAAATCCAAAATAAAATCTTAATAGCCTTTAAAAAAAAATTATGAACAGTAATCTGATTTTTTTTGGAATAGTAATCGGATGAACAGTAATCCGATGAAATCGGATAAACAGTAATTCGATTTTTTTGAACAGTAATCAGATTTTTTTTTGATGATTCAACATAAAGTTGCTCTGATACCAATTGTTTGATACCATACGAAAATTACACAATAGATCTTTATATCAAATCACCAAGAAATTATAAATAAAATATGCGGAAGCGTACCTGAATCCATAACAAATAATCACGTTGTAGAGCGGTGCGATTGGCCTTCCAGATCTACACGTTTTTCTAAGAGAACTCTTTTAACTTTTCTCTCTGGTTTCTCTTTGTCGATGGGAAACAGTAAAGAATCAAACTCACGTGTGATATGGAGACCATAACCGCTTTTTTATAGACAAATCTGCCTATTGGTATTTTTAGTTTAGCCCATCATAAAATCAGAAATTACCCATTAGGTTTCTACACATAAAAGGCCCACACCCTATTAAATACATTAATACCCAACTTACTTAGATCACTTTTAATTGGGTCCAACCATATTAGACAGTTTACAATACATGATTATTTCACATATATATGGGCCAATGTTGGATAATGATCCAACAGGTGGGACTCTTAACTATCAGCTTAAACTTTTTGAGTACATTGGTTATCGGCTATGTGTTTAAAACCCATCATGCTCCCGGAGGGGGCAATATTTCTCCCCATCAGTGTTTACCCTATTGCCCTAAACAATTTATAAACATCAGATAGCTAATTTCAAGGTTTTGGGTTCGATAAGAGAACACACATCCTACCACAATAACTTAATTAGAATGGTGGTTAACAGAATCCTCGTATAATCATTTCCTACTTAAAACTGAGACTCCACACCCCCCCCCCCCCCCCCCCCCTCTCTATTTTCTTTATAAAGCGAAAAAGGTATCTATTGTCCAGGTGAACTGGTATCCGACACGAGAACCATCCAAAAAACCCACAAAAAGGACATGGGTACATATAATAAAGGCTTCTGCAGATATGTGCTGCTACCTAAATGTGTACTTAGTACCAACTGATCCACAATGGAACTTGAAAAAATAAAAATAAAAACTCCATTCAGTACTATCTGAACATATATTTCCTATATAGCAATATCATTGCATCCAAACGATAATATTATCTTAAATTATACATGATATGGAATTTCCTAACTACTATCTGGAATACTTGGTCGTATCTCAAGGACCAGTCTGTACCTTTGACCAGGTATTTGACTGACCCATAGGTCGATGGGAGCTATACTGTTGAGAGACTTTGTCAGCCTTTCTTCGATTTAAGGTTTGTGGTAGATATTTAGTGAATCTAGGGAAGAACTAAATTAGAGAGTGATAAAAATAATAATGAGATAACTTTCCTCACACCCAGGCGAAACCCATGCCCACTATCATGAATCATTTATAAAGATATTCATAGCAAATTACATGCTGTCCAAATAAACAACTTGCTTTAATACACATTCTCTAATCAACTTCTCTACCTACAAGGTTATATATATAGCCCAATACGACATAATGTACACCATGTGCAATAAATAAATAAAGCAATATCAACTAAAGTCTCAAATAAAATAAAATAAGACTAACAAAAAAAAAATCTAGATACTAAATATGGTTGTCATCAAGTCTCCCTATAAAGCTATTTTCCTAAGCCACCATATTTCATGGAAAAAGATGAAACGGCGATTATTATTGGTGCATGAGCTTAGACTACTGGAATAAGAATTTGGATTTGCTATCCAGTGGCTTCTTGCTTGACTAGATTTTAAGCAAGCCCCACTACATGGCAAGCATGAGCTTTAACTCTGAACAACAAGGTTTAGGGCTTCCTACCCAGCAACTTTGTTTTCTAGATTTTCGTATTGCAATCTTCTCTTCTTTGTAGACATGAAAATAAACTGCTTGACCTGATTGGTAGAATTACAAACCAACAACTAAAAGTCAGGTAGTTTTTATAACAGCACCTCCAGCTTACCAAGCATTCAGCACGAACTTATGACGGTAAAGACGATAACATAAGGCTAGCAATCAATTAAAGTATCAACCAATTTTTTCTTAGTGGCTTCAAAGTAAGGGATGGTAATGAGCAGGTCCATAGGTCAATTTTTCACCCACCCGATTCAAAATTTTGAATTAGAAAAATGAAAAAAAAAATTAATTCAAAATTTTGAATAAAGCAGGCCAAAAATTGATCCGTGGACGTACCCATTATCATCCTTCAGAGCCATGCTCAATAGCTAACTTGATTAGTGTGAACAGCATAGACCACAGTGATTGTCAGTGTGCATCAAACAAATCAACATTCTTGTCAATCTGGAAGACCTCAAGCGACAAAGTAACCATAACTAAGCAGAACAGTAATCTGACTAAGAAAAGAGAAAACTCATGGCAATTATTGTCAAGAAACTTACTGTGCAAGCAAGGCAAAATCCTGAGCTTCTCTCCAAAATTATAGTCTTCAAGGCAAATGGCACATGTTGCTGATGTACTGTTGTCTTCCAAAACTGAAGTGAAGCGTAAACTTGGCAATGCTTTTACTAATTGGCTGCTCATCCCATGGAACTCTCGGATGTTGTCTCTATGTTGCCTGCGCCTAATACTATGTCTGTGCACAAAGAAACATGTCGCCAGCGCAGCAAACATAGCTAGTAATGATATGAAAGATATGGCCATAATTGACCATGCCGAACTCTCAAAAGTTGGTATAATCCACAGCTCGATATCTCTTCGGCCAGCATGTCTTTTTAGCGCTTCTCCCGAGTCTTTTGAGACGAACACAGCATGTATATGGGTGTGACCTGTAGTTCCTGCCACTATAGCAGTTCGCAAAGGTAAGGCATTGTGTATAAAGGTTAAACATTTGTTGAAGTATACATCAGCATAAAAGCCCTTTGCTGGGGGAAAAGGAATCAAAATGTTGTAAAGAAAAGAGGAAACAGATTCAACAAATAGGGGTTGAATGACAGAAAGTATAAAGTTTTATTGTATTATATGAATTTGTATATTTGAATGCCTGCAAGAAGAAAAGGAAAAGGATTCTGAAACTGTGAAGTTTACCACAACTACGTAAGAAATAAGGATGAGATGAGAAATTCAGAAGGATAACTTAAATACATGAGTAACATAATGAAGTAATAATCTAATTATTACAAGAAACACTATCTCCAGAATAAGTGGTATAGATATATAATTCTGCAATTGTTTGAGGAATTAGATTGTAGGGCATGCATGCAAAAGTATGTTTGTAAGATGGTACACAGAATATTCGACTTAAGGGCGAACACTAATCCAAGAGACACATCCAAAGGGGTTCATGGGCCAAACATACCAGCAAATATGAAAAGTGTAGAGAGTTTGTGAGCTATATGCGCCAGCAGTGCAACTTAAAGAAGGGTTATTAGGCATAGTATTTGAAAAAATATATGCAATTTGGGATTGCAATGTGTATGGTTGCACCTGAAAAAGAACTGCAAACAAAATACGCCAAAAAGTAATAATACAAAGGTTTGTGTACATTCCAATTATGTGAACACCTAGGAGTTGCAGAGGGGATTGATTTTTTTTTCTTCCCCTTTTCCCTTTCTTTGACTACTTAGAATGGCAGTTAATGTCACGCCCCGCTCCCGATATACGGTATACAAGCACGTGTAACAGGTAACGGCAACATATTCAGTTTGAATATGCTAAAACCTCAATAAATTTGCCACGATAATACTCAGTAATTACGATAGAAAAATTCAACAAAATTTTGACTTTTCATTTATTGCAATGAAGTTTAGATACAATTGAAACAAAATATAATAAAATTAAACTAAAGAAAGAAGGAAATCTCTAATCCGTTATGGAGCTTCAATATGATGTTTAAAATACACCAGATCCTGCATCAGTTTTGGCGTGTCCATCGGTAAATCTGGGCATGCACACTCAGGTCGTCAGATTGCGACCAAAATAAAAACGCAGAAAGAATATGAAATATAACAGTTATATCCAAACATAATAATAACACGAGTTTTAGAAAATATAGAATGAGATGTCTGTAATAATGATGTCAATTAATTTAGGTTATTTTAATGTCATTTTAACGAAGTCAACTTTATAACAGAGATATTTTTGTTTAGGATGTCATGTAATTGGAAAAACTAATTGATGGAAAACCACTGTTTCGATTGTTTCCTGTACAGACCCAGAAATGGTCACAGGATTGTCCGGTGCTGAGTCGGACCTGCCGTCAGGCAAACAGGAATTATAGTCAGGTATGATCCAGCAAATCATCACGCACTCATGGTGTGCGAAATATTCAGTTGTACAAATTAATAAGTTTACAACCGAAACAGAGTATATTTCCATCATTCAGTTTCTCCCCCAACCCAGTGTCATTTAGGTATAGTACAGTATATTGATTATATCAGGTACAATATTTCGATTGGATTTTTCTTAATTTATTAACAACATGATTTATAGAGTCCATTCAATTTATACTTTATTCAATAAATCACAATTAGTTATATTTAAGAGTCACTGATTCGAGACATCATAGAGATATCGGCCAGGCAATTATATGGATGCTGGGAGGTTTTCCGTGCGTTGCACGTTGCTTAATTAGAGAACCAGTATACAAAATAACTTTTCTAGACACCGACACAAAATGATATCACGAACAGTATTTTTCCGTGAATATAACTTTTATGTGATTTATCAAATTTGTATATATGATTTTTCTAAAATCTAACTATACTATGTAATTTAAATTTAATGACAATTGATAATAGATTTTTGATGACAAGAAACGTAATAAGTAATTGATAAATTCCTACAAAATAACAAATCAATTTACACAAAATAAATAACATGATTGAAACAACATGTATATAAAATAGCATGATTAGTGAGTCTAAAAATGAACTCACCTGGATTTTGTTTCCCGATGTTGCTTAATGGAGTAATCTACACATTAAAAATATTCTAAAAATATTAAAAACATATTAATATGAATTTAGATGATTTTTAGGGATTTTTTTCTAATATTTATAACATACTCAAAATTGATTTTAAAGTTAAGTTGGTCTGAAATTAGGAAATAAGTTTGACTCCATTTTATTGGGTTTATAAAATGATGGATATTATTCTTAAATCATTAGGGTTATTAGATAATGGGTCAAATAGTTTTAAGGCCCAATAGTTTAACCCAATAAGAAAGAAAAGTGTTTATTACTAACATTTTGACAAAACGGTGATAATTCAATATGTGAAAAGATAGGAGAAATGCGTTCATCTCGGGCAAAATGATGGCTCCGACGGTGGCGACTCTGGTGGCGGCTCCTTCGGCGTGATGAGAGGAAGAGAGAAATTTTAGAGAATGAGTGTAGATTGAATTTAGAAAAGATGTTAGGTTTATATAGTGTTGGACAGTGTTCTAAAAAACGTTCTATGCGGGCACATATGCGCCCGCATAAACGTTTGCGGTGTAAAACCGCACAAAGAAAGCGAAAATCGCCCTGTCCATCCGGACAGGGCGATTATGCAGATTATGCGCTCTATGCGGTCGCATAATCCGCATAGGGCGCATAATCGTACCCGACCCGACCCGCAAAGAACGTGGGTTAATGGGTTTCGAACTCGTTTTAAAACCCGACCCGACCCAACCCGTATCAATTCCCTTTTAACTCCCCCTCTCGTTTCTTCTCAATGAGCCCATCCCCATTCGCGATAAAAAACCCTAGCGCCCAAATTCCCTCTCCGATCACTCATTCCCTCCCCGATCACCCATTCCCTCCCCTCCGATCGCCTTCGACGTCGTCAATCGACTGATCGATAAGGTGGATAACTTCGCCGACCCTTAAAATCCTTTGTCATAGTCCCGTTTGCCTAATCGATCGAGTCGATCGAGTGATCGCTCGATACCGTGAATCCCCTCGGGCCTCCTCCAATCGTACAGCGGCGAGCAGTTCTCTCCCTTCCTTCGTGCCTCCGCCTCCTCCGATCTGCTTCTCCACTCCGGTGACCAGTCCCCCCCTCCGGTGGTAAATCTTCTGTAGCTGCTTCAATTTCATTTTTTGCTTGTTTAATTTTATAATTTATATGCTAAATTTTGTACATAATTTTTTTTTATAATTTTTGTTTAGTTTCGCTAGATGCTTCTTTAATTTATATGCTAAATATTGTACATAATTTTATTTATAATCTTTGTTATGTAGCTGCTTCATTTTTGTTTAATTTATAATTTATATGGTAAATTTTTTTAGAATTTTTCTGCTGCTGCATAATTTCTGTTACATAATTACTGCTGCATAATATTTTCTGCAGCTGCATAATTTTTTTCCTGCTACATAATTACTGTAGCTGCTGCATAATTTTTCCCTGCTGCATAATTTTTTGAACTTGAATTTTATTGCTGCTCCAATAGTTTGATAATAACAGTTTTGAACTTGATATTCCTATAGTTTCTGTAGCTGCTTGATAATAACAGTTTGATAATAATATAATGACTGTAGCTGCTTCATTTATATTCCTATAGTTTAGATTATATTGGTTCCTAGTCAAATTTGAATCAAAATGATACATTTTATAATCAAGTAAAACCAACGAACAAATTTGTAAAATTATTTTTACATAGATGTAGTAGAGTATTAGTTTATTTGAATTATTTGGCGATTTGTTAATTGTATGAATTATTTTTTTGAATGAGAAATAATTGTTTTATAATTTTTTAGAGTTTTATAGCATTAATATATCCATTTTTTAATAATTATTATATTAATATATATTAAAATATTAATATTCCGCATAATTCCGTGTAATCCGCATAATCGGCGCGTAATCCGATTATGCGTTATGCGGTCCTGGACCGCACGCATACTGAAAACGCATTCTTGAATATTGGTGTTGGATTTAGGAGTTATAGAATGTGAAGGTTTTGGGAGTTATAGAATTTAGAAGGTTTGAGGTATTATGGAATTTCAAGAGTTTGAGGGGTTATGAAATTTGAAAGGTTTTAGATTAATTTTGAAGGGTTTAAAATATGAAAGGTTTTAGTTTAATTTTGAGAATTAAAGATGGGAGTTTCATTATTGAAATAATGGAGAAGATGAAGAGTTTGGAGGTTGGAGAAGATGAAAGATTTAGGAGGTTAAAGAAAATGAAAGGTGTAAGAGTTATAAAAAAAATGAAATGTTATATTTATTATTTGTTTATTTTTATTTATTTATTTATAGCTATAAAAGATGAAGGGTTATTACATTCTACCCCTCTTAGAAAAATAATTTCGTCCTCGAAATTAAATAAGGTAAAGTAGAAAAATATTGTTTATTTATTTTTGAACTCGTATTAAAAATTTTCTTTTTTTTTACTCATGATCAACAGGCCACTTTGTTCTTTTTTTTTTAAGGACGACTGCTCAACAATCTCGCTAATTAAGCTTGAGGTTGATCTACGAAATAGGCAAATCATTTTTTTTAGAAAAAAATTGGAAATAAATGAAGAGTTATGGAACATATAATTATAAAATAAATGGTAAATATTTAATCCATATTTAGGATGTAATTCATTTTAGACACTAAAAAATTTGGACATGGATTTAAAATAGGTGGGTCATCAATTAGGATAAATAAGAGATGCCGAAATAGTCAATAAATTGGGGCATTAGAAATTTCAAAGAAATTTATTATATAAATGCGGCAAAATTTTATATCAGGATCCAAATCAATTCAAGTCACATGAACTGATTTGAGAAACCTGGGCTCTGATACCACTAAAATACTTGTCACGCCCCGCTCCCGATATACGGTATACAAGCACGTGTAACAGGTACCGGCAACATATTCAGTTTGAATATGCTAAAATCTCAATAAATTTGCCACAATAATACTCAGTAATTACGATAGAAAAATTCAACAAAAGTTTGACTTTTCATTTATTGCAATGGAGTTTAGATACAATTGAAACAAAATATAATAAAATTAAACAAAAGGAAGAAGGGAATCTCTAATCCGTTATGGAGCTTCAATATAATGTTTAAAGTACACCAGATCCTGCGTCAGTTTTGGCGTGTCCATCGGTAAATCTGGGCATGCACACCCAGGTCGTCAGATTGCGACCAAAATAAAAACGCAGAAAGAATATGAAATATAGCAGTTATATCCAAACATAATAATAACACAATTTTTAGAAAATATAGAATGAGATGTCTGTAATAATGATGTCAATTAATTTAGGTTATTTTAATGTCATTTTAACGAAGTCAACTTTATAACAGAGATATTTTTGTCTAGAATGTCATGTAATTGGAAAAGCTAATTGATGTGATACCACTGTTTCGATTGTTTCCTGTACAGACCCAGGAAATGGTCACAGGATTGTCCGGTGCTGAGTCGGACCTGCCGTCAGGCAAACAGGAATTATAGTCAGGTATGATCCAGCAAATCATCACGCACCCATGGTGTGCGAAATATTCAGTTGTACAACTTAATAAGTTTACAACCGAAACAGAGTATATTTCCATCATTCAGTTTCTCCCCCAACCCAGTGTCATTTAGGTATAGTACAGTATATTGATTATATCAGGTACAATATTTCGATTGGATTTTTCTTAATTTATTAACAACATGATTTATAGAGTCCATTCAGTTTATACTTTATTCAATAAATCACAATTAGTTATATTTAAGAGTCACTGATTCGAGACATCATAGAGATATCGGCCAGGCAATTATATGGATGCTGAGAGGTTTTCCGTGCGTTGCACGTTTCTTAATTAGAGAACCAGCATGCAAAATAACTTTTCTAGACACCGACACAAAATGATATCACGAACAGTATTTTTCCGTGAATATAACTTTTATGTGATTTATCAAATTTGTATATATGATTTTTCTGAAATCTAACTATACTATGTAATTTAAATTTAATGATAATTGATAATAGATTTTTGATGACAAGAAACATAATAAGTAATTGATAAATTCCTACAAAATAACAAATCAATTTACACAAAATAAATAACATGATTGAAACAGCATGATTAGTGAGTCCAAAAATGAACTCACCTGGATTTTGTTTCCCGATGTTACTCAATGGAGTAATCTACACATTAAAAATATTCTAAGAATATTAAAAACATATTAATATGAATTTAGATAATTTTTAGGGATTTTTTTCTAATATTTATAACATACTCAAAATTGATTTTAAAGTTAAGTTGGTCTGAAATTAGGAAATAAGTTTGACTCCATTTTATTGGATTTATAAAATGAAGGATATTATTCTTAAATCATTAGGGTTATTAGATAATGGGTCAAGTAGTTTTAAGGCCCAATAGTTTAACCCAATAAGAAAGAAAAATGTTTATTACTAACATTTTGACAAAACGGTGATAATTCAAGATGTGCAAAGATAGGAGAAATGTGTTCATCTCGGGCAAAGTGATGGCTCCGACGGTGGCGACTCTGGTGGCGGCTCCTTCGGCGTGATGAGAGGAAGAGAGAAATTTTAGAGAATGAGTGTAGATTGAATTTAGAAAAGATGTTAGGTTTATATAGTGTTGGATTTAGGAGTTATAGAATGTGAAGGTTTTGGGAGTTATAGAATTTAGAGGGTTTGAGGTGTTATGGAATTTCAAGAGTTTGAGGGGTTATGGAATTTGAAAGGTTTTAGATTAATTTTGAAGGGTTTAGAATATGAAAGGTTTTAGTTTAATTAGGGAGTTTAATTTTGAGAATTAAAGATGAGAGTTTCATTATTGAAATAATGGAGAAGATGAAGAGTTTGGAGGTTGGAGAAGATGAAAGGTTTAGGAGGTTAAAGAAAATGAAAGGTGTAAGAGTTATAGAAAAAAATGAAATGTTATATTTATTATTTGTTTATTTTTATTTATTTATTTATAGTTATAAAAGATGAAGGGTTATTACAGCTAACATGCCCGTCTCTCCCATCGATAGTATAGATTTTGGGCACACATAATTGCAGCTGACACTCGGGTATTTTTCCTCTCTGCTCCAGCCCCACCGCTGCATGCCCCCTGCTTCAACTCCACTTTCTCTCTTCCCAACACACTATCAAAGTGTATCGGAGAGGTAGATGGGAGTACATAACACCCTATTAGCTCTAGGGTTGATCAGGACGGTCCACTGGCAGATAGATGTTACATGCTTGCATCTTTTAGCTTTCTTGACTCTTGCAATTTGGATTTAAGTCGTAGCATTGCTGGAACTTCCTTTAAGATCTGTACAATTAGTTGGTGCCTAGCTGGAACTTGTTTCTAGATCAATAATTAGCGGGTACCTTGTTGGAACGTGGTCCTAAGCCTGATTCTCTCTCACAAACATATCCTATCACCCTATCCTTCTTTTAGGAAGACCCAAAATGTCCATTGCCTCGGTGAGTGACCGAGCCCCACCCCCCCCCCCCCCCCCCCCCCCCCCACCACCCACCCAACCAACTCTCTCTCTCTCTCTCTCTCAGAAAGAAAGAAAGAAAAAAAAAACCAACACGACACAACAAACACACCCCAAAACTCCTGTTACAAACATACAATATGTAGGCCAGTTCTGTCTCTTTCCTGCTTTAAGAAGTAGCCATACAATTATGCGATGTCATGATTCCGTTAGTGTTTATTTATGTGCTTCCGTGACCTATGAGTTAAAATCTGATAAAGATGGATTTAAATAACCACAATACGGAGAAGGATTATGAATCAACTCGAAAGCGATATGCTAACCGTAGCATGCATTGAGATGAATAAATCTGCAGCCATGAGCATTTGCCTACTCAAAAAAACATTGCCGAAGTTAGAATCATACGATGTCTAGGTTCCAAGTACAGCTTTACAATTTCATTGATAGATGAAAATTTCCATAATCTAACATTTATAAAGGCCACATTAATGATTAGTGACATAATACATTAACAAATAGTAAAATGAAGAGTACTGCATGTGCATTCAACTCCAAATGCTAGAAAGACATTGACAAGAATAAGAATCCTTACTTGCAACCAAGGGACCATGTTCATTGTTGTATACAATAGCAGCTTTGAATCCAGCTTCCTGTGCGTTTCTAACTTTATCATCAAATGTGCAGCCTCCTCTTATAATTAGTGCAAAAGCCGGATCTATACCTTCATCAACTTTAACTTTTAGTGGAGTACAAGCATCAACAGGCTCAACCACATATAGGACTCCACATTCAGCAGATCCTTTTATAACCGGAGCTGAAGAAACAGATGGGCACAATTACATATGTTAATGCACACTACATATTAACACACTTGAATTTATAGAAACTAAACTCATAGTCAATTTTTATTTGATGGGAGCCAAAGGGAAAATTACATACTGTAGAAATTGTCCAAGAAGATGAAATCAGCATAAAAAATTCCATCGTAATAAACTTTAGAGGAAATCATTTGATGTTAAATTTGGTTAGGATAACCAACATCACTGGAGATGTAATAAAAATAGCCTTCTACTGTTCATATATTTTACATAAATACGTGGAAGGCGTCAAGTATCTAAACAATGTACAAGAATCTGGGCATGGAAACCAGTAACCCAAGATAGGCATGCGCCTGAAACTTGTTGAAATGCAAGCACTTTACATGCATACATGATGCAAGAATCAGATAATTGGCTGAAGTGAAAGGCATGTCCTCTGAAGATTAAAATTAGCCCTTCACTTCAGAATAGAGTTGACCTGCCTGATACATTTGACGTTAAGATGCCAGGCATCGAACAGATTGGTGACATCACCACAGTTTTGTGATTGATGTATCCGTCAATATGGTCATCACTGATTGCTAAGT